>OY101444.1:71160090-71627590 GCA_956483585.1 Gymnocheta viridis | reverse complement strand
TGGTTAATTATTCAATTGTTTTAAATGGGAATTTACTGACAATGTACTTTCCATATTTGTACCGCAAAACAAAGCAAAATCTAAATACGTTTGACAATTCTTATAGTAGAAATCAACAAAATAAAAAACTGTAAAATATCATCGATAAGAAATTCGTATATTACTATAATTAAAGAAATTATGTGAAATCATTTGACGCAACTAATTTTCTCTGTAATGTGTTGACTCTGAGGTTATTTTAACTTTTTCCCGGCTTCCTTGAGGTTTAAATTATCGAGAGTCTACTCTATTTGTTACATATTTTCCTTAAAAGAAAATTAAATTAATTTAAGTACATTGGCTTTATATAATTTAACGTTTGTAAAAAGTGATTAATTAGTATTGTTATAAAATCTTAACAATGCGATTAACAACAAAGAAACTTGTTTTACTTGTATCATTTCATTGAAAGCTTGTTAATTATTATTATCTTAGACGAATGTTAGAGTAAATACTAGTGTCCGACCGAAGTCAAATATTGAAAATGCAGTTAAAAAGTAACCGAATTTTTTGTTTGTAAACTCACAAAAAACATACATAAGTACGAGTATGTATAAGTACTTTTGTATGTTTTTTTTGAATCAGTTAGCTTACATTAAAAAAAAATATAAAAACGCATGCTTATTATGTAAAAAAATAAGAAATTGATGGATACTTTTAAATTTAAATTTAAAAATATTTAATTTTATAATTTGTTTCAGATAAAAATAAAGAATTTGTAATTTAGCTTTAATGTGTAACGTGCCTTTTCCTAACTCAATAAATAAAATATTGTTTTTTTTTTTATTAAAAATACATTTGTTCAATTCACAAGCTCAGTCGTATGGCTTATCGTTTAAAAAATCCAATATTTGTTTATGTGCTTGTGAACAGACAAATTTACAACAAATCGTCATTATGTTGTATTTTAAATGTCAATTCAACGTAGTCAATTCATTGTGAGTAAATAATTTATGTCGAACAACAAATTTCTTTTTATCAAATAAAAAAAAAAACATGAAAAGTGAAACTGAAAAAAATAAATAAATTAATGCCTTATGCCACCAATATAATTTCGATATGTTAATAATTGATTCAAGTAAATGCATCTTTAAATTCTTCTTCTTCCGCAGTAGTCGACACTCAATTCAGTTGATACCATGAAATTACACCAGATATGGGAATTCTAATTTTACGCGAAATAGTTAATAACTTTTTCGCGACAAACAATTTTGATTAAAATGGTTTGCAAATTAAATTGAAATTAATCAAGCATATATTTATCAATAAGAAGAATGTATTTTCTGGGTTTACTTATCAAATGTTTAAAAGATTTTTACAAATTAATCTAACAAATAGAATTTTTCCATACCTGGCCTCAATATAACCATTTATTAAACATATAAAATTCAAACGTATAATTACACTGTGTGTAATTTTTTAAGTCATGGAAAAATAACCATATACGGACACTACTACGTGATAAAAGACCAAAAAAAGAAGACCCGTGTCTCCCAGTTTTGCCCAAAGTCATGCACTTTTTTTATAGGCCCCCAAAGATTTGGGGACTCGGTGTCATTTTTGCAAAATACTGATCATTTTCTCAGGCTCATGTCTTACAAATCGTTCGGAATTTTGATTTACTCTCTGAGTCATAAAGAACAAAAATTGTGAACATATAAAATCAAAAAATCTTCATCTTCAAGATGAAAATCGCAAAAAGTTTGTTTTCTTTTTTCTACTGTTTAGGTCCATAGGTAGCAAACTGTTAAAAATTCAAGAAAGCAATCTACTACAAAAATGTACCTAAGACCTCAGTAAACAACTTTCTAGAACATATGAACTTCCTAGGAACGATTCTTAATACCGTTTAGGTAGCGCTCAGGTAGTCGTAAAAGTGAAAAATATCCCGAAAATTTTTTAATTTCATTTTTTTTTTATTTACTTCAACATTGAGATACATACTGTGCTATCTATTACAAAAATGTACCTAAGAACAAAAATGTCGCGATCGGAATACGACATCGCGGACGGTTCATTTAATCGCCCGCTCTGATCGCGGAAGACACTTCTACGATCGAAAATGTATATGTGGGCATGTTTGCAATATATGTACATACGATTGAATTCATATATCACAATTGATGCGTTGAATAAGAAACAAAATAGCAGGCACTAATTTGTTTAATGTTTGTATATTAGAGCAATTATATTTAAAAACAATAAAAAAACTCTTAAAATAGTAAAAAATTTATATTATAGTTCTTCAATCAATGAATGAAAGTGAAAATTTAATTACTTCAGGAATTATTGAAATAAAAGTATTTTTAGCGTCTTCCATACATTTTTGTTGTCTTTTCTAATTTTTTTTTATTTCTCTTCTCTTGTAATGTATTCGGAATTATACCTACTTACTTATTTATTTATTTCAGTTTCCTTTTCAGTTAAATTACCTGTCATGCATTATTGCCGGATTTGACGTTCTTAAGAACCAAAAACTTCCTTGTAGCATTTTACGATTAACTTAATATGAATTTCATACATGTGCATTTATTTTTAAATTATATAGGTATATAGGTAGGTATATTTCTAAACTAAATAAAATAACAAGTTTTTTTATAGGTTGTGAGTTGAGCTAGTCTAAATACAGGCATTTCATTGGTGTACATGCATACATACATATGTACATACATACATACATATGTACATACATACATACATGAATACATACATACATACATACATACATACATACATACATACATACATACATACATACATACATACATACATACATACATACATACATACATACATACATACATACATACATACATACATACATACATACATACATACATACATACATATAGACTGGTTCGCAGTCCAGAACAAATAAAAACTCAATGAAATTTGATATCGCGGAATATCTCGAATAATAAATGTAATAAATAAATAAATTAAATTAACGTAAATTGCTTTTGCTATTGTTTGTTTGCAAATCTTTTCTGCAGAAAAAAATCGTTATGAATTTAAAATTTTTATGTTTTAAATCGGTTCTATAACAAATTCGATAAGGCTTCTTTAATGGAACATCCTCGTATTACAAAAAATTAAACTTGGCAAACTGCAATTAAAGTTTTCAAATTGTTAGATTTAAAGTCTGAGTGCTGACGGCACTTTTTGGTATCAGTTTGGTTTAGCTTGAGGTATAATTCCGAAGTTTTCTTTTTGCAGATAAAGATGTATGATTTCCAAATAGTCACTTTTTCAGATATGACTATGTTGTACTAAAGAATCGATATGTATGTATTAGGGCAGTTAACAATAAAAAAATAACTTGCATTTAACACTAAATTAAAAATTTGAACTTTGCTTAGTAAAAAAATGCATTAAAACAAAATTCTGTTGTTTTAACTTGCAATTAATATTAACTAAAACATTTATCGAGTTTAAGTTTTTAGGCCGGTACGAAGTTCTTGTGGAAGTTCAGGTTAGTAAATTTCTAAAAGAAATTTCCGTTCGCTAGTATATATCGATACATACATAGTTCCAAAAGAAAGGTACACGGAATTGTTTATATTTATTTCCTCTTACAACGATGTTAAAACAATAAGTGTATACTTTTTTCCGTAAGCTGGTGCAAAAATTAATGTACATACAATTGTTGTCACGGAATTTTCGACATTTCATTTTCTTGGTTTTGAAATTAATTTTAATTGTTTTACTTGTTATACTATTTTACGAAAAAAATCAATTTGTGTGAATAGAACTTTTCTCTACACAGGTCTACACGATTTTTTTTCGCATAGAAATAAATGTAAATTGCAAACGTGATTTCGAATAAGACCTCTAGTGCTTTTTAATTTGCATGGAATTATTTTGGAACATAGTCAAGGAACTGCAGTCAATGCCAATGTTTTCTATTTTAAATATTCCCAAGCATAGGGGTTTCCTTCTACCATCTAAAAAATACAAGTTTTGTTTATTTGCTGCAGCCAAAGATATTGATTCAGATTTTATACTTTTACTATTCATTTACACACACAATTTTTGTTGTTATTTCCATCGTTTCTATCTCTCTCCCCCTTATAATTTTTGTTTATCACTAAGTACCGTAATTTTTTTTGCAATGTCGTGTATTATTTTTTTTTATGTGAAGGTTAGTTGGGCGCATCAAACTTTGATATTTAAAGCTTAGAATTGTTCATAGTTTTTGGAGGTTTAGTGTAGAAAAAATGTTTTACGAAGGAGGAATGACCAAAAATTTCGCAACCTAATATATAAACAGGCCCTAGCCAAAACTAACGATAAATAACTTTATCTGGCAACATAAAAACTTTATTGCAGCGCATCTTCAAAAATAAGTAACATCACTATAAATTATAAATTATTATAATATTAATAGACAAAATATTATATATTAATGACCTACAATTCCATTACAATTCCAAATAGACAGGAAAAGCTTAGAATCGCAATTTTAAAAAAATCAAGATACGTACTTTCTATATTAAGCCAACGATGTGTATCTTTCAAATTAAAATTATTGGAACTCAATATTCAAACATGGTTTTTAAACGTGAACAAATTGGTATTACTCACAACCACTTCAATATGCTACATAAGAGCGGAGAGCTTTATATTAGGGTCAAATTTTATAAAATTAAACTTATTAAAAAATTTAAAAATTTTTCTGAATTTTTCATACGTTTAGAAACGTTTCATTTTACAAAATTTGCCAATTAATTCAATTTCATTAAACTAATTTCCCAGGGACAAGTTTTTATAACATATAATGAAGGGCATGTAAGATTCGGCACAGCCGAATATTATAGTCGTACTAGTTTTAAATTATCATAATATTGCATTACGAATACTAATAAGCGAAGAAAAGAAACGTTTATTGACATTAAGCAGACAATGAATAAACAAAAAGGTGCTTTCAAGTCGTTTATTTAATTTTTTATATTTCTTTTATTTTTGTCGACTTTAACTTTAATCGTTCGTTAAATTTCCTTTATTTTAATTTCATACATACAATATATATAGTTTAATAAAAGTGTTATTATTAATTTGACATATACATACATAAATTTTTTTATGCAGATAAAACTACCCTTTTATTTTATATTCCTTGCAGGTCAGTACAATTAACTCAAAAGTCTATCATACTGCTACGTTTTTGGGCCTTTTACCTGCTCAAATAATTAATGTTTATTTAGGCTCAACATTAAGGTCTATGCATGAAGTTCTTAATAACCATGGGACAGCGGTGACTGGTTATATAAGTTTTGGTGTAGAGGTAAGTGTTAAAAGGTAGAACGAAATGTTTATTATAATTACATACATTCATACATAATATTATAATAACAATAATGTTTAAATAATTAAGTAGTTGAAGTCTGTAGTAATTCTGTTTATAAAACAATTTCTTTAATTTATTTTTAATGAATAGAAGTGGAAAAAACATCGACAGAAGTTAACTACTTGATTTAGCGGATATTTGTCGTACTGAAAAATAAAGTAGGAAATATATAAAGAGTAAAGTGACATTGTTGTTAATTGCTTTTATTTATTTTTTTAAACAAATAATACCATTATTATTCACATAAATGTACAAACACTTATTTTTAAGTACATACATACGTATTTATGTATGTATTTGTATAGGCACACTACACATGTGATAAAAGATGACACATGTTTGATTTTTTTATTAACAAATTGTTTTTAAATTTAATGAGCTGATTTTTTAAAACGCCACATATCGTAACGTTTGAAATTTGTAGGTAATAATCTCTCCATAGTGAATTTAGCTCGCATTCCTCAATTTTAAAGTTTTAATTCAGAAAACCTAATAGTATCTAAATGATGGTCTTTAAACAAAAATTTTTCAAATTATGTGTATATAAGAGTTGTGAATCCAAATTTGTGATGAACTTGGAGTATGTACACATATATTTTCCCTACAATTTTAACGTTTACATAAAGTTGTGTTTTACAAAATCAAAAATGCCCTCAATATATTTATAATGTCTAAATGTATGCTTGTAATTTTTGAATTGAATTTTGATCGTGATGCCAGATAATACGCTCACTTTTTTGTACTGATGATGTCAAATGGGAAATTGAGAATTTGCGGGATTAAACATAAATAAAAACGGTTTTTTTATTTTTAAATGCCGTTATTTTTAATCTGGTTTCTTTTAATAAATAATAAAAATAAATTTAGAGAAACATACTAGAACAAAAATCAAAATTGTATTTGCAGTGCGAAGTAAACATAAAATTCGGGAAAAAACAAATTCAGTTCGATGTTCTAAAGTATAGCGTAACCAAGTGCAAATTAAGCAAAAAAAAATAATTTTTAATTATCTTAACGTACAGAATGGAATGAAGTGCACATGAATAAACTTTGAAAAGCTGATTGTGAAGAACCACAAAGAAAAATGTTAAAAATTACCTATATTGGTTTTACAGAAAAATGATTATCAATTAAAATTTTATCGCAGACCTGCCGCGATACGATTGCATATTTTGAAAAAGCTGCGGACTTACTACATACATATGTATATCAATTTCAATGTTTGGATTAAGCATACACATACAGAAATGCGCAGGTTATGTTCTCAGTTTCGACTCGTTTCGAACTCATAAAAAATGTTAAATTCACAATTCACAAATTGATATTCCCAAATTTACACGTTTTTGCTAATCAATATTTTGGGCAAACTTAAAATGAAATATGGCTTCGGCAAGAAAATGTGCCTAAAGTAAACTCGGAGTTGCTTCTCAGTGTGTAACTTCGCTCATCAATATAAGCAATCCATCTGCTATTTAACTCGCTGTAATCTAAAACAGTAAAGTGTAAGGTTGACCAACCTCCCCTTAAAAGAACGAATGAAATCTGGGATATGTTTCGCCATTCCAATGCTATTAAAATGAAATATGCTGCGATACCCGAACACGTTCTTCATAATAAGCCCTATTATAGAGTCGCATTACAGAGAAATATTTAGCCGTACAGTGCGTGTAGGAAAGTTCAAGCCGAACGCCATGAATACTACTCCCTTCATCCTCCTTTCTTAATATGTATAAACTGTGATCATATATCGTTTTCACAATTTGGCACATTTTTTACTTAATTCTGGCAGCCTTGATTAAAAAGTTAAAAGTAAAGTGGTCATTTCCTTTTTATTCATCCTATACATATGCTTTGGTTTTTGTTTACCTTTTTAGCTGTATGTAAACAGTGTGTGTGCTTTCAACAAATGTAAAATAAGTATTTATTGAATATATTTTGTTGTTTCAACTCAATTATAGGTTATTTGTGGAGTGGCCTTGATGTTTTGGGTGGTACAAAAAGCTCGCAAAGAATTATCGGAAACTCTACTCACGGATATAAGCAGCGATGGTAAATTAATCGATATACAAGTGTAGCAAGACTGCAGTAATTTAATGTTATTATTAAATTATAAATATTAAAAAAAACTAAAATAGTATAAAACCGAAAATATATATTTTTTATTAATTTTTTAACAAACATTTAAGAGCATTTATTTAAAGTTCGTTTATTTTTGAAAAGCTTTCAAAAACCCAAAAAAGTGGTTTAAAAACCATGACAGAATATCGAATTATATTTTATGTATGGAATAATAATATTAATGTAAATAATTAATTTAATTTTATAATAATTTTAATTTTATATGCGTATAAGTTTAATATTAAATAACGTTATAAGTTTATTTAAAAAAATTGTTATCAATTTTGCCAAATTTAAGCAGTAAACTATTTGTTATTAAAATTCCTTCTCCAAAGTTATAGAAGAAAATATTAAAGAGGGGTAAAAAATATATAAAATCTAACGTCAAAATCGGAAAGGTACTTAAATCGGAATCAAGAGCCAATCCCTAACAATTGTCGAAATCGGTAAAAAATCGTTCATGTAGGTAAAAAATGCTCAAACATTGAAGTATATTTAAAAGTGAAAAATCTTTTAAATTTAAAAAAATATACTGAAAAATTCTCCGAAACTGGTAAAATCGCAAGAACATCTATGAACAAATGTACAGCAAAATAGAAAAATGTTCTAGAAATAGTCCAGAAAAGTAAAAAATACTTACATACGAAAAAAACAAACCGGAAAAATAAACCAAAGTTTCTAAATAAATATTTTTCGAAAAATATCCTAGCTAGATTTTCACAACAAGAAAAAACACATACTTGGAAACAAAACGAATTTTTTTTGTGAAAATATTTATTATATCGCGCTTAGGTGAAGGGTAAATAAGATATGGTATAACTGACTAAAATTCTCTTTATGTTTAGCATTTATTTTTGTTGTTTATACTCGTGTATGTACATACATATACATATATAACTTTTAAAAGTATGTATTATTTATTTCTTTTTAATGTGTATTGATTTTATTTATAATTTTAATATAAGAAATTTTTCAAAAAAAAAGCTCATACTCCAACGCGTATTCACAGACGATTGCCAAAGGTAAAGTGTAATTTTAGACCGGGTTTCCCATACAAGATTCCCACTTTAAACAAACTCTAAGAATCTTATATGAATACCACTGTAAATCTTTTAAAAGAAACAATTAAAAAACTGCTGTGCCTCTTTAACACACATAAAAATTAAACAAAAATACCCTTAAATATATTTAAAAATAAATCTTAAAATTATTAAATTATGAAACAATAAAATCTATATAGCTTTTTATTTTCTGATCTAAGCTTAACTTTTTAATATAAAAAATTGTATAGTAAATATAATATACATACATGCATATGCATATTAATTATAATGAATTCTTAATAAACCAACATTAAATTAAGAAAAACTTTACTATATGTACATAGTTACTTTTATTTCGAATCATATTGTCGCCAACTTCGTGGCGCTTTTAAATAATGATTTCCGAATATCGTATCCAGGACATTAATGGTGAAATCCACATCCGATTTGTTGGCACATAATGGAGGTTTTAAACACATAACCTAATATTTTATGCAAGAAAAAGATGAAAAATATTTGTATAATTAAAAACTAAAAGTAGCTTATTGCTGTTTTTATAATATGAAAAGAAAATCTCGTATGAGAATTTTCACTTCATTTTATAAAAAGGGAGTTAATAGTTTAAAAAAAATTCTTTTTAAGGACAACTTGGTGATTCACCTAGTTATTTAATAGTTTGATTTTTTTTAGATTATCCGATTGGTACACAAGGATATTTGTAATTTGTCTTTTTGGTTAAGTTACGCAAGTGGTTCTAAAAGATAACGTAGAGTGAATTGAGCACCAATATTTATTGGATGACTGACAAAATCTCAATCATGCACTTTATTAAAAACTAATGGTATTTAAAAAAAATATGATGAAATCAAATAAAATAGTATACAATAGAAAACTTGCAATTAATTAATAAAAATAAAACTAATACAAATAAAAAAAAAACAAATTAAATTAAAAACAGAACCGAATTCAAAAATCGTTCATAGCTTTGCGGCACTAAATTCTTTTCTCATCTTTAGCCACAGACAGTTATTGATTGTATTTCATAAGTTTTTGCCTGGTAATTTAAATAAAAAAATAATTTTCCTACTGTTAGCCAATGCAAAACAGATATTATATTCCATCAGATGTCATTCAAAGACGCACGTGTACATTTTATTTATTCGGTTTGAGCAGTGAAAAATTTGGGAATAATAAAAATAAGTTTAGGTTTTAATTTTATAAAGATTTGTTTTTATTTCATTATGAAAATAAAAATAATTAACATATATATATATTGCTTTTCTGTTAGGTGTAAAATATAATGCAACTAGCGTTTAGCTACACGCATTTAAACACGAAACAATGCTACACACGATGCAACCAGCAGTGATGCCTTTTTCAGGCTAGATTCAGCCTTTTTCTTGTCTTTTAGTCTCGAAATTTACGTTTTAGCATCGTTGCTTTTTTAGCCTTTTATTATTTTAAATTTACCCCCATAAATGCTAAATCTTTATTTTATTAAGTTAAATGTACAAACGTAAGTACACTGAAGGCAAAATTACATTGATTGAAATCCAATGGCGAAAGGTTTTAAGTTAGAAATGGACAAATGTTGAGTCAATTTAAGAATGCGCTGGAAGAAAATTCATTTATTGATTTAATTAATCTAGTATTTAGTTATCTATAGGGTCTTCCAATAAGAGGTTTCATTTTGATATGTAAAAAAAGAGTATTTAATTGTAAAGAGGAGGGTATCGCATTCATAATAGAAAACAATACCAGCCAAATGACCGCCATAACTACTTTTGCAGGACCATATTCTTTTCATTTAAATTTATATCACCAATTTGCTGCTAAATGTAGTGGATAACTTCACGAATCCATCTTTGAGGTCTTGAATCGATTGTGGGCCATTGGCATAGACCATATCTTTTGAGTAGCTCCAAATAACTAAACTAAAGATTTAAACCACAAGATCTCGGTGGACAATTGTGATCGCCGCTTGGAAAAATCACAAGGTCAGGAAATTTTTCACGTGAAAGAGCGATGGCATCGTTACTAGTGTGGCATGTAACGCCAGCTTGTTGAAAATAAACGTCGTCCACATCAACATCTTTACTCAAAATACGGTTTGGTCTCGTTTGTGGAACGCCTAATTCCAAAGATCGACGAGAAATGGACAAACCTGAGATTTCCCCAATACTACGGGCTATAACACCAATATTCTCAGTTGAGCGACGTAAGCGAGTTTAATTTTTCACATCATTAACTTGTTCCAACTGCTAAAATTTTTCCACCGGTTTTATAATTACTGAAGAAGGTGCTTCACGACGAATCAACACATAATAAAAATTTCACTTTTCAAGTGTAAATCAGTTTCAGATAATTCTACTTTTAAACTTTTGTATACATTTTCATTATTGTTGCAACAAAAGATTTACGTATTTAAAAAGAAATCCTGAAATAATCAATATAAATGCAAAACTTACAACTAAGTCTATCTTCTAAAGCTTTATGCAAAGCTGGTCTGTGCACAAAATTTTATAACAAAATTAGGTATTTTATAAGAAAATGGTAATAAAAATTGTTGGTAAAAATTTTATTCATATTTTATAAACATTTTTGTGATTTTCTATTTCTTTGTTGTTATTAACTTAAAATATTTCGTTTGTATCCATAGCATTTTTTTTTGGGTACCGCTACCGGTACAATTAGTAACAGGTAGGTGCAGTACAAAAAAATATGTACATATCGTCATATAAAATGCGAAATAACGTAACATCACTTTTCATAAGTTTACAGGAGAAACAAAAAAAAACTGTATAATATGGAAACTGTTTGAGATATTGAAATCATATCTTCACGGTCTTTAGCGCTTTCTGTCGAATTTTGAGCAGAAGGACAGCGTATTTTTGATGTAAATAGTTGACAACACAGATGATGATACGTTTTTTTTTGTTTAATAAAATCATTCACTTGATGCTACGTTATTTTGAATTTGGGTCACAACTTTTTTGTTTTTGTTAACAGAAGCATGAAATTTTGCACACATATCTAATACATATGATGTAGTAAATCGTAATAGATAAAAATCTGAAATTTAAATTTTTTGATGATACGTTGTTTTGCATTTTAGGTGACGATATATTGTTTACTTGGAGTTGCTGGAAGTTTTGTTATTGCCGGTTCAAACACTTTGACTTTTGCTGCTCAACTTTTGACTTTGTTGGAGGAGAGGGGAAAAAAGAATGGTATTTGGAACGGGGCTGCTTGTACTCGTTAAACTCGTTTTGTTGTACCATTCGTAACTATGAACACGAAGATAGGTGCATGTTATTATTTGACTTTTCATTTCATTCTTTGCTTCGCTGTGGAAATAGTAAATACGAAAATTATTTGAAACCGATTTCTCTGTGTGAACATTAAGGCAACTTCAAAAGGGAATTGAAAAGAAGTTGAGCAGCCAAATTTGAAGTGTGGGAACCTAGACTTACTGACTGTTAAAACAACAATGTAAAAGTTAATTTTTGGACAATCAGTAATAAAACTCCCAGCAAACAATATACGTGTTTTTTTTTGCTGCACTTACCTTGTAATAATCGTACCATGGGTACCGCCAATAATGTTTATTAAGACACTCAGTTCTTAATGCATTTCCTTTGAAGCCCATTATTGCAAATTATTTATCTTTAAGCAATGAATTTTATATTTTTTTAATAAAACTGATTAAAACAAGATGAGCAAGGCTATGAAAAAAAGCACTTGGGAAAATTTTAAATTTAATGATTTGCAGAACAGCAAGAAATCTCCTGCGTGATTTTGAACCCGAGTTTGAAATCACGGTGATTTCAGAACAGGAATGAAAATGTAAAATTTAGCTTTAAAAATAAAACGGTCTCTGACACCATTAAACTAAATAAAAATCAATATTTTTTTGATTTAATGCCCAATTTTAGAACCAATTAGTTTTGCGAATGGCTCTTAATATATCTGATTGGTCTTTAAAAACTCCGTAATGGCTCTAGAGAGTACGTCCACAGCAAATTTAACATCCGATTTATTAATACACATCGGTGGTTTTATACGTAGAGTCTGAAAGGAAATATATATGAAGGGAAAGATTGATTTAGGAACAAAGGATTTGTAGACAAAGGAACACAAAACATAAAATAAAATGTAGTTTTTTTCTAATTTTCATTTTATTCAAACTTGTTGTTAGTATAACACAGAAAATAAGGAACGTTTAAACCTTAAAAATTAAAATAGGGACAATAGAGAAACACCTTCAAACCAAAATAGCCGCACAAATTAAAGAACATTTTTTTGGAATTGTATTTAGAAAAATATAAAAAATACTCACATTGCCATTAACACCACCCCGACCGAATAAAACTCCCATATCTTTGCAGGTCTCCCAAATTTCCAAAACATGAGGCACACTTAAAGGAGTTTTGGTCTCCCGATCAGTTACCAATTCTACGCCAATCATTAGACCCTTGCCTCTGACATCACCTATTATTTCATAACGTTCTTTAAGCTCGGCCAAACATTTCAGAAAGTATGTGCCCACTTCTAAACAATTTTTTTGTAGTTGTTCTTCCTCTATGACATCGAGTACGGAAATGCCCACAGCACTGGCCATAGGATTGCCACCATAGGTATTAAAGTGCAAAGCCATGCCTAAGGATTTAGCTATAGCGGGTGTAGTAACCACCGCAGCCATAGGGAAACCATTTCCAATGCCTTAATTAAAAAGAAAGGGAACACGTTATAATGGTGGAGAAGTAATTTTTGTTTAATCTGGCTTTAGTGAAATTTTATAAATTACTTTTTTCGAAGTTAAATTTTGATAAAAAAATTGAAGTCATAAATAAATGAACAAAGTAAAAGCTAATTATTCTGACAACACTAGTAGATCATTACAAAATTAGTGTTTTCGAAGGCCGCTACACCTTCTCATCAGTTTTCGTTCGTATTTCTAATATCTAGAAGTTGGCAATTTATTTAGAGGAATACGAGAATTGTTTGTTCAGCATATACAACTTCAATGTATGGTACGAACCCGAAATTTACCATAAATAATTATAATATTCTCTTATTTTTCGACGCTTTTTTAATAATTATTCAAGTGATTATTCAAGCCTTAGGTCAGTTTATATAAAAAACGTATATTATTTATTTTTTAAATCAATATTTCGCCAATATTATTGATTGGCTTCTTCGGGAAATAATGAAAAAAAAAATTATTTCCTGAAGAAGCCAATCAATGATATTGGCGAAATAGCGATTTAAAAAATAAATAATATACGTTTTTTATATAAACTGACCTAAGGCTTGAATAATCACTTAAATAATTATAAATAATTATATTTTGCTCAGATTTTATTTTTATTTTTCTACCTAAATCAGGCTTGTTTGATTATATTTATTGACAAAATCAGTCGCTATGCTCCTTATAGGATCGAAGGGAATATATATATATATATATATATATATATATATATATATATATATATATATATATATATATATATATATATATTATGTTCATAGCCGTTACTTACCCTTAGCCATGGTTACAATATCTGGCACGATGCCATGATCTTCAAAGCCCCAGAAATGTTCACCAGTACGTCCAAAGCCAGTTTGCACTTCATCCGATATGAATAGACCTCCATTAGCTCTAACCAATTCAGCTGCTTTCTTTATATAACCCTTGGGAAATTGTACTGTTCCACCCACTCCCTGTATAGACTCGGCAAACATGGCTGCTACTTTGCCTCTTGGCAGAGAATATTTAAAAGTTTGCTCCAGTTCTTTGTAATATAACTCGCCAGCCTTGCAACTGCCGTCTAAAGAACAGTCACAATTTCTATCGGTTTGTATGGGAGAATCACGACAATTTGCTCCACCCCATATACCTTGATAGGGATCGGGGTTCATGACATGATGTATGCCATTCGATATGCCAGGCAAAGGAAAGCGCCACGTGGAATGAGCCGTTAGACCCATGGTATAAGGGGACATACCATGATAACAGTTACGTAATGTTAATATATCTTGATTACCGGTATGAAGGCGAGCCAATAACATGGCCATATCATTAGCCTCCGAGCCTGAGTTAACAAAGCAAACGGATCTTAAGTCGCCCGGAAATTTGGCAGTTAAACGTTCAGCATATTCATGAATGTTTGGATGCAAATAAATGTTGGTAGTGTGCCAAAGATTTTTTATTTGCCTTTCCAAAGCCTTATTGACTTTTCTAAAAAAAAAAATAAGAAAAATGCTTAGCATTATTCATTTTCAGAACCTCAGCTCATTTTACAATTTCTACTCACGGATGACAATGACCAACTGAAACGGTTACAATACCACCAAACATATCTAAATATCTGTTGCCATCATGATCAAAGAGCCATTGCATATGACCTGAGTGTATCAGCAAAGGTTTCTTGTAGTTTGCTTGTATATTAGGCGTCAAATGTGTTTTACGTAATTCCTTGATATTTTCATAACTCAGTCCTTGATATTGGGGCGGTGTAAAATCACAGTCAGGCATTTCATTTTGCAATAAAGGCATGGCATGGGGTACTGCTTTAGAGTGCAATGTTGAAGAACATCTTGCCAAACGAGTTGAGTGAGCTGTGAAAGAAAAATTATTTGGTGTGGATTAAACTAGCCTACAGAAATAATTCAAATAGGTAAAATGGCTTCGAGCAGGGGTTACTATGCATTTCGCTTCGTAAAGAAAACTTTTAAGAGCTTATAATATTATTTATATACAAACATTAGAGTAGCTCAGTGTTTAATGCAAACGGTCTTGCAAAAGTGCAAATGCAAAATATCGTTGCTTATTTTATAAAATCCAACAGGATTTTAATGTGGATTCATCCATTTATTTCGGACAAATTTTTTTTTCAGACAAAACTTTCTTGACTGAGCGTTTTCTGCAACAAATTTCACTCATTGGAAGAAAATGTTTCGGAATATCAAGGGTACCATAAGAAATATGTAAATAAAATTAAAAATCTGTGACAAATTGTGTAGACAAAATTATAAAAGACAAGTGCTTTTCTTATTGAATAATGAACTAAATAAAGCGAAAGAAATTACGAATATTTCCAAAGAGATTTATAGAAAAAAACTAAAAAATAAAAGAATTCCTGTAAAACTTCTTCTGAAACTCTATAATGTGGCAACTCATATCAACTTTGTCCGGATACAAAATTAAAATTAAACCAAATTCAAGTTGAGAGTTATGCGAACAAAATCAAAGGGACCCCCTAAGCCAATGGAAAGTATACTAGACCATGAGCCTGGGGGTCGTAGGTTTGATTCCTGCCCACATTCTGGGTGTTTCTGCAGACAAGCCAAAAAAAAAAGCTTCGCAGTTTGTGTTTGTTAAAAAAAACAATTCTCTCTTTCAAGAAGTGAAACTTCAATGAAAAAAATTTTGTCCGGACAAAAATTTTGTGGGTGAATTCAACTTAAAAAAGTTAAGATATTTTGCTTTGCACTTTTGCAATACGATTTGCATCACATGTTGAACTCTGCTATTGCAATTCGAAAAAATTTATTTACGATTCGTATAATAAAGTAAACCCCAGGTTACTGTTTGTTCTCCAAATATTTACCATCTAGAATAAATAAAAATTGTTATAATACTATTATCAATAGTTTATTATAATTATGAATTAAAATTAACTAAATAATAAAATATAATTTCTTGCTGTTTGTTCGATTGATTAATTCATTATCTTTGATGTCATTATATGGATGTTATCATTGTTACATATTTATTTAAATAAATTTGTTTGGAATATATCAACAGTAACAAAAAATGTATATTTAAATATTAAACATCTGGAGTAGAGGAATCAACGATAACGACGGGTATTTGAACCTTGTTTTTATTATATGAATTTTTGCTGCACTTCAATGGGTATCTATCATCTTGATTATCTTAAGCAATTACTGTCCAAAACCGGAACCGTAAAACGTTGAACCGGTTTTTACTCTGAAAACAATTAATCAGTTTCGAATAGATTATATTTTCGAATAATTTGTCAAGCCGGTTTTTTGTGCCGCTCTATCGGATTTTTTTTAAGAAATTATTTTTTAAGTTTTTTATTAAAAAATATTAGGGTCCTCAACCGATTTAATGTGTTACTATGAAAAACGTAAAAGACAGAATAAGCAAATTAATCTTCGTTCACAAAATGCTTGATGAAATAGGAAATATTTTTATTTATTTATTAGTACATATTCCACAAAGTAAATTTGCTGAATATGGTTGCACACAAATGGCGCCGGTAACTAGACTATATGTCCATGATGTTATTAACAGTATTTTAGAAATGTTTTTGTGACTGACTATACCCGACCTATGCCTTCACATAGGAACTAGCAACGTGGTTGTCAACGATATTTCACAAAAGAACCGCAAGACTATACGGTTATCCGTGGCAAATCAGTCAACCAGTGCGAGCGAGACGAAAAACTCTCGAAGGTCAAACAACACACGCAAGCCTGACCGCACTTAAGAAATAATTACGATGACGCGAGAGCTGTTCTTCAGCCCAGAGCTGCTTAACGACTGAAACAGGAAATATATTTGATGTTTGCATGAATACTGGTTATCATTGAATGCTGGTTTAAATAGCAATGATGTTTGAATAAAATCTGCCCAAGTTCATCACACGAGTGCTGGCACCAGATATGTTTGTATGTTCCCCTAGCAACCCGTAAAATTTTGGTTTCGGGTCGTTTCTAATCATAAAAAAAAACATTTCCATTCCCGGATGAAGTTTGATTGTACTCGGATCTCAACCCCACTAAATTAATTACTTTAACAAGCAGTTGTCATTGGAGGCAAGCACTGGGTGTGACCCAAATACAAGTTTCGACACTAATAGATGTTTTCTGTGTGAAATATTGACTATTAGTCAGTATCATACCTCCGCGGACCAAAATGTGTCGCTTTACGATTGAACAACGTCGAATTTTGCGGAAACATCATTGAAAATCCATTATGGCGATGATAATTGGCCACCTCGTACCCTTTGGCTTAGACTTTTTCTTGCGGGATGCCCTTCAAAACCGATGCTATGCGAATAATCCAGATACGCTGCACACCCTTAAGAGCTGAGTTGAACGGTGCAGTTCAACGCTAATCAGTATACGTAATGATGTTTTTTCTATTGTATCAATACATTTGGCATTTTAATTCTCGATTTTTTTCTTATACTTTTCTAGTCATTGAAATTCTCGAATAATTTGTTTTGTTGTAATAAATTCGCGTTGCATATAATCGTACTAGAGTATGCACTCGCTTAATCTTTGTTCGATTAATCGAGTAAAGTTTTTCCATTATTTGATCGAATTAACGATTAACGAATAACTCGAACAATTGATGTCAATTAATCGAGTAAAATGAATTTCTTAGCAATTTCGTCTTTTTTTAATAAAAATTTTTTTTAGATTTATAATTGATTAAATCCCTTGAAATTAAATTACATATTTATTACCTTCTACATATATTTACTGCCAGTTCGCCGATATCGAAAGATATTTTCTTTCGTATAACTAACTACATTTAAAATAAATAATGTAATCATTCGAAAGAAATTTTTCTTTCGATATGGATGAACAGGCAGTTATTTTCATTACACATACTTTTGAACATATTTTGTAAATGTGTAAACCATGCTCTGTCAGATTACGGGTTATCTGTTTTTACAGACAAGGAAATTTTGATACTTTCAACAATAAGTAATACTTTGCAACCGTTGGACGTGGCCATTAAAGAACTCAGTACAGATTCCGCGACATTAATTGAGTTGGATGAAATAATAAAGTTCTTAATCAACAATTTAGAAAAGGCGAATAATTCCTTTACCTTAAGGCCAGAATAAACGAGAGGCTAATTAAAGTACTTAATACTCTTTATCTTAATTCAGCAAGGTTCCACAATAACGATAATTTGTTAAAATATAGCTCAAAAGTACGGTTTTTTCAATCTAAAAGTTTTCCGCTTTCCCGGTATTTTTCATGCGGGATCCCGGGAAATAATCAAAAAAAGTAATTGGCAACTTAACGGTAAAAAGGGAGCGGTCGTTTTTGGTAGCAGGGCAATTTGTTAATAAAATTAGAAATAGGCTTTCTGACGACTATATAAACTCTTTAAGCGTTTTAAAGAATTATTTCCTAAACCAAAAAATATGAATTATATTATTAAAGTATATTCTTATTTAAAAAATTTAATATTTTTTTTTTGGAATTCAAACCTCGAGTACCTTTGTATTATTTTTTCTATATTATTTTATGTTTGTTTTCATTAACTGAATTGTTACGTGTTTGTTTATGTTCACCTTATTTGTAAATTTACTTTTATCTCATATAACAATATACAAATTTTGGAAATAACCATTAAGGAATTTACAAACTAAAAGTCAAAAAAAATAAAGTTCCTGTGGGAATACCCAATTAAAGTTAACATATTAATGTATTATTAAAACATAAGGTATGTTTTAGCAAAAGCCGGATACTTGGTCGTGCAATCTGCCAAAAAAGTCGGGTGTGTTCAAAAAGTGTGCTCATAAAATGCGCTTGTGAGGCAGATTTTTTGACAAGTCGGTCCGGTCCGGCTTGCATATAATTATGAAAATTTCCATAAAATGATAGATTTCTTGAAATCAGAAATGCATCTTTTCAAGAAATTAAGTTGCAACGAAAGCAAAATTAAACTAAAACTATTTATTTTATAAATCTGCAACTATTTAGGCGAAAAAAAATCAATAAAATCTAAATTTACTTGAGTGAAAAATACACATGTGATAGTGTGATAGTGTGGCAAATTCAATGCGATTTTTAAAAGTAATACAGATTTCTGTCAGACTTTCCAGTGAATGAATCGTACGACTGTGTATGATAGTGAATCACGGGCTTAAGTGTTTCAAACTTTCTAATACAATTTTTGTTAATGCCTAGTAAATTTCATTTTTATTATTTTATGGAGTGGTGATCCCGGGAAATTTAAAGAAATTTCCCACTTTCCCTGGAAATGAAAAATTGCGAGAAAAAAAAGCTACTCAAAAGCCAAACTAAAGAGTTTACAATGATATTGTATGATCGATTGTTTTACATTAAATCTGATCAAAATGTATCAGACGATGATATATTGGAAGAAGAAAATGTGGATCTAAATGAAAACAATCTCTTGGGTGAAATTAACAAAACTATAGAAAGTATTATAAATTTTAAAAAATCTAGCACAAACTGTGTTAGTATAATAGACGATTTCATGTATTCAGATAAGATAAAGAAAAGATCAGAAAAACTAGAAAATCTTTTTAATGCAATCGTATCGCTATCACCAACATCTACTTTAGGTGAAAGGGTATTTACAACCTCAAGATTTATTAAAATAAAACAAACAAAAAACACTATTTAACTGTGTACTATTTTTAAAAGACTATTTTCAAAGATGGAATTCAAATCTGGTCAACAGTAAAATTTTCCGTTAAACTTAATTTTTGATATACTCGTGCTATTTTTTAAAAGTTTTAGAACTTTATACGTAGTACAAATGAATTGTTATTTTATTATTTATTTTTATACTTATTTTGTTTATTAATAAATGAATTATTAATTAATATAATAAAAGTATCAAATCAAACACATATGTATGTATATTTGTTATATTGGATAAAATTATTTGAAAATTTTTTTAATTCTTCGAGTTATTCGAATGATTTAAAATCTTAACTCGATTAATCGAGCAATTTTAAAATCCCAAAAATCGATTAATTCCTTATTCGAGCAAAACCAGAAGTCAAATAAATGGATACTCTAACTCGTACTTTATTGACGTTGTTCCTTGGTGCAGTTTAAGCTTCTTAAGCCCATCCCCATTAATTTACATATGAAATCGACCTCAAATTCTGTTGACACTTACAAACTTTTGTTTTTATACAAAAATAATTCACTTTCACAGCTTTTTGCTATTAATATGTGTTTATTTTTTTACGATCAGTTTTCAGTTTTAATTTAAGCTTCAATTAAATTTGTACGCATAAATATTTACATTCAATTAAGAATATTTAGTCCATTGTTGTTATACGAGCATTGAACTGTTGAGTTTACATTCCAAAATAATCTTGGTTTATTTAAAAGCTTCCGAGATTTTTTATTGGAAACTTTAAAATAAATAAATCTATTATACACAAATATCGTCAGCTCAATATTGATTGGACCAACCATTTGAAAAAAAGTTTGTTGGGATTGATTTTGAATATTCCCTTTTTGAATTCAAAACTTGTTTCGTAAAATTGTTTATGGATATCAAGCATTCATTTTGCTACATATCAACAATTTTAAGATATAATAACTTATTATAATAAGTAAAGGGTCCGCCATCTAACGTTTTTTTTTTTCAACTAGTGCTTATTTCGTGAATGGTAACACTTAGCTCATGTCTGATTTGACAGATAATTAGTTTTATCCTTCCGCTGAACGAATATGGTTGTATGTATATACGCTCACCATCCAATGCGTTTTCGCTTCGCTAAGTGGGCCTGCGATCGACTTACAGAAGATGCCGATTTTGCCAAAAAAAAATCAACTTTTCAGATGAAGCTCATTTTGATCTTGGCGGGTATGTAAACAAGCAAAATTGTCGCATTTGGGGCACAGAAAACCCGCACGCATACATTGAAAAGCCGACGCACAGTGGCTGAAAATCGTTTTTCATTGGCCAAAATTCTGTAACTTTTGAACCGATCAAAATATTGAAGTAATTTTTATTTTATTGGATAGATATTTAGTTCAGCTTGACTCAGTTTAAATTACATTAAAATTGATTGAGGACTTTTTAAGGAATTCTAGGTCAAAGTTGAACTTTTGAATTTTTTTTAACTTTTAGAGTGAAATATGGGTTTATTATTTTTTTATTTATTAAAAAATTTAATATTTGGAAATTAATAATAATTATAAATATTTTTTGTAATAATGGAATTTTTTAATGTTACACTTAAAAAAAATTTTACACTGAAAAAAATAGTAAAATCAACTGGAGATTTTGCTATTACAGAAAAATTAAAAAGTTGTTGCTGACAAATTTGCAAATTTGTTTACACTCAAAGAATAGTTACACTTAAAAAAACGTTAATAATATTATCTAAAAATATTGCTATTACTACAGAAAAATTTATTATTTTTTGCTGTAATCCTTGTTCCTTTTTTCCTGAGCCTCCTTTGATAGATCTCCAAGTGGCACCAAATGATATTTAATGACATCTTCTCCATGATAAAGGATTTTGTGAACTGTTTTCTCCATGGGTAGTTGGTTGTATATATTTTTGCAGTTTCCTTTGCATAATCTCCAAATTTTCTAGAGTAAATTTCTTCATTGCACGCAAGTACTTCTAGGATTATTTTAAATCTGAAAATGAGGTTTAAATCCACTCCTGTTATTTCAGATACTGTTTCTGGATCTGAAAAGAATCTTCTTGCGGTATTGCCATCATTTGTATTGCCTGACCCTTGTTTTGGCTGATCTATAATCAATCCAAATTTGCGATATTCATCTTGAACATGTTTCTTTTTTGAACTTCTTAACTCTTTGTTGGTTTCGTTGTTTCTTATTGATCCTGAAGACCCGAAATCCAAATTATAACTGATTTTTAGTATGTGTTCCATAAGTCGTATTCTTGCATGTAGTGGTGATAATCCAAATTCATATGTTTTAACAACTTTTTCAATGATATCCACTTTTGTTAATTGGTTCTGTGATCGTAATTGATGTAGGAAAGATTCTTTTATATTTGTACAACCAATTGCACCGTTAATATCTTTAAGTTTCCGCCTCTTAGATTTATGGCTGCAGTTGCCCAATGATTTGTGTGGTCTTCCAGCCTTATCTTGCTTTGCTGTTTCTGCAGCGACAGTAAGTTGGCCTTCTAACCAGTTTGCACTTTTTATATAAAAGTTTTGTTTACTGTAGCGAACTTCTTTGTAGCGTTTTTTAGTGCTTTGACGAAATTAAATAATTGCTCTTGCATTTCGGTGCTACACGAATTTAAGTTTAATTTTATTTTAACGTAACTAAGAATATCTTCCTAGTTTTTGTTTCTAAAATACTCTTCGGCCAGTTCTTTATAACTGAAGCTCTCCATATTTTTGTGAATATTTTTATTTGCGTCTGTTATGTTTTACCCGTACACCTAGAGGATTAACTTATTACTGAGTAATCCCTTATCGAATCCGTAGTTTTATACATTTTTAGATACATGTTATTCACACATTGATCTTTAATTTCATAGCAGGTAGTGCTTAAATTGCACAAAACTGCACATGTTGTCCAGACCTTAATATCAGGTAAAACTGGTTAGTATCTCGCCAATATTTGTTGTTGTTGTTGTTGGGCTGTTTTTTTATTTTTAGTGGTTTAATGTCCCGATTATTGTTATAAAATTGCTTATGACTTTGGTTGACCCTAACATTTGATAACAGGTAAATTTAGAAACAGATCATATGTTTACTGTAGAA
Organism: Gymnocheta viridis; assembly: GCA_956483585.1. Taxonomy (NCBI): domain Eukaryota; kingdom Metazoa; phylum Arthropoda; class Insecta; order Diptera; family Tachinidae; genus Gymnocheta; species Gymnocheta viridis. Next base: position 71,604,517 of record OY101444.1, on the reverse strand, counting down.
TTTTGTGATAATTTGTTTACCAAGTTTTGGCTGATCAAAACAAAGCCATTAAACCCTTTCGCAGGTATTATATTTAATTTTTTTAGTTTTACGTAGTCTAAAGTAAAAACATAAACTTTTAGGCAAAAAAGTGAAAATTATATACACCATTGTATACGAGTACTTTGGAGTAATTTCATTAAAATGAAAAAAGTGTTCTACACACGGCTCGTCACGGGTGCAAAAGTATATATAGCGGTAAAGAGGACACTTTCACCTTTCTCCGGGTGGTATACATTTCTTGTTCCCTTTTGTTCCCTAGAAGTTCTATTCTACTAAAGTTTAAATTTGAGAAAAATATAGTAGTTTCATAAATATTCCGTAACGCCCTTAATATTAAACGCTAGAGCTCTGACCACTTACAAAAACTAAAGACTATAATCCTACCAACATTATAAAAAAGACCGCAGGCCATTATCGATGATAGCTTGCGAGTAGTAATCATTTATTTTTGATAAAAAACAACAGAAAAACACCTTTTTCTGAAATTACAAAAAACCGTTGAGTTTGACAGCATGCCACGCTCACAATTATCAATAGTTTAACCTAATTTTTTGGCTACCTTAATCTGGATATATTAGCTGCAAAAGGGCGTAAAAAATTTAAAAATCGGTGACAAAAAAAAATTTGACTTTTGGCCAATGAAAAACGATTTTCAGCCACAGTGCGACGCACCCAAAACGAGTCACTGTTTGGTGCGGATTTTGGTCCAGAGGCATAATTAGGCCATTTTTCTTCGAAAATGAGCAAGGAGTGGCCGTTACAGTTATCGGGCCATGTTGAACGAATTTTTGTTCACAAAAATTGAATAGGAGGATATTGGCAACATTTGGTTTCAACAGGACGGCGCTACGTGCCACACAGCCGAAGCTACACTCGATGTTTTGCGCCCTGTTTTTGAAGATCGCTTTATCAGCCGCAGAGCTGATGTCGTTTGGCCACCTCGGAGCTGCGATTTGACACCGACGGACTATTATTTGTGGGGTGCCGTCAAAGATAAGTGTTACGCCGACAAGCCAGAGACAATTGACGCTTTAAAGGACAATATTCGTGAAGCCATTGGTGAAATACAGCTGCACACAGCCGATAATGTGCTTAAAAGTTGGACCGATCGTGTAGGCTACTGCATGGCCAGCCGAGGCAGCCATTTGAATAAAATTATTTTTCATTATTAACCGGAAGGATTGTACTTTCAAATAAAAAAAGAAATTTGAGAATATATTCAGTAGTTTTTTTATAGCATTTAAAAAAAAGTTATCTGGCGGACCCTTTATAAGTACTTAATAAGTTTAAAAACTAAGTATAAGTACTTATTATTAATAAGTATTGTTTTGTTGTACACGGCACGATTGCAGCAAATTTTTCATATGTACAAAAATTTACTAAATAAAGTTCACTCTTTTTTGCTTCATTTCTATAACAAACAAAGTGTAACTATATTTAAACACAAACAAAAATAATAAAAAAATATTCAACGACTGCCAAGCAATAACATCGCTAAAGGACCACAAGTTTGCAGGGCCCGATAACAACCCCCCTGAATTCTTAAACGCTGATATATCCCTTTCGGAAAGTATAATCACACCATTAAGTTAAACACTTTTGGCAGAATGACCCGCTTCCGAGTGCCCCTAAGGAAGGATTAATAATCAATATCCCAAAAAAAAAAGAAACCAGATGGAGTGCGAAAATTAGAGGGACATTACCCTTTAAATGTGCATAACAAGATTATAGCACGTATCTTATTTAATCGCATATCTGAGGCGGCAGAGCCTGATTTAAGATTAAAATAGGCTTCAGGCCAAATAGATCTATCATAGACCACATCAACAGTCTTCGGCATCGAATCTGTATCTGATATTTATAGATTCCCAACATGCATTTGACTCACTTCATCACTGCCGCCATCCGGAAAGCGAAGGCAGCGTAAAAGAATTCCAGATAAACTAATCAGACTCGTAAAATTTTTGTATATGGATGCACCGGCTCCACGAGCGTCAAGTTAGCGAAAACTTATGCGTTAGACCATGTGTAAGACAAGGGCATATCTTTTCCCCCTTTCTGTTCAATATCGTGCTTGATGTTATTATGAGTCAATCTGTGAATCTCATGCATGGGATCACAATACGCATGGCGGTAAGACTTACAGAACTTGACTATGCTAATGAAATTTACTGTCATACAATCAGTAAGACATACCACAAATGTTAAATAGCTTCACAGATAAAGCAATTAATGCAGAACAGAACAAAAGAGTAACAAAAAACCACACATACAGTTTTTCAATTAAACAGAAACCAAACAGCTGATCCGTAAGAGAACAGAACGTAAAAACTAATTCTGCCTGTAGAAAAAAATTTGTAAGACAAAACTATCGAAGGCGAAAATATAAAGATCTTCTAAAGATCTTTCATTCGTTGCTTAGGTTGTGGCAGCAAATCTTTCGATTGCTATGTCTCGTTTGTGAATCAATAGCGAACCTTAAGGAAAATCAAAAGCGATCAGAGATCGAATAAATTTCGTTATCGAAAGAAATGGTTAACAATTATTTCTCCATTATTTATCATTGTTTTATTTATTTATTTATTTATTTATTTATTTATTCTTTTTTAATTTTTATTTTATTTTAATTTTATTTGATTTACTACGTTTTATTCAAAATAGTGTACACATTAAATAAACAAAAAAGTAATCGTATTGGCGACATATGGATCTAAAACGTGACTATAAAATAGTTTGCGCTTGATCGCTCTTTACAATTTACTGCCAGGCCCACGATGTCACACTTATTAGTTCTTTTGTACAATTACATTTAAATTAAAAACACAATTTTAGAATTTGTTTTTGTTTTAAATGAAATTGTACGGAAGAACGAATACGTGTGACATTGTGGGCAGGCAGGGTGTTGTTGTATATTTTTATAGTAAATTGTTTTCGAAATAAAAATAAATTTTTAAATATTTATTTTGTTTTTCTATACTCTACAATTTATCAAATACTTGGAATATCTTGAAATTTTTAAAACACTAAGTTCTGAAGAACAATTTTTAAATCTTTTCAATCCGAAAATCTAATTTTAAATCAGATTAGTAAATCTATATTGATAATATTTAAGCGACAGTGAACTCGCCAAAACGTAAACGTAACTGACATATTCATAAACAAATAGTTTTGATGTGAAATCTACTAAATAAAGTAAACTTGAAATTTAAATTATTTTTTTTAATATGCCTTTACAATCTTTCCAATTTCAAAATCACATTACCACATCTTTATAATTTTTTCAGATTAATAAGTCCTTATAAATAATATTTGAATATTTTTTTTTGCAAAAACTACAAAGTTTTACAAATGAAAAAATTACCTAAAATATTTCTGGACATCATTTTATAAAAGAGCGGGACTTGTATTTTTTTTTTAATTTAAACTAAAAGACATTTAATTTTTACTAACACTTGCAGAGCAACCCTTTTTTTGTATTTAAAATATTTTATTTTTATTTTGTTTAACTTATTTTTGCAATTTACATAACCAGACCGTTCCCAACGAACTCAACTACGCAACTAAATAGAAATTCCATAGACAATTGCACCAGAAATAAAGAAAGACCGGCAGTAATAAGGAAAATTGATATGACTACTACAAGTTTAATTTCAATCATTAATTGAATGAATATCTCTTTGTAACATATTCTCAGTTCATTCTCTCTATCTCGTCTAACCATCTCATTTTTCAGTTCAAGCTATAAAAAACATGAACTTGAATTGTAATTGTGATATTTTGTGGCACAAAGAGACTATTATGCGGCCCCTACACGTTACGATTGGTTGTACAATTTCATTTACTTGCAGTGCCATCAGCGTTGAATCAGTATTTGAACTTCTAATAGTTTTAAGAACTTGAATAAATCAAAAGAGGATATTCTCTGTTATGAATTGCTTTCCATTTCTCCAACATTAGTGATATATGGAAAGATTTGTTTCTAAGTCAAGTTTCATTAAAACTAATGAAAAAATTGTTTGAAACAGTGATGCCAACAGTAGGGAATTTTCCCTTTTTGTAGGGTATTCATTGGAAAATTTCAAGCGAAGGGAAAAGCGGACAGATTTTTCATTTTAAAGAAAATGTAGGGAATTTTTAATATTTTTTTTTTCTTTTTTTATTGGGTTGTAATTGCGTAAAACACCACACAAAACTAAATACTAAATATATTATTTACATATTGCCTACACATACGAGTAATGTACTCGTGCATAGAAATACAGTGGACGTCCAATAGTACGCACTTTAGTTTCCATGAATTTCCAATAGTACGAAAGGCAATTTTTTGCATTGGCAATTCTGTAGTACGAATTCAAAATTTTTTTACTGCTCACTAATACCAATAACGGCGTTTTTTCAGAATAAGCTTGACTTTTTTAGTTTTTTCCGCGGCCAACTGTCAAATTTGCATTTAGTTGCGTGTTCTACATTTGATACATACAAAATTTGTAAAATAAAAGAAGTAAAAAAATAAGCAAATATCTTTAGAAAATGCTTAATGACTGATTTATTTATACTTTTAGTATCTGTTTATGCGCATACACATGTATGTACAAATGCATGATTTAACACTCATTGATTTTACCTGAATTTGAATATTTTTTTAATGTTTTTTGTTTTTTTTTTTTAATAAAAAAATTATTTAAATTATCTGGATATGTTTTATTTTATAAAAAATTAGAAAAAACTTTGGCCCTATAGTGCAAATTTTCCAACATTCCGAAAAGGCCTGACATTTTATAATTCGTACTATCGGACGTCCACTGTATTTGTAAAAAGGTAAACGCAAATTAGTTTGTGTAAACTAATAATTAATTATGGCTTAAATCTCAGCTTTATAAGATCAAAAATGAAATGTGCAGACTAGACTGTATACTGTTATAGGCAAACAAGTTATGTAAGACTATTTTTAGATCTAAAATAAAAACTATAAATGCGCAAAGAAAACTAGTTTGGAAAACTTACTGACATACACAAGAAAATATGAATTTAGCAAATCCTTAATCACAAGAGTCTTTTTTACCGTTTTAATAAAGAAACTCATTTTTTTAAATTGATTTTTTTAATATTTTTTCGTTTTTATTTTTTAATTTTTGTTTTTAATATTATTTGTATTGACAAACTAGAAAATAAAGCCCGTTTTTTATATTTTATTTTATATGCTATTTTATTATATTTTTTACAAAATTTAAATCTTTTCAGCAAAACAATAAAAATTGATAAAGGTGTATATTATTTAGGTATATGTATGTAGTTATGTATGTATATAAAAAGTTATAAATAAAAAAGGTCAAATTATAAGATTAGTAAAGAAGTTTTGAAATCCAGACAGTGCAAAACTATTTATTTCAACGGAAAAGACCCTTACAAATAAATGGAAATCATGTAAAACAATTGGTGGTCTACTTAATCTTGCCACACTTACTGTTTTCGGCAATACGTGTACTTCTTTTTATCCAATGTGCTGCTTTCTGTATAAAAGTCACAAAAGTACACCCTTTCCTTATAAAGGGTGTCCCAAAATTAACGCAAGATTTGAATTAAATAGGAAACAAAGATTTTTATTTTTTCATTATTTTTGAGATCTGAAATGAAATGGAAGCACGCTATTCTACCGTGTAACGCTTCAGTTTTACAAGCCCTAAACTTTCAGCTGTTAAATCTTTTTTACTGCACAAATGGTGGAAAATTAAAATCTTGCGTTCATTTTAGGACACACTTTGGCTTTAGTGCTACTAATATTTTAATTTTGTGTAATATTTTCTACGAATTCAAAGCTAATTCCCTTAAAAAAAATTACAGTATACTTATTAAAGAAAATAATTGTACTTCTTTTATTTACTGCATGTACATTTTTTTCTTTGCCAATTCTACTTCGCATATGACAGTATAGTCCACTCATAACGGAGGCTTCTCCTAGTGGTATACCCTAGCAACTGGCGCACTAACTTCCCCATTTAAATTTTAAAAATCCAAAAAATATATGGATAGATTAAGCCGCGGACAATCAATAAATTTTCTTATATGAATTCGTAGACACGGGCTATCCAATAGGGGGACCTACAATATTCTGTGTCGATGGTTTTGTTGATATTTCTCTATCAGCTTATAAAAAACATATATAAGACTATTTCTGTAATCTGACACATGTCAGGTGGTTAAACGAAACCATCTGTAGCCCTCGCTACGACAGCCGAACCGCTCGAATTTCGAATGAGGGAAACATGATACGAAATTTTTTTACACAACTTTCCTACAGCGAAAACTCAGCGCTACTTGTATTTGTCTTCTGTCTAGTGTTGGCAAAATGTTAATCTGTTTAAAGATTCAAAATTAACGATTACAAGTGTTAATCATGATTAATGATAAAAAATTAAGAAATCGTAGCCAAAGCTTTAATTAATTATCTTTATCATTTATCGTTAATCACAATTTAAAAATTTTATTAAAAAAGAAATTGGTATTTTTTATATTTTTTAACTTTTTGGTTGTGAAGTTTAACTTTTATTTAATTTTGGAGCGATTTAAGTGTTTTTTCTATTCATGACATTCCATTCAGTATAATTGTAGCGACACTAAATCCATTTTATGAAATGTCATTTTTAATTTATGCAATTTTTTTTGTTGCAAATTTTGGTTATTTTCACAATTTCTTAAAAATGTTCGCATTCTTTGCAGTTTTAGCGATTTTCAATCAATACTGAAAATTACTGTCAATTTTGTATTTTTTCGCGAATTTTCGGAGGATTCCGAGTTTTTAGCATTTTGTTTACAGGTTTTGCTATTTCGACAAATTTTAGGATTTTCCTGCAAATTTGACAACCTCCGCAATATAGAAAATTTTTTCGAATTTGTTGTTCACAATTTTTAATCTGCTGAATCAAATTAACGATTGAGGATTAATTTCTTACGAATAAAATATCAATCACGATTGCTTTAATGATGATTAAAGGTTAATCTGCTTGAATTTCAATCGAATAAATATGAATGAACCTTTAATGAGCTGACCTATCTTAGCAATACTAAAGTATGAAATGAAATTTCATTTGTGATTCGTTTCGGAAACAAAACTGTTCGAATTTTTATGTTTTCTTTATTTCAGTTCGAAAACATTTTCATTACCTTCCAATTATAGAGTAACCCACCTGCTGCATAGCTGAACTAAAACCTAAAGAGAGTAGACACCATTCATAAGTAGATATTAAATTTTTAAGTATCATGAATTTTTCAATATTTATTAATTTATATTTTTTTAATTTCAATTAAGTTCTGCCTGGATTTGATAAAAATCAAATTTGTTAGGCAAAAAATTGTATAAATATTATATCTGTTTGCGTACTTAATAATTTGTAATTATTTATACAAATTATTACCGAGTTTAACTGAATGCATTCGTTTGCTTTTAAATACGAAATACAGCTTTTTTAAAATGTTTAACATTTTGCTTTTTTAAATAGTTTTTAGCTTGGTGTTGGTTGTATTGTTGTTTTGTTTTATAATAAATGGTGAGTTTTTAGTTTTAATTTATAAGTTATTGTTTTATAACAAAGTACTTTTATTTATTTTTTATTTGCAAAGCTTTGATTATGAATATTATTTTTGTATTAAAAATATAGCAGCCCAATAAAATAAAAATAAGTTTCAACTTTTTTTTGCAATTCCTTTTGTGAAAAAATATTTAAAACTAGATGAAATAGGCTGGCTGTTTTATTTGTATTTCTTCCCTTTAATTCTTTATAATTAAGTGCTGAGTTGTAGTTTTCTTGGATTTATTTTTTTTATTATTGCTTAGAAAATTAGTTATATTTTAATATATTTATTAATTTATTTTAAAATTAATATATGTATGTATAGTTTTAATTTATTTGTAAAATAAAATTTGTATTCTAATGCGACACACAACATACATACAACACAACATTGCAGAGGAACAAAAAATTATAAATAAATTATTAATTCAGGGCTTTTCTAAAACAAAAAAAAATGTAGAAGTTCACATTATATTAAAGACAACTCTTAAGAATTTAAGATTGAAATTAACTTCCAAACAAGATATATTAAAAACAGGTATACTCGAAAGTACAACAACAACAACATTACAAAAACCACACGTATTTTGTTTTTGCAAAAACCGTTTTTCTTTTTAGGAAACACAATTCAGTTAAGTAAACACAAAACGAAAATTATTTTAACCATTTTGTATTAAAAGTAAACAAATTTTGACAGCTCTGGGAGATAAACTAATATAATTACCTGATCACTTAAGACTACCTGTTTTTAATATATCTTGCTTCCAAATAAATAATTTGTTTTGTATGTATATCTATTGGTTTTCTGAATGGGGAACATTATATTTTTGAAATATATGCTTATAATAATTTTGTTTTGCTTCTTTTTTAAAGATGTTTAATTAATTTTTAATAGTGAAGTAAGTAGTTTATGTTTCATTTTAAAGTTTAATTGTGTTTTTTATATAGTATTTTTATGTTTTATCGATCTGTTTACCTTTACGTCTGTTCTTGTTTGTTACCTTAGGTTAAGAAAAATAACAACAAAATTTACAACGCCGGTCCACCGCCGGTATATTCATCATAATCATCACATTCGTCTAGAAAATCTGAAAACAAGTCTGGACTGGCATCGTAGTCCACGCGTGTATCAGACTTCTCAATATTTTCCGCCATTTGACGTAGATTTTCAACACCAGCCAAAAGTTGCCTGAAAGGAAAAGCAAGAGCAAATTAATATTAATAGCAATGAAGGCGTATATCATTAGATAATTTGATAATTTTTTTTGCCATTTTCCCCAGTGTTCCACCATTGAACAACTTCGTTTTGCTCTTAAAAAACCAAGTATTAATTTTTTTATTTGGGTTTCGCTTTCAGAGATTTTCTGTTATATAAAGTGTTCTTTATGACTCTGTTCTAAAACAAGTGCTGTATGTATATTATTTTATCGTGCTTTAACGCTGCAGTCACACAATCAAATTATTTTTCAGTTCTCATTCAAGATTTTTACACATACTGCTTGCCAAAATGCACAAAAATTGAAAGCTGTGACGTGGGCTGCACACGAATTTAAAGCAAATTTTCTAGCAAGATGCCATAAATTTACAATTCGGATGAACAAAAATGCAAAAAAACTGTTTTCTTGACTATAATTTATTAAAACACTCTATTGAATTAAAATTTGTAAGCAAATTCTCGTAAAATTTTAAAAGTGTGAGTGTGTTGGTACAAAATGGGAGAAAGAGTTTAAAATTTGAATGAAAATTTGATCGTATGACTGCCAAGTCAGGGAAAAACAAAAGTTTTCATATTGGAGAAAAAATAAATTATTCTAGCAAAAAGGGCTCAATTTGAATGTTGGAAAATTTTACTTAACTTTTTTTAGAGTTTTCGATTTTACTTTTTTATAAAGGGTCCGCCAGATAACTTTTTTTTTGAAAATGCTATAAAAAACTACTGAATATTTTCTCAAATTTCTTTTTTTATTTGAAAGTACAATCCTTCCGGTTAATAATGAAAAATAGTTTCATTCAAATGGCTGCCTCGGCTGGCCATGCAGTAGCCATTTAAGCACATTATCGATTGTGTGCAGCTGTATTTCACCAATGGTTTCACGAATATTGTCCTTTAAAGCGTCAATTGTCTCTGGCTTGTCGGCGTAACAATTATCTTTGACGGCACACCCCAAATAATAGTCCAACGGTGTCAAATCGCAGCTCCGAGGTGACCAAACGACATCAGCTCTGCGGCAATTGCTTGTTTACATACCCGCCAAGATCAAAATGAGCTTCATCTGAAAAGTTGATTTTTTTTGGCAAAATCGGCATCTTCTGTAAGTCGATCGCAGGCCGACTTAGCGAAGCGTTGTTCAAGCGTATACACAACCATATTCGTTCAGCGGAAGGATAAAACTAATTATCTGTTAAATCAAACATGAGCTAAGTGTTACCATTCACGAAATAAGCACTAGTTGAAAAAAAAACGTTATAAACAAAGTTTTTTATATTTTGGCAATTTTCTTTTCCGAATTTTAAATTTTTTTGTATTTTCTGATTTTTTTTTGCTATTTCTTTGGTTGAAATTTGAATTTTTTTTATTTTTGAATTTTAGATTTTTAGTGTTATTTAAATTATTTGGTGATATGATTTGTTTCTTGAAATTTTGGTTTCTGATTGATTAAAATTGTTAATGAAATTTCGCTATTTGTGATATTTCGGTATTTTGGCGCAATTTTTATTTTATTTGCAAAATTCGATTTTCAGCTAAAATTCCGTTTTTTGTTGAAATTACTTTTGTATTGTTTAAATATTTGGTAATATTATCGATTTTTAGGCACCGACAGGAAAAGTGGGCGATGCTTATCAAGCAGAAAATACTCGTTTTTGACGCTGAAAATCGATTCAGTTCTTCATTCACAAAATGTAAAGTAAATATGAGGCGAATTGAAGAATCACTATTAAGTATATTCGAAAGTGATAGATTTATTTTTTCGTAAGTAATCGATTTGTAGGATCATTGAAAAAATGTAATGTTTAAAAACTATGGAAAAACATTATTTTTTGTGAAAAATACACTTTTTAATACGGCAATTCAAAATATATATTAAACAAATTTTTGTAGAAATTTGTAAATATATGTATGTATCTATATCTGCTTCATTTTTGTAGTATGATTTTGTTTAAATTTTCAATAGTTTCCCTGAATGTACCAAATTTTTTTCAGAACTTTTTGCAATCCGAGAAATTTTTAAAATCATAGAAATTTACTTACTTAAGGTTCTGTTCCGCATTTGATGCTGCCCTACGCAAATCTCTTGATAACTCGTGTTGTCTGGACGGTCTAATGCCTAAGGCGTTACCAACACCAATAGCCCCACCACATGTACTGCCCGTAACACTATTAATATTGCCAATTGCGGTTCCGGCTACAGCTGCTGTTGAAGACGCACATCGTGTTGTACTAGAGACTGTAGCTGTAGTATAAGAACGATCACAGCTCTGAACACTACAGCCACCCACAGCACCTTCTTCGCGGATTAATTCCTTTTCCCGCCTCAATATTTCCACTTCAGAGGTTAAATGCTGCACTTGTTGTTTAAGTTTAGCCACATGAGTCTGTACGGCCGTTGTACGCTTTTTATTGGTGTCGAGCGTTTCTTCAGTTTCTGTTTTATGTAGTCTTTGCTGTTCAAGCAACTGTCTTTCCAAATTATTGGCTCTTAAGGTCTGTTCATTAAGTGCTAATCTGGTTTCATTCAAATCCCTTTGCAAACGTTCGTTATCTGAACGCAAACGAGAAAGCTGGTTGTTTATGGAAGATTCTTCAGGAGAGCCAATGGAATTCGAGGGTAGCCCAGCAGCTACATCAGCTAAACGCTGAGAAGAGTGTATAATGGGACCATCGGATAGAAAATCTGGCAACATTTTGGATCCTACCGATGAGGATGTTGGTTCGGGCAAGCCCATATTAAAATCTCCCCTGTCCGCGGGCCCTGGTAAGGGGACATTGTCCAGATGTAATGTTCGGCTGCCTGAATTGTGAGCATGTATTGCCCCAGCTTGATCCATAACACCACCACCTCCTGAAGCACCCGCTCCATTTAGATCTTCCATAAATGTATTGATAGGAGATGAAGGTGGTGAATTTACATGCATGTCATTTGCATACCAAGAATCCATCCAATGGTCTTGCACGAAATCTGGTAAAGCAGCGGCGGCTGCTGCTGCACCTGGTAGAGGATTAGCTGTTGCGAAATCTGTTGGTCTAGAACAGTGGCCAGCATTTCTGCTTGAGCCAGATGCTCCAGTTAAATTAATACCGTTGGTGCCACTACACCCGGTTGAATTTGATGTTATGGGCAAATCTAATTTCATTTTGGCAGCCGTTGTAGGATTTTGATTTGTATTTAAAGCTAAACGTGTAGGCCTTATATCTTTGGTTGTGGCACCTATACCCACACGTCTACGAGGCGAGGTTTGAAGTCTGGGCATATCATAATTGGAGTAAGAACGGGGTACTCGATCATAATCCGTAGATTTTTTACTAATAGTGGGAGCTTTTGAGGGAGCATTCCATTCTAGATAAAGGATTAAAATGTGAAAAGAGAATAAATATATATATTTAGAGCTCTACCTTGAAAGCGATCACGTTCCTTTTCATCTGGATATAAACAAAAATCAGTTGATCCAGTTGAGCAACCCGCAGAATTTTCTCCCTGTGGTAAATCTGCTGCTATCGAGGATCCAGCGTATTCAGCCAAACTCGCCTGTGAGTCAAATGATGAAAATCGTGGTGATCTTTTCATTTTCGTAGCCGATGTTTGGGTATCATTCGCATTACCTACGGATAGAGACGATATTGAAGTTGAAGATACAGAATTTGATTGAGGGACTTTTGGTCGAGCCCCCGTTGAAGTTTGCAGAGAACGGGACGATGTGGTGGCATTTGATGAAGATGCCGTGGACGTACTTTTAGCAGGTGGATCCAAGGATGTTACTGTTGTTGAAGGTGCTGTAGGCACACTATTGCTACTGAGGAAATGCTTAAAAGAAAAAGACGAATTTTGTGTATGCGGCTGTTGCTGGACGTTATGTATTAGATTGCTGCCATCGAAAGATGTTGGCGTGTTTGAATTGCTTTCACTAAGATTCACCGGCCCCAACGTGGCTCTTATATTTTTATAATCTCCATACGCAGCCAAGTTTGGCAATGTCTGGTGGTTTTGGCCACCCGATCGGTGACCATTAACACACAAATCTGCTACCAAATCATTCAGTTTTCCTTTGCACCCCATAGAAAGCTCCAGATGATCATCATTTTTTGAGTCTTTCGAGCTATCCAAATTCCCGCAACTTACATTTAGATTAATTTTCAAACTCTCGTCCAGTAAATTTTCTGTATCTTCGTTTGTCTTAAAATTCTGTTGTTGGTCATTTTCATTGGCCATATTTGTTGTTAACAATTTGTTGCAAATACGTAGTATTGTTTTATAAGACAAAATTTTGCCTTTTTAGTTTTTCTTCTAGTATTTTGTTTTTTTTTCTATTCGTTACGAGGTCTTTATCAAAATGTTCGTCTTCTTTTTCTTAGTTCTATTTTTGAAAGATTCTTTATATTTATTTCACTTTTAGAAATTGTGTCTTATTAAGTTCTTGTGATTGATGAGATTTCTTAATATTATTTAATGAATTTATTGGTTTAGTTAAAAAAAATCTTAGGTTTTGCCTTTTTCAAGTTTTTCTTTAGTGACAATGAAAGTGTTCACTTTTTGTTGTTTTTATATTCTGATAAATTTGACGTTTTTATAATGATAAGCTGGGTTAACACAAGAAAAATGATGCCACATAGGCCTAGAAAACCCGGAATGAACTAATGGTATGTTTTCCCCAACATTTTTAATAGAAATTTAGAAATATATTTTATATTCTTTTCGAAAAAGTTACATAAACAACATTATAAACGTCAAATTCTCTACGAAAATCTGAATACTTACTACAAGATAGAAACATTTGTAAGCTTTTAAATGCATAAAAACTGAAATTTTATAAAAAAAATTATATTAATCTTTATTTTAGTAAACACAAACTTAAATATTACCAAGTATGTGAAACTTTTTTGATAGTTCATGTATTGTGATAACATTTTGTAAAACAAAGCTACCATTATAACTATTATGTGTATAATTGGAATAAGGCTCATGTGAAGCCTTCCTGTATATGCATTCGACATATGTATTACATTACTGAATAACTAAATAAATAAATATGCTAACGATATGAAGCACCTAATACCCCAGATATAGAGTGTGTACTAAACAAAATTGTGCCAAAGCTTGGCAGCACTTGACACACAGAAACAGATGTCAAATTGTGCAATAACAACCATTGTTCAAATTTCTTGAATAATTGATAAGAAACTACGAAAAAACATGCAATTCCATATTAACAATATATACCATTTTACACCTACGAAGGATCAATTAAAACCTTTTCATCAGATAAAGTGTTCTCAACCGGAATGTACAAGCATTTTTACCAACCAGGCTAATTATGACATGCATTTGGAAAAGCACCATCGAATAGCTCCTGCAGAAAAATCTAGCAACATTAGGCTATTTCATTGTCCGGAGTTAAATTGTGTTTATAATTATGATAAACCCAATTGTAAACACTTTAAAAATTTTAAGTATTTACGACAACACTATCAAAAAGTTCATTTAAACAAAGAGTTCATATGTGGAGAATGCGGAAAAGCATTTGCCACAGAAACGCAGCTTAAGAAACATCAAAAAGAAGTGTGTGGTAAAAAATTTGTGTGCAAAGATTGCAGCTGGTCGTATGATTCTATGGAAGCTTTGTTAACACACGGTAAAAGGAAAGGTCACAATGTGAAGAAAATAATAGCCTTGAAGAAAAATGATGGTAAAGTAGCCATAAAACCCCTTAAAAATTTAGTTCCATCTCCAACATTTAAACATCAGGCAGCTAAAGAAATTCCAGGTAAGTTTTTGTGATTAAAAATAATAAGACTGTATTATATGAACAACATTTTCTAGTCGAATTTTGTCCTAAACTCGTATGTGCTACAAGCGTGCAGACGGATTTTTTCCCCGATATCAATGAAGCCAGTAATCAAGATATTGCAAACGCTTTAAACGAAATACACTCTCTTTTAAAAGACATAGAAACACAAACCGAGCCGTTTCTACCATCAACATCTATGGAAAATCACAATTATTTAGATCAAATGCTATCCCAGTCATCTCATATGTACACCCAAACATGTGATGATTTTCTAACCGAGTTGGGCTTGTCTGATATACAAACCCAAACGAATTGGCCGTCGTCTGAGTCTCATCATGAGAACTCATGTGCTCAATTTACCTCTACAGCTACATCTACTAATCCTTGCATTCATGATGAGTTACTTGTGTCAACTGAAACGCAAACAAGCTTTACTCAGTGCTTGCTCAATTCTTGCACCGATGCTGGTACCAGCACACCGCCTGTTTCATTTGGAAGTCTTTATCATACTCAACATACTCAAACGTGTGCTCCTTTGCTGGAAAGCTTTGATTTTGGAGGGCAAGCTTCAGATTTGATCGATGGTTTTCAATCGACATACACACAAACATGATGGTACGATTGGGACTTTGAGGGAAGTCTTGATAGAGGAGTACACGACGTTGTTGATTATGTTGTAAAAAAGACAGAATCTGATGATACAGGTTGAAAGGATCTGTTGTTTCATGCGTTTCCTGTGCTAATTTATAAAACTCTTCTCAGACCTCCATTTAATTTAATTTAGTTAAATTTTTCTGTCGGAACTATATGGTCTTAATAAAAAAATTGCAGAAGTTCAACTGTTTGTTTTTAAAATTTAAAAATTTCAAAGCTCCAACTTTTTCTTGGTCACATTTCCACTAAGAGATGCCATATTTTCCAATAAGTACTGCCAAGTTAATATATTTTACTAATACTTGCTGGCAGCACAACAACACATCCAAAAATACTAGTCAAAAGAAAGACGCAATGTAAATCAGTGGAGAAAAATCTTCCGTGCTAATAAAACAAACAATAATTTCATAGACAAAATATATGCATATAAATATCACAAAACGACAACTTAATTATGTACTAGAAGAGTTAAAAACATGCTAAACGAGCAAAAAGAATAAAATTAACCATGAAAGCTATTGGCAAGTGCTTTTACTACTATATATCGTTTTATTTCATCTATTGTACTTCACAAGGGGGAGGGATGCATAAGAAAATATATTGTTTGAGGAAAACAGGAGGTGGATAAATAACAGCAAAACATAAAATATTGTCAAACAAGAAGAAAGTGGAAAATTCTGCGTAGAAAGAAGACGGAAAAAATCGTACACAAACCGGTCAGAGAAAATAGTGTATATTAAACGAATTCCTTCTAAATGTGTTTTTTTTGGATAATTAAAAAACAAAGTAATAATTTAAACAAAAGAAAGAAAATATTGTTTTTATACATAATTTTATACAAATAACGCTGACCATATGTTAAACAAATAAATGAACATTTTTCATTTTCCTTGTAATATAATAAAAACAAAAGAAAAAGGAATAAAACAAAAACACAGAAGTGTTTTGTGAAAACGGGTGAGGCCAGTAGAGTGTGTTTCTTTCAGACTGGCTAGGTAAGCTGCGCTAAACTTTGCTGAAGTAGCTGCTAAACCAATAGTTTTTTTATTTATGCGCAATTTTTTTATTGCTGATTTTGTTTTGTAAAAAAGTAATAATATGCGTTTTAAAGTGAATGTGTGTAAATGCTGATAAGCTTAAAAGCAAATATTACTTTGGCAATTTTTGCTTTATTAAATAAAAATTTACGTATTTTTTACTTAAAAGTGCCAAATCTTCACAAAATTCATTTCAGTTTTTGTTACCAGCAATACCAATAATAAATATAAATTTGCAAACGAGGAAGTGTTATTCAGCTATACATATACAAATTCTTTATAACAATGACCTTAAATTGTGCATTAAGTTCAATACCAATTTAATTAAGAAACAAAACCTAAAGTTTCAATTAAAATAATTAAATACTACAATTTTCCGAAAATTTACTATACCATAAATATAAAGGCATAAAGCATAATAAAGGTAAGTGTTATTTATAAAAATACATATATTAATTTTAAAACAACAACCCCCACATACGAGACAAACTGGCACACACCAATACACCCTTTAACATCTGTTTAGATTTTAATTTAATCCTTAATACGGCAGTGATGAACAATTAATAGCACTGTGGTTCGAAAATCTAATCTAGCTGAAAAAAATTCATCCATATTACTATAGTATAGTTCTCGAATTTTAACTTAAGCATTTTTCCTAGGTTAAGTATTACATAGGGTATGTACCTATATAATATACATATGTATGTACATATATGTATATACCATTCATAAAATTTGGGCGATCTTGGCTTTAAAGCAAAATATTTGCATGACCAACACTACAGTTTCATTTATGATATTGCATATGGATATACGAGTACGTATCACGAATATATTTTGTGCAAAACATTGGAGATCGACAACAAAATGCAATTCTAATTAATTTTCCTTATCGTTCACTATTGTTTTAAACGCCATTCGATTCGAAAGTCATTACATACGTGAATTATGAAATATTTTTTTAATTCACAACCTACTGTTGTATGAGTTGTTAGTTGTAGATATGTTGTTTGCAATTTCCCCTTAAACATGTTTATAACAAACAAACGTTTCTTTATAAATTACACTTACATATGTACGTACAACTCATGTACTTACAACTCAAGCCATAGCAAATATCTGGTTATAAATTAAAATTAAATTGTAACTGAATAAATTAAGAAAACTTTTTATAAAACATTTTTATGCGCCACTTTCAATTATCTATGGAAATTTATTCGTTTTCCCCTATTTTGATAAAAAAGAATAACGAAACTATGGCAGTGGCGCGTGCCAACTATCAATTGTTAATTAATTAAAACATAAAAAAATACACACTTTAAAATTTTCTCTTCGATTAATTTATTTTGTATGTATGTTTTTATTTCTTGCCAAATGATCTATACCTTGTGTATTTCCCATTTACTTGTACAATTGTTTATATTAATATTAACTTTTATGTATGAATGTACGTGTACAAGCTCTCAGTAATTGTGTTTACATAAAATGTACGTTTATTTTATACTTTATGTTCATTTCTTGCCTTCTATCGACTTATATACACTTTGCATTTTATATTTTGTTTACCTTTTAAATACTTAAATACATTGAAGACCGACCGACCACATCAAAAGGCACCATCATTATTCAGCATTATTTACTTGAACACAGATGAATTTATGTGAGCTTGGCGAAGAATATTAACATGTCAATAGATACTTATTTTATAATGAGTATATCGTGAAAACAGACAGGCGGCGGCCTTAAATATTTACTTGAGATGTGGAAAACATATGTATGCATTTTTTAAAGCGCCTAAAAATGGATTTTTAATTAGGAATCTTATCAGATATAAGTTTTATCGTACGATTGACGCACGATACATCTGTCTCATACAAACAAATTGTTGTGTATGTACATTTTGACCTAAACTTAAAAAAAAAGTGATAAATTGGCTTATATACAGAGTCTAAAACCCGGCCCGTAAGTGCCTTAGATTTTAGCTGCTTTTAGAGTCCGGTCCATTAAAAAAAAAACATGAACATGCTGGGTAAAAATAAGAACTTGTTAACAACAAGTAGGATACATTTTTAAGTTTGAGATTGAACTTTATTACAATCTCTAATTAAATAGTGCAAAAATTATTTTAACTAAATGATCTTTATTTATTTATTCAAAGTAATGTAAAAGAATCCTTATGTAAATTAGACTATAATAACTAGATTTAATCCTATCATACTAAGCAACAAAAAATTAGTAACATTTTTTTCTCGAACTCCAGTGGGCTCCATCTAGAGAAGAAGAAATTGCGATAATTTTATATTTTGTACCTGTGTTGAAAAAAGTAAAAGAATGTTGGTAAATATTGACAGGCAACAATTAGTCCAAAGGTACTGAATTCTCTATCGTCTATTAATTTATTTAATTTGTTTCTAGATTTTATTCTAGAGAAACCTTATTTTTATATTTTAACTATAGTCAACTGTGTTAAAACGTTCTTTATTGGCGGTGTTTTGTTCAACATCTTCCTACCATTCTGTAACTAAGAGTGTTACTTTGATTTCTACAAAGTATAAGTGAGTGCAACATTTGTTTTGCTACGTTTTATTGTACATAAATATTTGTTCAAAGGCTTTCCATCAGGTTTTATTTTAATTCTACAATTATTTGTTTGTTAGGTCAACAACAACAACAAACAAGAACCAAGAATAAATGGCCGCCAGTCAGTCTCAATGCTTGACTGACTGACACGTTGCCTTCTTGGCATTGCCACCCCATCGCTTTTTCTTTTAATAATGGCTTTTAACTTATTTGTCTATAATTGTTGTAGCACGTACCTACAAACGTCTCATTTTTTATATATATTTTTTTCTACATTCATAGACAGTACATACTTACATACATACATATTTATATTCATACATACTTTATGAACATCTGTATGAGTGAATGTATGTACATACATCTTCGAGTGCATTCCTTTCACTGCACACATACTTTTACTAAAAGTCATACAACAAGAGCCGGTATACGAATTTGTCAGAAGATTTGTATGTGTTTTACATTTATTATTTTATTTTCTGTTATTTTTTGGTTTTTTGTTTAATTACATGCTGTGTGTCTTCATTAAATATATGAATTTTTCATACGTAGTATATACATTTAAACTTATGTACATATTTAACTGAAAAATAAAAACGTTTACGTTCAGTGTTAATTAAGCTGCATTTTACTTTCAAAAATATATATTTTTTTGGAATAAAACAAGCGTTATTCTTGCACTTGTATCCCAGCTAGCATTTTCGAGCGCAGAAGCACCTTCCGCGATCGGAGCGGGCGATTAAAGGAATTGTGAACAACGATGGTCCACAGAATATTTAAACGACGATTGTGGTATAACAATCATCCCCAAAAATGCGTAAACGACGATTAACTTGTCCAACAATCGTCAGAAAGACTCGCAAAAGCATCATTTGGGAGAGTAAAAGGTTATTTTATTCCAACAATCGTCTGGACGATTAAAAAAGAGTCGCAAAATCATCGCGCTCGTCAAATAATCTTCCAAATGCTAGTTGGGATATATGTATTTATTTATAATACCTATATAAATGTACAGTCGAAATTCATTATAATGAATATGCATGGGACTAGAAAATCGCTTCATTATATAGAAACTTCATTATACAGAAATTATATTTTTTGCACTTTTATTTTAATGCCTCGTTTTTTAAATATTTTTTAAAGTGTTGTAAAGAATTACATACTGCTTAGCTACCTATATATTTTGTTTTTCATCTTCAACTGTATTAAGCAATCATGATTTTTTTCAAAAGAAATGCTACTTCACTTAGTAATTTTTGTTCACTGAACACGGACTTTGTTTCTTTTCGTTGTTATGTTTTTTTATCTTTTGGGAATCCCCTATTTATATATTACTTTATTTTCGTCACTCAGTGTTGTTAGTATGCGTAACAGAAGTTTTTTTTTTCAATAATTATTATATGGAGACAAACGCGAAATAAGCTCAAATCCACACTTGAAAAATTGCTTCATTGTAAAGAAAAATTCACTGTATGGAAATTCACTCTAATAGCCCTTTTCCACGATCAAAGTTTTCTTTGACAAAGTCTTTTTAATTTTCTTCTAAACTTTGTTTCGTTTCTCCACGCGCAAAGTTTACTTTGAAAAATTTTGTGTTCGTTTGTTGGATGAACATGGAAACGAAACACATACATGCAACCAAATACAAGTATGTGTAGATGATGAACGAAGTAGAAAGCAACTGCGAGTACAGCAAACTGTGTACTCACCCCCTTTCTTCTTTCCCTTGTCATCAACAAACACAAGACTTTACAAAGTAAACTTTGACCGTGGAAAAGGGCTCTAAGGAGGTGAAAGTACACTAACATTGGAACGAGGAAGCTGTGTTTTTGAAATGAATTCATAGTAGGGAGAGCTTCATTGTATAGAAGTTTACTATAGAATAGTTCGACTGTATATGTTCATACACATGCGGGCAATAAAATAGGTACCATATATGTACATAATTATCAAAAATCACTTTTTCGATTGGATGTAAACAACGAATAATGTCTGGTTAATATTGAAAGGAATTGTTTGGCTCAAATCTGAGTATACCCATTTCTTTTTTTAATTTAAGAAATTTTTTTGATAAATTCATTATTATATTATTCGAAGAATTTATTATTCATCAGACTAGCAGAACGGATTAGTACTGATTTCGATGTTAAATTTAACCACTTTTAACGGTGGATATTAGTGACTAGGATTATCAACTAATTAACCGTATTATTTAACAATTACAATGAACTACATGCACATAGACTAGCTCAAACCACAAAAAATTAAAATTTTTATCTATAAATTAATTTTATTAAATTTTTTCAGTATTTTTTAAATTTTATTTTAAAAGCGTCTCAAAAATTTGTTCAGTCTGATGTGTTTTAAATTCCATGTGACCCAACGATAAGTTGTGATCAAGTATTTCCTTGCCAATGTCGAATAACGGCATAAACAGCGCTACAAATGGGCGCACTAGTGCCAATAATTCCCATCCAACTGCAACTACGACGGGCTCGTCAGCCGCAACAGCAGCAATACAAAACAATATCACACATACAAATTCTGAAATAGCAACTAACATCACAACAAATGCAACGATTAGCAACACACTAAACAATACTAAACCGTCAATTAGTTTTAAAACAGCAGCACTGCCCGAAAAAAAACATCAACTACACAATCAACAGCCCAAAATAAATAATATCGAACATATAAATAAAGCAACAGCAACCGGAACAACATCGTTAAAACAACCCATAGCCAATCTAAATATCAATAGCAGAATACAAACTCATCGACGTGATAGTTCTAGTGTTAGTGGACACCATAATTCACACACTGGTGGTATACACTTGCCACAAAGCCTAAAAGATGCCTCAAAATATAGATACATTAAACCGCAGACATTATATCATCCGCAGGATGACAAAACCATCACCAGCAACACTAATCGAAAGAGCAAAGATGAAGTCGATAAGGTAGAGAAACGAAGTGCTGTTGAAGATTTGAATAGTGATCGTTGTTTAGTTTATTATGATGATCAGCTGATAGCGGGCAGTCTGGATTCTTTAATGGAACATATGGTACCAACTTCTGACTATTATCCCGAGAGAACATATATATTTTCGTTTCTCTTAAGTGTGAGGCTATTTATACGACCCCATGAATTGCTGGCCAAAATATCACAAACATGGGAACGTCAACAGCAGCACCTGCTGCAGCAGTCTGGTACTGCTCAAGATCAAGTAGATGATGCTGGACATTTTACAAATCTCTGTGCTAGCCAAGCTGGTCTAACCAATTCACCACTGTTACAACGCAAGCCGGGACAAAATGCTACGCAAACACAAAAATCTGCCCAAAATTGTATACGCCTACTGGCTGAATGGATAGAAACATTTCCTTACGACTTTCGAGATGAACGTTTAATGCAACAAGTGCGCATATTAACACGTAAATGTGTCTACATTGACAATGCCTTAGGCAAACAGGTGTCTAGGATATTACAGCTGCTGGTACAACGACTTACGGCTCTCGAAAAATATGAAGAATTTCTACAATCTTTACTACAAAATGATCTCAATACCATTATACAACCCCACTATAGCACATCGGCATCGGCCTCCTATTCATCTTCCTCCTCGTCCACATCTTCTTCAAATGCTGCTCACAACTCTTTAACAAAATCGGCTGTGCAGGCATTAAATAGTCATGATCAGGCATGCTTATCAGCACAAAAAAATCATTACTTATTAAATGCTCAATTTTCTCATAATATTACAACAACACCTGCTTCTTATACCACCCCTTCGAATACGGGACACTCTTCTTCAGATTCTCCTAATAGTCATGATGTTTTTGGCATAATGGATCTATGTCCTAGTTGTGCTCAATTGGCTCATCAGCTAACGGCCATAGAATTGGAGCGTCTTTCACATATAGGTCCCGAGGAATTTGTTCAAGCTTTTGCTAAGGAATATCAAAATTCTATCAGTAAAAATGCCACCAGTGCATCTGCTTCGTCAACGACGACTCAAACTAGTGGCTGTAGCGGAGCTTCAAGTGGGTCTGGATCGCAGCAGCCGCAAATAATTCAAACTTCTTTAAATGATATGAAGAAAACTCGAAATTTGGAATCTTATGTAGAGTGGTTTAATCGCTTGAGTTATTTAACTGCTTCAGAAATTGTCAAGGTAGGTGGAAAGAAAATTGCTTTTCTATGTTAATAAATTAACTCTTGGAAATCCTCCTTTTAGTATCCCAAAAAGAAACAACGTGTACGAATTATTGAATATTGGATTGAGACTGCTAGAGAATGTTTTAATATTGGCAATTTCAATAGCCTGATGGCGATAATAGCTGGTCTGAATTTAGCCCCGATTTCAAGACTAAAAAAGACGGTAGGTAATCCATTATTTTCTTAATTAATGAATAAAATATTAAATTTAAAATTTTCCGTATTCTTTCAGTGGTCAAAAATACAATCAGCTAAATTTTCTGTTTTAGAACATCAAATGGATCCCACATCTAATTTTAATAGTTATCGTTCCACCTTAAAAGCCGCCATGTGGCGTTCGGAGGGCGCCACCGAAGAACGTGAGCGTATAATCATTCCATTTTTTAGTTTATTTGTCAAAGATTTGTATTTTCTCAACGAGGGATGTTCTAATAGGTAAGGGAATAGAATCTCCTTTTTAACGATTTTATTAACAAAAACTTTTTTAACAAAATACGAAATGGCTTATCTATTGAAAATTTATATTCATAAAAAAATTTCAATCTCCGAGGGCATTACATCATATGTATATGAACAGCCCCTTCCCAAAATATTCTATACTACGTAGAAAAAGCTATGGTAATGACTTTTTTAAGAGCGACATATACCATCCCGTCTGGATTACTTTCCAGTGGTTTTTAATCGAATTCAAAAAAGTAGAAAGTTATCATCTCACTCATAACTCCGCCATTTATAGACCGTTTATGAATTTTTTTTCTTTATTTGAAAGGATGTAGTTCCATATTGCTCTCGTTGTAAAGCGGCGATTGTCACGCCAATACAAAATAAAGTAACATTATGGTTATAAAATTGGTCAGCAGCACAACCAAACGAAGTAAATATTATTTTTGAACTACTTCTACTACTACGACTCTATGAAACTTTGCATAAACATTAAGTTCACGTTACAATACTACATTTCCCTTATTATGATTGGCGTTTTTGTGTCGAAAGACAGGTGTTTTAAAAAAAATGTTATTGTAATTGTTGCAAACATTAATTAGTTTTTACGGCGTTTTGCCAATATAATAATGAGTTATTATGTTTTTTCGGAAATTAAATCCAGCTTACATATTTGCCAATTTTAACTTATTACTTTGCTATCAAAGTTTTTGCTAGGTAGCTTAGGTTTTAAAATTTTCACTAAAGATAAAAAAATTACGCAGTCGTTAAGCAACTCTGGCCTGAAGAACAGCTCTCGCGTCATCGTAATTATTTCTTAAGTGCGGTCAGGCATGCGTGTGTTGTTTGGCCTTTGAGAGTTTTTCGTCTTGCTCGCACTGGTTGACTTATTTGCCACGGATAACCGTATAGTCTTGCGGTTCTTTTGTGGAATTTCGTTGACAACCACGTTGCTACTTCCTATGTGAAGGCATAGGTCGGGTATAGTCAGTCACAAAAACATTTCTAAAATACTGTTAATAACATCATGACATATGGTATAGTTACCGGCGCCATTTTTGTGCAACAATATTCTACAAATTTACTTTTTAGAATATGTACATACCAATAAATAAATAAATAAAATAACAATTATTTTTTTAAGTTGTCTTCAATTAAATGTTTGATTTCTTCCAGGCTACCCAACAATCATATCAATTTCGAAAAATGTTCTCAATTAGCCAAGCAAGTTATGGAATTTAACGAATGGAAAAAAGTAACATGTCCTTTCGAAAAATTACCAAATGTTATTGCATATTTGCAAAATAGTCCCGTTCTAAATGAGAACACGCTATCGATGGCTTCGTTTGAATGTGAACCCCCCGAAAATACCGAAGAAAAAGATCGCTATAAAACGGTTAAAGCAGAAACAAAACAACAATTACTACAACAACTGCAAGAACAACAACTACAACAACATTAATCTTAAAGGTAATGGCTTCTAAGTTTTTTTTGCCTTTATTGGCCTTTTAAAAAGATACACGAAAAGTTTTGAAAACTTTTAATTGATTTATAAATTAAACTACACTCAAACAAGCTTGCCATGATTTTTTTTTACATTAATTGAACATAACTTTTTTGAACATATTTAAATGAAGCAAGAAAGAAAATATTTTTTTATAAGATTTTTTTATATAAGCCAATACGCAATAACTTTAAAAGTTATTGTAAGATATTTTAAATATAATATAGTTTTAAGTAATTAAAAAATACAGACACTAAAATTTATTTAAAAAATTTGTCAGGAAAATTATTAAAAATAGGTTTTAATATTAAAAAAAACGATGCCAGCAAAATTATTTTTTTATACTTTAAGTTTTTTTTTTTTGTACTTAAAACATTTACAAAATTATTGTTTTGTATATTTTACATAAGCATTTATACTTATATTTAAAGAAGTATTAAAAGATAAACTTAGTTTTTTGTACAAATTTTGACAACAGCTGCTTAAATGCTTGAAGCAATGTAATAAAAATTTTTTACCAATCTTAAGTACAAGGCAAATTAATATAAGTGGAACCGGACAAATTCAGTTATTAATAATTCTGAATGCCAAACTTTATGCATAAAATGTTTTTCATTCTTTTTTAAATGTTGAAGTTTCGCAATATGCTTTCCAAGACAAATCGGTCACCTGCAATGATAATTATCCTTATCGCTGTTTTACAAAGAAATGTTACTCATTCTTTTATCATGATTCTACAAGAAGTATTAAAAATTTTTAGAAAAATAATACTGATAAAGTAGTAAAAAAATCAAAGAAACTTAAAAGGAGGTAAAATACAATTAGCAAAAAATTACTGTCTGCGCTGTCTAGGCTATCTGGTATGAACTTCCCTTCTAGCAAATCATGCGGTGCATTCAATTCATCTTGCTTGCCCTTATTCTATTTCGTCTTGCTTAAGTTGCTTCTGTTTTTCCCTATAAAACTTAAATGCTATTTGATACACATATTATATATACATAATTAACAGATATTAACAATATTTGGAATCATATTTTACTTTATTTTTTAATAACAACTGAGTTAGAAAACTATCTTGGAGATATTTAAATTTGATAATTTATAATAACGAAAAAAATAAGATTCTTTTGATGATAATGTGTCTTAATTTTGAATTAAGGATCATGAAAGTTTTGCACAAATCTATCTATGGGAAGCTTTTCTGCAGCAAAATTTGTCCTAGTGTAGACAAGTTTTAGTCTAGTTAAGATGTTTTTTTTTATAAAAAACGGAACAACTGCAGAACAGAAAACAAATAATAGAAAAACATTTTTTGTATAAAAACAAAATCAGACCATACTACTAGGCAACATTTCTACAGAAAAAGTCTGCTTTAGACATATTTTCTTTAGATGAATTAATAAGACTATATTTTCTAAAAAAATCTATACTCTTCTACAGCAAGTATACATAAATCTGGCCTAAACATGTGTTCTATAAAAAATTAATATAATTCTAGATAAATTTCA
This sequence comes from Gymnocheta viridis, assembly GCA_956483585.1. Classification (NCBI taxonomy): domain Eukaryota; kingdom Metazoa; phylum Arthropoda; class Insecta; order Diptera; family Tachinidae; genus Gymnocheta; species Gymnocheta viridis. Next base: position 71,577,959 of record OY101444.1, on the reverse strand, counting down.
ACATAAAATGCAAAGTTTTTCTAAAGAAAAATTAAATTTACAGAAAAAGTAAGTCTAAAAAAATTTAAAACTTCTAAACAATTTTTCTCCAGAAAAAGTAAGTCTAGTCTAGACATTCTTTCTATAAAAAAATTAAAACTTCTACACAACTCTTCTACCGAAACTTTAATTCTAATCTAGGCAACTATTCTATATACTAAATTTAGTCTAATCTTGTTAACTTTTCTATAGAAAAAATATGTCTAGTCTAGGCAACTTCTTGCAAGTTTGATAATTTGTTTTTTTTGTATTCTTTCTTCTATCCATTAAATATCTAGTCTGCACTTACTAATTCAATTAGTCTTAAAGATTTTTCATACTTTTTAAAACTCTAGTGCGTTAAATAAACTCTTAGTATTTTTTTTAATTTCTTAAATATTGTTGATATTTTTTAACCCAAAATTACTAACAAATTTGTAAAAGATTGTAAATTAAAAAAAAAAAAATTAAAAAATATGAAACTTTTTTTTATATAAATCCATATAATATCCATATACTACATATTTTTAGAAAATTAAAACAAAATTGTAAGTGAGAATTTATATTAAAAACAAAAACAAATTTTCGTATTTTATTGTTGTTTTTAATATGAATTCTAACTCACTATTTAGTTTTCATTGTCTAAAAAGGCAGTTAGAAATTCTATAAGTTGTCAGTATTTACATATATACATACATATTAATATACAATACTTAATGTAATGAGAATCTGTATTTATTTTATACATATTTAAAATAATTAATGTCTAAATACATTTTTAGATAAATTGAATTTAAACAATACAATACAATATATTATTTTTAATTCTTGTAAAAAATACAAAATTGTATTTAAAACTTAAATTCATAAATTATTTATACACATCAAAATCTCTATTAATTATACATATATTAAAACAATACAATTTATATAAATATGTATGTATATGTAAACTTATACAAATAAGTATTTTAAACTACAAAACTAAAAACCATAAAGGCTAAAAGTACAACACAATGAAATATTGGAAACTATTAAAAAATAACTTTTCTAAATCATTGTGTTGTTATTTAAAACAAATCAAACATACAAAAAAGAAACATTAAATTTAATATAGCAAGTACATAATATAAATTTTTTATATATATCTACGTACATATGTATGTATGAATAATTTTATAACAAACCTTAAGAAACAAATATAAAATATCATAGTTTTGATCATGTGTGGCAGCTATACATACTTATACATTTTTGTTTGTTAATTTAATATTGAGCTTTTTTTGAATATTCAATATTGTTTTTCTGTTTCTTAGTTTTAAATTAAATTTTAATTTATCTTACTTAATATAAAATGAAATATACCTTTGTATATGTTAATCAGAGAACACATAATTTTTAAAGAAATCAAAAAAAAAAACTCAAAATCATATTCATTATAATAAAAAAATAAAATATTCATAAATTTAAATAAAAACCACAAATAATAAAATTAAAAATCAATAAAAATTGCTTTCGAAAAGTTTAAAATCTGAAAAAGGAAATGTATTTTATTTAATAGTTTGACCTACACATACCATTTCATAACAGCTGGATGGAAATAGACCTCATAGCACATTTTTCGCTGAAACGAATCTAGATTAGGAAAAAAATTTTCATAAAAAGTTTAATTTTATCATTGTAATAAGAAACCTAATCGGTCAAGACGAATTTAATTAGTAAATAAATATATAAATGCATATGTAACTTTGATATTTTCTGGATAACTCTGAATCAAGATATATAAGTTCTACTACCCGATCTTGAAATAATGATTTATTTATTGTCTTTTCATATTATATTATATTATTTTTGTCCTAGTATATTAATTTTTGCCATTATTCTTCGAACTAAAATGTATTTTTCAACGGATTTGCCGTTAAGAGATTGTCTTTTTCCAACACTGCTTTAAAAAAGGCGCTTACGAACACTTCATACAAAAATTTCTTTTAATCTATTACATTTCTGATTCATGGTGAACAACTCACAGCAACAACACTGCGTCAAAGCAATTGAAGAAAGGATGCCAGATTTGATCAAATGCATATCGATATATCGGCGCTTATAAAAAAAATTACTAATTTAAATAAGAGAAGGCGGGAAAAGAAAGTATTTGCGAAAATTCGTTATTCATATCTATAACAAAAATTTGTTAGGACGCTGCCATTTGCAGCAATATTTTTTATATTTTATGTCCCCTTTAAAAAATATCGATTTTATAATCCGATCATGTGGCAGTTCTAACAAGAAATGCAATTCTTTTGCATACAAAATTTGAGCAAAACAAACCAAACGGTTTTTATGATATTGCGCACTGGCAGGGTGCAAATAGTAAAAGGGGATACAAGCAAAATACAGAAAAATTAAAATTCTTTGACATTTCTAAGACTGATGCGACAAACGCATTTCATTAGTGGAGGCATAAAGACCATAAACGCGGATAAAATACATATTTATGTACATACATACATACATATGTATATGAAAAAAGAAAAACAATTAAGTGTGTAAAAAATTATTCAATGTAAATTTTATCAAGTAAAGGGAAATAAAACTTACAAGATGTGTTTCTAATAAGAAATTGCAAGTGCTGTAAAGGAAGTGAAAAATAAACTACAGGAATTTTTTGTGGCAGAGGAAGAAAGCGAAAAAATTCCTTCTTCCTTTTTTTCTTATGAACTACATACTAGTGTAATAATAAAGGAAAGCATTTTCCTATGCGGTGTTGTTGTAGTTATTGTGGGCTTGTGTTTTTCCATTAACTTGACTATTCAATGAAGCAACGTGCTGCAATAAAGGCTTTTTGAACAAGCCTCCACTTGCAAGGTTGTCAAGCTAGAAATTGTTAATGGAACCATTGAAATTTTTCAAATGAAGTAAAAATAGTGCATAAATTTCTTAGAGCAAAAGCTAAACAAACGCTAAAAACCTGTTGTGTTTATAAGTACATACTTACATATGTATGTATGTATGCAGTTAAAATACTATAGACAACAAAAGCAACAACAATAATATAATTATGTATAATAAAAAATATACTGCATTGCAATAAAAAGATATGATTTTGAGAATGAAAAAGAAAAGAGCTGAAAAAGAAAAAAATCGATTGTGTGCCCATTCTAAGTTGTAAAGGAAAACAACAATATCAACAGTAATAACAAAAAAATAGAAAATAAATTTCCTTTACACACATACATAAACCTAAAATAACGAAAAATTTAATAAGTGAATGAATAGAATTTTTTATTTATTTGTAATTAAAGAAGCAAAATAAAGAAAGTATGTACTAAAAATATTCTTGCTCAGCCTATTTAGTCTACGGTATGACTCATTTTTTACAATAAAAACTCCCTAAAAATTAACAACTTAAAGATTGCATTAGGATTTGGCGAAGCAAAAAAAAGTAAAGAAAAACAAAAACAAATAGAATAAATACTGTCTACTAAACATATGTATGTACATAGATATATGTCTTTATACTTACTTTTGGTCTAAAGTAAATAACGCGTGATTTTTTTATCATAAGCTTACGTGCGTGTCGGTGCAAGAGTGTGTAACTATTTTTTCAAGTGTTTTATTTTTAACTGTGTGTAATTTTTAAATGCTTTGACATTGATTATAACGACAATTCGCTCATTTTAAAATCATAATTTTATGGTCTTAAGAAAACATGAAAAATCACAAGAAATATGCTAAACTACCCCAAGATTTAGACTTAAGTTTTCAAGAGCAATTGGATGCTGTGGACACAGCTGTGGCTGATGATTTCAATTTCAGTGGTTCCGGTTTGGATGAGGACGACGATAATATTTTAGACGATCAGGAGGACGAGGAAGAAGAAGCCGACGAAGAGGACGACGAAATTGTTATTGCCTCAGCAGCTGTAGCAGCTGCAAGTCTCATCGGTTCCGGTGGTGGTTTACGTATCGCAAGTGCCACTGCGGCGGCTAGAAAGCAGCAACTGAATCGGAAGGTTTTAGTTGGTCTAGGAAGTGATAGTGTAATAGAGGTAAGTTAAAATAAAATTTATAATTTATCATACCTACATAAATATGTACATATACATAGCTTTACTCAAACAACGTCATAACTCAAAAAACGTGATATTTGAGTTAAGAATGCGAAATTGATCTCCGTATCGTTCTTTATCTTGTGTAAAAAAATTCATAGAAATATCTTGTTTACTCAGCTCTTGAGAAGCGAATAGTTTTTTTATTTTTCAATTGATTTGTAGGCAAATTAAAAACTTCAACCGTTGAGTTAATGAGTTAATGTACATAGTACATACATCAGAGAATGGCAATAATCACTTTTTTCCTGATTTAATCTTACATTAAATTTGTTATTCACCGTTAATCATACAAAACAAATCAACGTTGAGTAAAATCAGGGGGCCAATCACGGCAATCAATATCGAGCGAAATTTCCATACAAATTCAAAAAATTTTGTATGGGATTTTACACGATATCGAATACCGTGATTTGCCCTCAGCATCGTAGTGATAAACGCTACAGACAGACCACGGTTGCAAGAAAAAAATTTATTAAATCTGCTAGATTGCCAAAAACAAAGTGCTAAAATGTCCTATAATTAAGAAAATAAGTGCTAGTTTTTGTAACATTGCATTTTATTAATATATGTGTGTATGTATGTAGTTAAAAAATTTTACATTTCAGTTATCTGTACATTTTTAAAAAATTTTTAGAATTTGTATGAGGTACTGATATTAAATTTCTTTAATTTTATTTAATATTTTAGTTATATTTTCATACAAAATTAATTTTATTTAATATATAAACTTTTAATGGTGCACGTATGAAATCAAATTTTTTTAGTCAAAAAGCTTTAATATATCTTAAATCAAATTAAAAGTATTCAAAATATCAACCATATTATTTGCATCTTCCTCACAGTCTAACTCATTTTCGAATATATCAGATGAAGCGATTTTTTTCAATATCCTCCTGATATATGTATCAAAGGCAGGAACATAACTTTTATCCCCAATATTTACTTATAAAAAATCTTCAAAGAATTATTATTCAAGGCATTTTAAAATAAAAATCTCTTAATAACTGTCAAAAATGAGGAATATATTTTTGGTCTTCTTATACACTATTATAAAAGATTTTAATTTATTTGGGTCTTTCATGACACTTATTTTTGCAAACTTCTCATAACCATTATTGAAGATTTTTTCTTCTTGGACCAACTGAATATTTAAAAAATAACAGCTGTTATTTTGGTTCCCCGGTCTATAGTATAGCAGCATACGTTGTCTAATTTCACCTCCTCTATTATTCGTAGAAGCGGAAATAACAATTCTGTTTTTTTTGTAAATTGCAAAGATGTAAAAAGCCTATAACAAAGTTGTAGAAAAGGTAGCATATATATTTGTACGATTTTATACAGTGAGAAAATTTATACTTAACTTGATATGTGATTTTTTTAAAGTAATTCTGCGATCTAAAAAAGTGCTAGAAATGCTAAATAATTGTAAAAACATGCTAAACTTGCATTCAGCTCGTTTTTTAAATCTCTCAGAAAAAAATTTTCTTTGTGATACCTCTGATTGTGAACAAAATTTGACAATTCAAGATAGATCAACTGCTAATCAGGAGGTGAACTTAGTATAACTTATATTTAATATACCATGCATGCGACTGCAAATAAAAGTCAGCTCAAATGTCTCAGAAAATTTAATATTTGTCATATAACTCGATAATATATACATTTTAAAATACCAAAAACGGAAGGTATTATAACATTAGTTGTGTATGAATATTATTTTACTAATTTTAAAGTTGATAGCCTACGGCTTATAAATGAGACTGTTTATAACAAAGCAATACTATTTTTATTGTAATTTTATTTTCGATGTCCCATACACAAGACTTTAAGTCTCATATTGCAGTACGGAACAATTTCAATTTTTAACAATACAATAACAATTTTTAAAATACAATGAACTTGAACGTACTTACTCGTTGGTAAATAATTTACAATGGTTGTGTCAAAACACAGACATAGAATGATGTTTAAGAAAAGTAGAAAAATTAAGTAATATAATAGTAAAAAAAAATCATCAACACTATTTTAGTATTTATTATCAAAATTGAGTAAATTTTATCGTGAGAAATGACAAATAATAATCTTCTTAAAATTATGTGCGTTACTAATAATTTATGAGCTCAACGGAATATAGTTCCAGATGCATGTACATATGTATAAAGAACTGGTATTTAAAGATCTGCGTACCACTCAAAAGAAAAATCAATCCATCCGTACTTAAATCAATCCCAAGGGGTGTTAAAAGTACGGTAATCCCAGATTTACTAAAATCAAGTACAGAAAGATTGATTTAAGCAGTGATGGCATTTTGATGCTTTTCGGGTATTTTTCGGTGCTTTTTGACTCTTCATACGCGCGAATTTTGTAAAATACTCGTTTTTAAAAAGCGGGTATTTACAGTGCTTTTCACAATTTCTCACAGTGCTTTTTGTGATTTTTTGTAAAACTGGGAAATGTTTTTAGTTTAAAATTTGAAAATGCATTTTTTTAGCAATTTCCAACTGCCTTTGAATGTTTGTAGCAAAATAAATTCGAACGAATCATACCAAAAATCCCAATATTTTATTACAACTACTTTGTGGCCTGATTGTGAAGACGAAATGGATATTTTTGATAGTAAAATAAACGAAAGTGAAACGAAAAATCTATTGTAATGCTATCATGAATTTCATTCGACTTTGAATTCCCTTTTTTTTTAATGGATTACATGTTATTTAGAATTTACAGAAATTTGTATATTACACATCGCATCACACGATCACATCTTAAAAACCCAAATCTTTTAAGTTACTTGGTAAAAAGTCTTTCAGTACTATGTGTATGCTTAATTCAAATCAAATGTATACCTACTAAAAAGCCAATACAGGCCTAAACAAACTATTTTATTTATTTTATTTTTATAGGTATATGTATGTACCATTTATATTCTTTTACTACTTTTTTTTGATTTGTTACGTTTTTTTACTTCTTTTAAATGGTTGTGATTTTATTTTGATTAATATGTTAATAAATTCAGCTATTTCTCAAGTCCTTTATGTGTTTTGCAGCATAAACTTAAAATTGTATTTTCGGTATTTGCTTTAACTTTTTTATAAATTGCCTAATATATCTTGGCATAACTAAAATTTTTTAAATATTTTTTATGGTGCTTTTTACCCTTTTTTGCGCTTTTTACCCTTTTCGGAACAGCTTACTGTGCTTTTGTTCTTCCTAAAGATACCAACATTGGATTTAAGTACGGACGGATTTAAATGCTCAATTTAATTTAAGATTTTTTAGTTGATTCAATATTTTTCACGTGATTAAAGAGTTTCGTACTCATTTTAAGAAACTCCAGGATAGGTTACCTAAAGTAATCCCGTTTTCGGCTTAATTAAAGTAAATTTTATTGTCATTTGTACTCAAAATTTTGAGTACAGCTCGTACTCAAAAGAAGTAGAAAATACTTGAACTTAGTACGGCGTTTTTCTTTCTGTGGGTTGTATCTAAAAGCAAGCCATGTTTTACTCCTATGTTATTGGTTTAAAATTTAAAATTATTTCATATTATTTTTCATTATAAATGTTCAAAATGTTCAGAAAAATGACAACAACATCCCCCATACCCAAAAAAAACTTCACAAAAAGTTAATAATTCTTAATAGAATTTAAGTAGTATTTTTTAAATAAAAAATAAAAACTTTTTCTGAATAATAATTATAAAAGAATATTTAACTTGAACACCATACCCAAGTAAATTGAAGCATACTGCTCTTCAACGGCAACCTTTTCGTTCTTTTAACGTAATAAGTAAGGCTTACTTACAACAGTTTGTATCTATTCATGTCGAACTTGCAACACTCTCATTATGTTTATACAGACTTAAGACAACATTGACTCTTCCTTTATGTCCTTGTACATATATATACTAAATGCCAGGATACTAAAATAAATAATTGATGGTTTCGCCATAATGACAATCAATAATCCTCTTAAAAATGTGCTTTGGTTAGCCATGATGGTTGTACTGTGCCTGTCTAGCTGATTGCCTGTCACGTTGGTTTATAAATGTTTAAAAGAAAGGAAAAATGTTACGGAGCAAAGATTTAATAAGTTTTTTTTGTAGGTGGACATGAAAACAGAAAAATCCTTTAAAAATATCTTTTAGCAGTATGCGATACAAATTTACAAGTAGAAATAGAAAATCATACTACAATCTAATTTATTGAATTAATCATGCAATCAAAAATTTCTTAAAAAAAAAATCTGATTTGATTTAGGTATAAAACGTTTTCTTATCCCCTTAAAAAATAATGGTCGATATACATACATATGCAGATATGTATGTAAATACATGTGTATTCAGTGAAACCCATAATGGATGCCAAAAGTATTATTGATGAAATGTTTAGAGGCACATTAAACTCATTAAATTTTGCTGGTTGCTTAGGGTCCACAAACTTTGCTTTGCTTCCGGCAAATACAGGCAGCAGATTTTATACGATTGCATCTTTGCTTATGGTCCTTCCGGCCGGTTTGTGCTGACTATCGTTTACGACAACGGATCTTCAACCTTTACTAACCTTGGTCTTCTAACCTAATCCACTCACCTGGTACTGCAAATCGGGCCTGCCAATCGAAATTCCAATAGAGAAATGAGGCAGGGGATATTGTTTATCCTTTTACTTTTTTAATGTTCACATCAGGCTCTGTGTTGGTCGAGTCAAGTCAAGTCTTTTTTATTAAAATCATAATTCAATCGATTTTATTTATGTTTCATGTTCAGTTGATTTTGAATAAAGTTGTTTCCCTCGTTTTAAAAGTTTGTTGTTATTTCTATATCCTATTCTTTTAATACACAAACACACAGTAAAAATACACAAAATACAATCATATTACAGTGTTTAAAGCCAGGGATGGAAACGCATTTAAATCGTTCGTCCTCTAAAAATGTAGCGATCTTAAAACTTGTGAAAGTCATACACGTTGCGACCGTTGCCACAACTGTGTTGAAAATCTAGCTGGGTATTTCGCCCACAAAATACTACTTTGTGTAGAATTGCAATCACAACTTCATTTTACAAACAAGTCATTTTCATTAAAGATGAAAAAAAAACTCGCACACAATGCTTTTTGCTATGTGGTTGTCACTGCTCAAACAAGCACAAAATAGAATAACATTGTGTGACATGGCAAATAAAATTACAACCGAGTTAATTGCTTTTTAAAAACCCCTTTCAAATACGGTTAACCGTAAAAAAATCGGTTGATCAGATTTTTTTTATAAAATGTACATTTTTATGTATGTATTTAGTTTTAAGTAAACACATTTCTGGTGATCTTGAGATTCGATCCATCGAAAAATATTTGTTTTTATAAATAGAAAAGAAAGAAAAACAAATTTGACTTCTCGGTGGTTATCTATTTGGTTATATTTTAGTCAAACATATTACTATTTTAAATAACATTCAATGAAGAAAAAGAACTCGTCTTACAAAAAGCATATACATGTATATATTCTTTCATCAATCATTTTTAGTTATTAAAAAGTATATTTTTTCTTCCCCATTATTCATGTTATCACAATAAATCGTTTAAAGTGTCCTCTTTAAGCATATCAAGATACATATAAAAAGGTGAAAAAAAACAAAAAACCGATCTGTCACATAATTCGAAAATATTAATAATTTTGTTTAATAATATTTTTTGTAAAGACAAACACAATCTGCCAAACGTTTCTGTCTTGTCTGCAGAAATACCCAGGGTATAGGCAGGAATCGAACCGGGCGTCCCCCATTCTACTGTACTGCCACTATTCTAGAGGGATCGAAACAGGTTCCATTTTTTTAGAGCAACAAAAACCAGTAGGATAAATTCATTCTCGCAATATCTAATACCTTATATTAGCAAATATTATGGCAGGTTGTAATTGAACTTGCTACTGGTACTTTAACTCCTTTTCTCCTAATGTAAGATTTTTGCAAACTCTTTTAAGCTACGTTCAGACGTCGATAATATTTGACAGAAAAGCGTAAACGATAAATGATGCATAACAACTTCGTTAGTCATAAGCAAATATTCATTGAGTTTATTTAAACTTAAAATGCAACATATGTGTTAACATATTTTATTATTTATCATTTTATATAAATACATAGTATCTTGAATATGTCATGAATAAGCGCCGTTAAACATTTGTCATGGATCAAATCTTACCATAAGATTACTTTTTTAACGTAATCCATTTTGTTCGCAAGCCTAAAAAGTAAAGTTGCGCCGGTTATACTGTTGTGAAAAACCAAACCTCCTATATTTCGGAAAATATACCTTTCAACAAAAACACCTAATTACATGAGTATTTGAATAATTGCAATACTAAATGGAAGTGTAGTTTAATTTGCAACATTATCGGCTTCTTGGAAAGTGAAAAAACACAAACATCCCAAAAGAGAGTGTAAAAAAATCAACAAATTGTGTACGATCTTTGATTTTTTCTAACTTTCGCTTATATACACTTCCTAAATCCAATCAAATCATGAAGCACACACTAGGTTTCCACTCAGTTTTCTGATCTTAAGAGAGACTATTATGATTTTAATGACAATTTTCGAAAACATTATTCTTGATTACCGCACATCAAAACTTTTTTATACATTTACAATTTATATACAAGCTTGTTAATCAGGGGATAGTAGGTTTTATTCTTGCCTAGACCATGCAGCCAAGGCAAGAAGTCTTCGCAATTTGTATTATAAAATAATCAATACCATAAATAAAATATTCTAAATAGGTATTAACTTTCAGATAGCTTAATTTGCTGCAAAAATATAATTTTGTAATTAAATTTTAACAATTACAATAGTATTGTATTTTCCAGACCTGTGGGCAAATTATAAACGAGTTTCAATTTACACGCACACACTTACAGCTAAATACTTTTGCAAATTACTTTTTCAAAGGTATATACGATGATAGGTTTGCTTATCAAAGCACAAAAATAAAAATGGTGGTCTTCTACATATATATTTTGGTCGGTCATTTTAAATATTGCAACAAAAACAAAAAATCTTATGACCTGCTAGATTGGTCGTATATAATTCTTGTTGTTGTATACATTTTTTTTTACTTTTATGTTTGTTTTGTTTACTTAACAGTACATACATATATACATGCATACATACATATGTACATACATACGTACATATTTTGTTGTTGGTAAGTTAGTGTGTGTTGTCTGTCTGCTGCAGTCGTTATAAAATATTTTTTACTTGATTTGTTTGCAAATAATGTTTACGGTAAATTTTATTTATCTAGTACTCGTACATTAGACGGACTCACCTTGTATGGTGTTAAAAAATAGTTTTGGTTGTTTCTATCAAATATTATATTGGTTACCTATTACGATTGCTAATAAATAAAGTCCTTTCTGCAGTATTTTCCTATTTTATATTTTCTGCCGAGACAGATATCTTTTGAATCGGCATCATCCAATGGTGTAAGGTATAAACCGTAAAATAAAAATGGAATTTTTTTCATTTACATAAATTAAATACACGCACTCGTTGACCTCTTAAGCTTAGTACTCTGTTTGAATTTGCGAAAAATGTTGAGCAACATTGATTATTTCGTTTAAAAATTTTGATAACTGATCAGTGGTGACAATACCACGATTTATAACAAATTTATCGGTTTAATTGCCTTGAAATAAGCAACATTGTTTTTCCTGTGAAAACAAAAAAAAAATGTGTTTATTAAAAAAAAAGAATTAAAACAAATGGACAACAAAATAATTTTAGGAGCTCGTACTGCAACGTATCAATTAATGCAAATCGCAGCTGCTGCGGAGGAGCTTATTGAAGACACACGTTCTGCAAAAAGCACTCACCTTCATTTTACATTATATTTACACTATTTTCCATTATTTTAATAATTTCTAGGCAGCAAACTTAAAATTTAAGCCACAACGCCATGAAAGATCTGATCAGCCGTTGTTTGCAATTCCGCACGAAATAAGTGGTGCTTACATTATTTCGCAGTTGAAAAATATGTTGCCAGAAACATTTTGAGGTTGAAAAAATTATTTTGCCAGAAACATTTCGTATGTTTTCACAAGATGAACAGAGTACAACTTCGGCCATATTATTTTGCAATTATTTCGTATGCATTTTTTTTATGGATTTTTGACAGCAATTCGCACGAAATGATGAAAAGAGTACCATGCTTATATCTTCGAATGATTTGGTTATCATTACTCTAAATGCATTTTCTAAGTAACTCATTTAAAGATAGAAGTAATTGAAGAGGATCTGGTATGAAAAAAATAATAATTTTTAAAAATAAAAATTAATAAAATTGTTCGCTGGGCTGCATAAATACAATTTGCAAATTATCGCGTGTATGCAAGTATCTATGTACATATATTTTTCTACTCCACTTGGTATCTATCTATCCATACATTTCCACTTTGTTAATGTACATACTACATGTACATATTTATTTACTTTATCCAAATGAATGTGTACCACCACCCAATGTACTTGTGCTGTTTTGCAATATTTTTTATTTGTTAACTTGGTTTCGATTCCAAGTTTATTTGTATTCGTTTTAATTTTTTTTTGCTGATACACTTGATTTGAAAACAGTGATCGAAAACCAAACCAACAAACTATAAATTAATACAGGACAATATTTAACAACTGCTTCTATAAAGTGCAGCTCTTATTAAAATTAATTAAAATCGATTTTCAATTTCCTAACATTTATGTATTTGACTTCACAGCCTTAAATGTTATTTGAATTTAATGCAAAATAAAGCAAAACAAAAGAAAAACTTTTGAAAAAGTTAAGAGCTCAACAACTAACTATTTTAAAAGAATACCAACAAATGTTATTATAAAGCTGACAACTACGTGCAGACTTTTAAGAGAAAAGTACGTTAAAACATGTAAAAGGTTGTCTCTAAGACTGGGTTTTCTGAAAGAAAACTATTTTTAATCAAGTGTTTGCGATATGAAATATATTTATTTGTTAGTTTCATCCGCAAAAGTGTTAAGAAATCTCGAGAAATTACCGAGAAATATATTATTAGATATTAGTGACAAGTTTTTGTTTTAATACAAATATATAATGATTATATTTGTTGTCATAATATGCTTGGGGACAGCAGGAAAAAGTGCGTATTGGTCCTAAATACCACGTTCTATTAAAAACATCTCCCCTGCTTGACATAATCTGCAGTCTTGACTTAATACATACTTTAGAACCGTCACTTACTCTGTTTCTTATTTTCTGCTAAATTCTTATTTTTCTCAGTTACTTGAAAATTCCATTCATATTCTTAACAAAACAAACATTTTTCTTGCAATTGCTTATGACATGTTATACTCACTGTTCACACTTTTTCCAAATGTCAACCATTTCATAACCTCATAAATCATACTCAAACCCCACCCTGCTCCTGCCATCAAATTTATTTGATCCTTGTAATTTATTTTGGCAGTAGTAAATGTAAGTTTTTAGTGCAGCAAGAAGGAAAAAATTTAAGAAAAGCTTAAAAACTTTAACCAGTTTGTAGCAATTTTGTAAAAATTGACTTTAGAAAATCACGTACTGCAACAATAGCAAATTTTGAACTCCTGTTCAAGAAAAAAAAGAGAAAAAAGGAAAACTTGTCTAAATAACGATGAAAAGACAAGCAGCCAGCAACAGCCAACTCTGTGATTAATGGTTTGTTTAACAATTTGAAAAATGATTTTGGCTAGAGGAACACTATTACCATTATGCCACTTTTCTTCTATATTCATTTTTCTTTATGGTTTATTTTTCGGTTTCTTAAATTACGAAAATGTTATGCTTTTCTGTTTTTCCCATTCATTCATTGTTGCTGTTGCTGTTGTAATGTTGGGTACTTGAGCTTTATATTGTCCTTTAGCGGCGCTCTATGGATGTATTCAATTTCTTAGCGCACTGATGGCGATTTTTTTTTGCTCGTAACCATTGTTTGTTCGTGCTTGTTATTAAACTAAGACCCTTTAAAAATCCCTTAAAGTATGCAATAAACTGACAGAAAACACAATAAAAAGAATCACATTAAAAACATGTAACCCAATAATAAACTGTGTCTGTGTGTGTGTGAGTAATTATCAAAATGAGGCCAACCTTATGGCAATTAGCATTTTCTTGGATTAGGTTCAGTGTTTTCTTTTATGTTATAATTTGTTAAGGGCCTGTTCAGCGTTTTATTATTAGTTTTATGTCTCTAATCATTTCTGTTTATCGATTTGTCAATCGTGAAAAGTTATACAAATTGGGTTAATAGATTTTCTTTATCAAACAAAAAAGAAAAAAAAAAAGAAAAATTTATATAAACAGAAGTATTATTAAAATTATGGAGGTGCGATATTTACTTAATCATCAATGTAATTGATTAATCAAGAGTTCTGATGAATTAAATGGCTGATTAATTAAATATTTTAAATTTGCACTATTAAAATTTCCATATAATTAATCGCACTCCCTAATTTTTATTATTAATAGGCAATCACGTTTTTTAGATCCCTTTTACGGCCGTAATACTGAACCAATTTCGGAAAGAGTTAGATGTTTTTAATGTAAAAAAGATGTGCAAAATCTTAATTTTATTTAATTCGGTTTAGTATTTTGTGATCTATGAGCGTTTAAAGTTGCTACTAACAAATGTGCATTTATTACACAAGAATGCATCAGCTTCATGCTGTATTTTATCGTACGCGTTTTTTTATATAAGTGTTTAATATAATTTCTAGAATGCGTCCGCTGGATATAAATAACATTATGATTTTAAATTAAACAAATTGAAGAGGAATCCCATTAATAATTAATATTCATGATCACGCACGATCGTGATTAGTTTTTTGTTTCAATCACGTGAGCTTGCATGAATGTAAGTATAAAACAAATGAGCGTGAGTTATAGTGAATGAGCAGATTTTTGCGATAATGGTTTCGTGATTTTATTTTTTTCTTTATTATAATTTTATTCATTTAAATTTTTTAAATTACTTTATAGTTTTTTCGTAAGTATTTCTAGAGCGTGAGTTTCTTAAGCTACGGACTTAAATTTATGACCAGCGCTGCCAGTGATATTTTCGTAAAAAAATCGTTAAAATCGACAGCATTTAAAAAAAAGTCGTCAAAAAATCGTCACTCAAAATCTTCTGTTTTATACAACAATCTTTCATTTAAAAATTAACAGTTCAACAGATTTATTAAAAACCACAAATACTTTAAACATTTTATTCAATTCAAAGCAAGATTTGAAGAGCTTTTCTGTCGAAACTTTCCAAAATAAACGTTAATTTTTAATACGATATGTTATATATTTTAATTTAAATAGAAATTCATAGAATTTACTATTATACTGTTTTTCATAACCTTGCAATTCGTGTCTAGAGGAGAATTAATTTTTTGATTTATTCGATTTTATACGCGTACAAACACATATACGTATAAAGTAAGAAAGAAGGACATATGATATTTATTTAAATTGGGTAATTACAAAATAAAAATACGATACATACATATCATAGTTAAGTTTTTTATATATATTTTTAATGCTAACATTGTAACATTCAGGGGAAATATCTTATCTTGGTTTTATCAAGAGTAATTTTGCTACATCTTTTTTCAACATTAGCTGAAGAGTTTGGCAAAGTCATTAATTCATTTACAAATTCACATAAATTTGGAAAAACAGGTTCATTGTTTGGTAGATTAATTTACTTTCCTCTTTTCCAAAATATATCTATATTTAATGCGCTGTTTCCAAAATTCAAAAATCCTAGTTTTCATATTTCATGCTCAATATCTTGATATTTTTCTTTAGAGACTAGATTCGGAAAACCTTTTAATAAAGGAAGAATTTCGGATTTTTTTTTTCAAAATAAAAGATGGTATAATTAAGTTTTAATTTTTTATAATTTTCTCATCGAAATCCAATCTTTTTTTTATTTGGTAACACAATTCAACGTAAAATGATACACAACTATCAATAAATTGATTGAAAGTTTCAACATCAGTTTTATATTGTCTACATATTTCTTTTACATACACACCAATATAAACTTCTTCATTTTTAATTTTTTTTTACGGTAATGGAAATCAATTTGATTTAGAGTCGTATTTTTTATACAATCATCATCTACTAAAAAATTTATTAAAATATTTAAAAAAAAGTTTCGTCATTTCATAGTGCATGTTGTGAATTTGAATTCCATAAATTTTGTTAAGATTATTCATCAAATTAAGAACATATTTTAAAAAACAAAAGTAAAGCTCGTTAATGTCATTTAAATTTTTAAATATGAATTTCTTTAGCAGTATCAATATCATCGATATTGACCGCAAAACAAAAATATATTTTTAGAGCTTGACATTTTGCCATACGTAGAGGTAATGTTGAGCAAAAAGTAGCGAAGTCAAAAAATCGCCAAGTGTAAGGGATACTAAAAGAAAATTGTCAAACGTCAATTTGTATAATTCGCTATAAAAAATCGTCAAAATTACGTAAAATCGTCACGTTTGGCACCCCTGTTTATGACTACTAATAAAATTTAAAATTAATAAATTAAAGGTTTGCAAAAAAAAAAACAAGGAGAGTTAAATCTAAGATTCCTTTACCCTCTAATACCTAAGTTGTATTTACGCCCAATATATAAGTTTTTTGTGTTAAATAACCATTTTTCACAGTTGCTAAAATATGTAGCAAAATATTTGTAAAAGCTTCGAAAGCTTTGAATAGCTTTTTTATCTCTTTTATGCCTATTTTTGTCAAGGACGTGCATTTGCAAGCAAAAATTGTGCAGTTGCATGTGATTATATAAATTTTAGTGTTTTTGAGTTCCTCGATCGTAACCATATATTTTCTGATAGATATAGTTGTCTTTTATCATTTGGAAATTTGCGTCTTGTTAATAAAGTGTTTTTATTACTAAATGCCCAAGGATGCCTCCAGGCACTCATTAATGTTTTCTCACCTGGAAGGTAAACGACATTTTGTACGGGCTTACCAGAAGCCCAAAAATACCATAAAAAATTATTCGCATATTTTCCCATTTTAACTAGTACCCTGTAGTGGGTAAAAACTATGAGGGTTTTATGAAATCTTACGCTAAGCCGTCCCAAGAATGACAGATTTACTACAAATGCATCTGTGTTAACTTGAAAATGCACCAGTACCTTTAAAATAAATGTCTTATGTACATAATATGCCATTTTTCAATTATTTAGCATTAGCGTCTGCCTATATGTATACACCACAAAATGAAAGTCATTAAGTAATTGAAATGTTAAATATCGCATGTAAATTTATTCTCACACACGCATACTTACACTCCACTTTCAGAAACAGTTAAAATCTTGTTCAAGCCACAATAGTGATAAAATTAAAATTTAAATAGAAAATGTGTTATTTATTTTTTTCTGTTTTAATTTTGGCGTTCTTTCTGTTTGTTACGCCATTAAAAAAAATCATAAAAAAGAAATCAGCTAACAGCAACAAGCTAAATTTGTACAACGACTTTTATTAAGGCAACAACTACAACAACATGAAAACCTTGTATTGTTAAGTTGTTGCTTTCTATTTTCGTACTTTTGCCAACGGGGGACTCTTAACACATTGACAAAAGCATCTACTATTACAAAAGTATTTTTGCTTTTGTTTATAGTAACAATATGCATACTATCACTGTGGGGAGTCTTTAAGGTCCTTAGGAGTATGTGTAGTAGCCCCCATTTGTTTACTATGCTCTGTCTTCTTACTCTTGTTTTAAATTCATTATTTACAAACAGTACTAAACTTTGATTTGTTTTTCCTTTCTTTATGTGCAATTTGTTTTTCCATTCATTTTGTATATTTTTCTCTCACTCTCTTACTCTTCATTTTACTTATTCCTGCTCATTGGTTTTGTTTGATTCTGTTGGTTGTTGTTGTTGTTGTTGTTTTAATTTTTATGCATTTTCTACATTTGTGCATAATTGTTATCTTTAGTTTTCATGTCGCAGCGTGTGTTTGTTTGTGTGAGTGCGAAATTGAATTGTAAATTTGTAGCCATTTTCTTATAAAAAGGAATTTAAATCCAATTTCTGTTAGATGTAGGTTATGTTCTGAAAAGCTGTAAAAACTTTTTAGTTTTGAATGTTTTTTAAGAATGTGTTTCTGAAAAAAAGAAGTAATATATAAAAAAATATATTATTCCTGATCGGAATTGATCAGCGAACAAATTTTAAAACTGCTCTTTAATGTCGTCCTCAATTGCGAGATGGCGTAAAAACTCTTTCGGATTGCAGTTAAACATCGCCAAACACTCCTTTGAAGTGGTCATTCATCGCACGGATGGATTTTTCTAAGTGTATCCAATTCACAGTTCCAATAAGATCGGGGTGTTCCAGTGTGGTCTTCACTGTGTGGCATGTAGCACCATTCTGCTGGAATGACATGTCGCCCACATCCATCCACATCGTTCAGTTCGATCCAAGAGTTTTCGATATCTTGTGTTCTCGTACTAACTTTCTCATAAATTTGCTTACAAGTTTCCTGCTGTCCTGCCACTAGCATCAGTGGAATGCGCACAGGAACTAGTTCGGGTCTTCCTAATTAATTAATTTAACCTTCTCTTGCACTAAACTTCGTTAGAGCAGCTATATTTTTTTACTTTGTTTCTATTTATATTGGAGTCAAGCCAGACAAAAAAAATTAATTTATAAATGCCGTGCAGTTTTTAGAAAATGTTGTACACATAAACGCATAAACAGACTAAAAAAGGTATACTTTTTTATATAAGAAAACAATATACGATCTTACAGTCCTGCAGTTTATTTTACTTCAACATCACTCCCAAGGCCCACTTCATAGTTTGTTATGAGATTGTAAGTATTTTTTCCATTTTAAATTTTATAAGTTCACTTTTTTAAAATGTTGCTGTATTTTCATCACCGAATTGTCAGAAATCGGCCGTAAAGTTCCATATCTCCGTGGAGTTCAGCGCTCTGTAAATTTGCAACCGTTATATCTTCGCATATTTTATATAAAACGCTGGTTTCGTCAATAGTATATTCTAGAAATGGTAGTTCTGGTTCTGCTTCAGCATCCGAGTCATTCCAATCGAACTCAAGAATTTGATTTATTTCTTTTTCATAGTAAATTAAATTTACAAAAGGCTGGAATAAATTGTAAATGGAATGTAAAACAGCGAAATAATAGAAATATAAAAACACCGTTCATGCACCATGTTGTATGTATATATACAACAGATGATTTGAAGCCTCCAAATATTATTTGAATAATATTTTTACCTTTTATATATTTTATTTCGCTTCTTTATAAAATAATGTAACTGGAAAAAATAGACACTGAAATAAAACACATTTTTCATAAAACGTTAGGTCCTTATTTATTATTCACAAAACTTACAGTAAAAAAAATCTACCCACTTAAACGAATGCGAAGTTTACTTTTTACTTATCTTCAAGAAAAACAAAGAACAAAACTGAAGTAAATTTCCAGAAGATCTTTTTATAATTCTTCGTTTTGCAAAAATTTGCCGTTAGATATGTTTTGTATACATACAAGAAATGCATGAGAGTGTTAAGAAAACAATTATGGTCTTATTCACTAACGATTAATAAAGTTAATGTGAGCATTAAAACCGGTTTTCGCATATAAAAATCCAACATTAAACCTACTATAACTTTATTAATCGTTTGTGAATAAGGTCATTACAGTCTTATTCACAAACGTTTTATTAGAGGCTAATAAACAAAAATCGTTAAAGTAGTATTCACAAAAATTTAATAGCACTATGACAGTGCAATTAGACATTAATAAACTCTAAAAAATTATTGTAGGTATCATCCTTCTTTATCCGTTTAATAAGTTGACATTTGTATTGTCAGAAGTAAAAGAAAAAAAATGTAAAAATTTCAAAGTGTAAAAAAACTATCAATGTTTTAAATTGAAGTTTGACAATCGGTAGGTTTGAGCAAAGTATAATTGTAAAATAAGTACACTTTTTAAGAAGTAAAATATATTACAGATACTATATCTCAGATGACAAGACGGCCAGAAACTTGTTTGAAAAGGCGCGATCCGTCTTATTTTTTAACGGGCAGTTTAAATCTAGAGATCGATTTAAAAAGGCACCTTATCTTTCCTCGAGTTCCTCCCACTTTTTTTGTTCTGTTGGAGTTGGTGTCTGTGTTTTTAATTTCTATATTGTGGAAACTCTTTCTTTTACCAACTGCTTCAGCAAAGTCTTGGTAGCACAAGAAAATCCAATAAAATGAAAATATCTCTTAATAGTTAATTTTACTCTATTAAACGTTTATGAATAATGTTTTTTATTACTGGCTAATAAGACTAAAACTGATTTTTAACTAATGTGAAAATAATTTCTTTGTGAATAAGGCTGTTAATATTTTACGAAATCACAAATATTAATGTCTGTGAAGATAAATTTCGAAATTTATAACCCTAGACACAAACCATTCGCATTAACAGAGCTATGTTACAATGTTAACATAGCGCTGTTAAGCATAGAAAAACTGAGGGTATCTATTCCAAATGGAATCATGACCACATTTTTTGACCAAATGGACAAAAAATAGTAGGTACAAGCAGCTAATTCTATTGTTTTTATAAAACAACAAACATTAAACACAAACATGTATCGAAACTATACTTTCTGACACACACAAAAACTATTATATTCTTTAAAGGAAGAATCTGAATTCCCAGCTACTGGACATACCTGGGCAAGAAAAAATGAATGGATTTTATAGATTTTATGCTCCCCTAAGACACCCAATTGTCAGAAATCTTAATAGTTGGATTTTTAAAGAAAAATTTGGATTTTAGTGAATTTTCAAATTTGGAATTTCTCTAGAGGATCAATTCCCAGCTACTGGACATACCTGTGCGAGAAAAAATGAATGAATTTTATAGATTTTATGCTCCCCTAAGACACCCAATTGTCAGAAATCTTAACAGTTGGATATTTAACAGTTTTATTTTTTGGGATAAACCAGATATATTCTTCGATTTGTGTTGATTTTAATTATACTCTGACGTTTTAATATTTTGTGCACAAGAATTATTTTAGAAGTCACAGAAAAAAATACTAAATCGGGAATTTTCGTGAATTTTTTGGAAAAGTAAGAGATTGTTAGTAATTATCCAACAGTTTTATTTTTTGGGATAAAACAGATATATTCTTCGATTTGTGTTGGTTTTAATTATACTCTGACGGTTCAATATTTTGTGCACAACAATTATTTTAGAAGTCACAGAAAAAAATACTAAATCGGGAATTTTCGTGAATTTTTTGGAAAAGTAAGAGATTGTTGGTAATTATCCAACAGTTTTATTTTTTAGGATAAAACAGATATATTCTTCGATTTGTGTTGGTTTTAATTATACTCTGACGTTTCAATATTTTGTGCACAAGAATTATTTTAGAAGGCACAGAAAAAAATACTAAATCCTCTAGAGAAATTCCAAATTTGAAAATTCCCTAAAATCCAAATTTTTCTTTAAAAATCCAACTGTTAAGATTTCTGACAATTGGGTGTCTTAGGGGGCATAAAATCTATAAAATTCATTCATTTTTTCTCGCCCAGGTATGTCCAATAGCTGGGAATTCATCCTCTAGAGAAATTCCAAATTTGAAAATTCACTAAAATCCAAATTTTTCTTTAAAAATTCAACTGTTAAGATTTCTGACAATTGGGTGTCTTAGGGGAGCATAAAATCTATAAAATCCATTCATTTTTTCTCGCCCAGGTATGTCCAGTAGCTGGGAATTCAGATTCTTCCTTTAAAGAATATAATAGTTTTTGTGTGTGTCAGAAAGTGTAGTTTCGATACATGTTTGTGTTTAAAAACAATAGAATTAGCTGCTTGTACCTACTATTTTTTGTCCATTTGGTCAAAAAATGTGGTCATGATTCCATTTGGAATAGATACCCTCAGTTTTTCTATGCTTAACAGCGCTATGTTAACATTGTAACATAGCTCTGTTAATGAAGCTAAAACTAAATTGAAATTAGTTGTCATTGATCGGAAGTGGTGAAAGCAGCCCCTCACCATCTGTTTGTGTTCTCCTGCACAATTCCATGGACAGCGTGGGGTTTTCTTAGTCAATCTCGCGTTCCAGAACTGCATTTTTTGGAATACAATTTTTTATTTTTATTTTCAAATTGTATATTTCGATTTGTATTTTTAACTTTTCTAGTATTTTTAGCTTTTGTAGCTGTTTTTGTTGCTGCGGAATACAATCTAAACGTCAACGGCTTTTTCTAAAGCCACACTATATTATTCCTCCCACAACACATGACACATTTAAGCGTAACTAAACCATACACAATATTTATTATTTCAGTTACAAATTTCAACTTGTTGAAAAACTAAACCATAGATGTTGCTGCATGAAGTGTCGCCTGTTATAACTGGTGGCTGTTTTTTGTTTTTTTGGTTACAAAACCCTGGTAGTTGGCAGTCAAAATCTTTGTGGCTTGTTCAAAGGATTTTTAGGAAAGCTGTGTAGCTACATCTAGTTACATTTAATACTAAATACAAATAAATTTGCATTTGCTTCTTATTACCAGTTGCGAGTGTAGAAGCATTAAAAAAAATAAAAAATAAGTAGTTAATACCAGTTAGTTATTTGTTTGTTTGTTTGCTTTGCCATATAACTTTTGCTGTCGCAATCTGTTTCTCGCAACACATTTGTACAACAAAATTCCATTAAAACGGCCAAAAATTAGTTTTACAGATTTTACCTTCATTTGTGCCAAAAGTTAAAGTAAAATTTATTTCATGCGAGTGAAATACAAGTGAAATTTTGTATTAAATGTATAAAGTGCTCGGATTTTGTATAAAGTTTTGTTTTAGTTTGAGAAAACTTTTTCTAGGTAAGATACATTAAGTAAAAAATCTTTATGAAAAACTTATTTTCAAAAGAAAATATTTAAATTAATCAACAGATTAAGTTTTAATAAGATTTACAGTTCAAAGAAGGATAATAAATACTCGTACAAACTTACAGAATGAATGATGGTTCAAGATTAAAATGAAAAGATTAAGGGCCCCATACACTTCATCAGCATGCAGGCGCAATCAAGTGTTGGTGCCAGTGATTTGGTCGTATATGGGCATTTTTTGTAATTGTACGTTTTGCTGTAGCGATATCAAACAGTATTTCATATTTTGCTGATGTAGTCAGTTTGTGGTATTGTGTATGGCGTATTTAGCTCAGTTGGGAAAAGTTGTCAAAGAGTACACATGAGATTACAATACTTTAAAAAATCATTGTTTGTTGAAAAACAAATTATTACTGCAACTTTAATAATTGCAGCATAAACTGTGTCATTACCACTGTTCAATTTAAACACGAATTTTCTTTAATGTCTATTTTTAAAATAATATCAATAATAAATGCGATGCGCATCAGTTGCAACAATTCACCCGTACAAAAATTTTAAAGAAATTAAGATTGCACCAGTATGCTTGAATGGTATGTGTTTCGAGTACTATTCAACATCACTTGTTTCTGCCAGTATACTGGAGTAATGCATGCCCTGCTTTAGTTATTTAATAGAACGGGACAGTGGGGACATATCAACTGTGTAGGCCAGTTTGGATTGTCATTTATATCATTTAAATATCTGCCGAAAATTAAGACATGATCTGGACTGGGTGTATTCTCTTAAGATCTCGGACTTTTGATCTTACTTAGGTTACCCTGCGAAGCTGCAGTGTTAATTGATATCCATACGCAATTTGGAACTATGCGGTTTCGGTAAATCCCTAATTGGGATCAGAATTATTCTATGAAATTCTCGAACCTTCCGTATCACTTAGGTCACCCGATGCCAGCACTGTTTTCAGGCGGTCGAAAAGAAAAATATTTAGGGATTCATCTCCGAGACCACAACTACCGACATATATTTTAATAGTATGCCTCAAGTGCCTGGATTTGAAGCTGATAAAATCGAAGTCAGGACATGAAAATATATTCGTGAAAACGAGATGGCGAATGCAGGCCTACATCGGAACATGTCTTTGCCGTAGATGGAGCTGTCGAATGTAGAAAAACGAAAAAGTCGGCACACGAATAGTTCACCTCTTCGGCCATAAATTGTGAAACAGGTGGAAAAATTTGAGCTGCTGCGCCAAGTTAGTGCGGTTGAGCATCGAACTACTGCACGTCCATCAAGAACAACTGACGATATTGCTGTTGAAGCCCATAGTGTTGACGAAAACACAGACTGGTCCATTCCTCGTCGATGTTTGGGATTGGGCCTTCCAGAAACGACATTACATCCTATTTTGAATAAAGACTTGGGTCTGAAAACTTTTAACACAAAAACTCACGCAGAATTGTTCCTTAAAATACATCCAACTGATCCGAAATTTCATCGAAAAATCATCTTGAGTGATGAATTCCATTTCCACATCGGAGTCTACGTTAACAAGCTGAATTGTCGCATTTTTGGCCCGGAAAACCCAAGAATTATTGTTGAAAAGCCTCTCCATCCTCAAAGTGTGACTGTTTGGTGCGTTTTTTAGTCTGGCCCGGTCATTAGACCTTATTTTTCCGAAAATGAGGCTGGAGCAACTGTTACGGTGAATTGAATGAACGTTCGTACTGCCGGAATTAGAAGATTTTGATATGGACAGTGCTTCGTGCCACAAAAGTAACGAAACCATCGCTCCTCTGGGTGAAAAGTTTCACAATTGGCCACCGAGATCTTGTGATTTAACATCCTTAGACCTGTTTTTCTTTGCGATCAACACGAAAGAGAAGTTCTATGCCAATGGTCTACAATCGATTCAAGACCTCAGAAATGGATCTCGTGAAGTTGACGAGAACGTACATAAATTTCTTGAAATTAATATGGTCCTGCAAGCGTAACCGTAGTGGTCATTTGGCTGATTCTGTTTTCCATTATTAAGGGCAACGACTTAGTACTTGAGTTGAGGTTCAATTAAGCAGAATTAATGTGAATAGTTAATTATTCTTATATATTTTTTCGACCTTTTGTTTTTTAAGTGAATCTAATTTATCTCGAGCTATAGGTCATTTTTTTTTATAAAATTCGTTTATAAAATTTTATTAGATAACCAAAAAAAATTTATATTTCCCTGAAGAAACCACACAAGGAAGTTGCGAAATATTGGTTATCTAATAAAATTTTATAAACGTTTTTTATAAAAAATTGACCTATAGCTCGACATAAATTAGATTCAGTTGAATAGTTAAGTTTATCTAACATACATCTGGTTGCCGGTTTCACATATCCACAGGTTAGAATAACAATTTCGCTAATATTAAATAAATAATCGAGATATTACTACTTTTCCTCCATTTAAGATGTCTTCTTTCATTGCAATAACAAATTATTAACAGCGAAAATTTTCATTTATATCACTTAAAACCACAAACAAAACAAGTGTCCTGCTGAAATAACACTTAAGATAAGATATATTTTAAAATTCTTTATACGAGTTTTTGTTTTTATTTATTTTTTGGTTTTTATCAAACATAACCTCAAAACATGTTCACACTTTATAATATTCTCATTATATTATGAAAACAAAACAAAAAATATATATGAATTCGAAATAGAAAACTCTTATGTTGTGTTTAAAGGATGATGATGAAACTTTACTATTCCACTACTTTTATCGCATACTACACATCTTTATGTAAAAAAAAAATAAAAAATGAAAATATGAAAAAACTTGTAAAGCAGACCACACAACACTATAAGCCTTGCTAATGTTCTACTTCTCCCAGTTTACACTATGTTCTTCATACATTTTGAAATACATACTCGTATATACATACATACACCATGCCCCTGTCTCGTTAAGTACGAAAAACATAGATCCTTTATGTTTTTCAAGTGATGTCGTTAGAGACTCTCATGTTGGTGGGAGGCAAGCAGAACTGCAAAAGAGGTACAAATAAAATCAGCATATAAAAAACAGACTTTAGTTTAGTTCAGTTTAGTTATTCAAAACTTGTAGTTGGATTATTTTTAGCACAACTCCACCAAAAAAAAAAACTTAAAACTAAACACACTAACATATGAAAAATATGTGTGTTTTTTTAATAAATAAAATAAGATTTTTATGGTCAAGTGATGTTTTAGTTTTTTTTTTTTGGAGAGCAGACGACTTTAGTAAAATATTGTGTCTGTTGTGTAAAGTTTTCATATTTTTAAAGTGGGTGATTTTTTAAAAGCTTTTGGATTTGATTAACCTTCGCACTACCAAAGCTCTTTGCATACGTATGGACCAGAAACCCACCCGAGTGGGTTCTTTAGATATTGCACATATTTTAAATAAAAATTTTGCATAAATTTACGACATAAAAAATTTATAAAACAAACAAAAAACCAAAATAATATTTAATAGCAATAAAAAAGAACTTTAGGAAGTATCGTTATAAGTACACGCTAATGATAAAACACACTTATCTATGCAGCGAGAAATGTGTATTTGCCAGATGAATTCAATCCTACGAAAAACCGAAATATATATTCGATCCTTTTTGGATTTTCCCAAAATGTAAGAATAGTATCTTACGTTCCCGCTAAAAATAGATCTGTAGCACTTTTGTCAACAATGCGCCATAATAAAAACATAATTGGCCCTGAAGAAAAACCGGAAATGGTTATGTATTATAATAAGATAAGAGGGTGGCGTTGGCTCAGGTAGTAAGCACGTTGACTACAAACCGAAGGACCTGGGTTCAAACCCAGTGTCAGACAGTCATGAAATAAAAACACCACGCATTTCTCTGATGTGCATTGGTGTGCCTTTGTGTCAGTTGTTGGCGGTTGGTTTCAGTGGCGAAGGCATGGTCACTGGTCACTGAACAGTACCAACTTCAGCTGATACTAATTCCAATGTAACATCAGAGCGCCCTCCTTCGTTGGTACTGAGTAGTACAATCAACGGCGAAGTAAAATAAAATTAATAAAAAAAAAGAAGTGGCTACTAAACTAAACACAGCTTCAAAACTCGTAATGTCCTCCTCGACACCAGAGGCGCTGCAACAATGCTCTACGAATAAACGTGCAGAAAAAAAAGCAGAGTTGTAAAGAACGAATGAAGTTTTCACCTCGTTTCATATCTATCACTATCCCTTTCCACTAGTTCCAGCACAATGCATTGCATGTGTAGGGGTCATCCCCTGAGTGCTGGTCCAAGATAAAAAAAAAAAAAAAGATACCATGGACAAGACTCTACCTCAATACATCTGCAAGAGAGGAACACGACGTTGGCCTATTGCTTAATTTTTTAACCTTATTGATACAGCGGCTCTTACATCGTATATAATACTCGTATATGTTGAAAATTGTAATTTAAGAAGTACAATAAAAAATGCTTGCTGTAGGCTTTTTCTGGAGCAGTTGGGAGAAAAACTTTCCATTCCAAATATAAAAGCTTGGTCAAAAAATAGCCTTGTTGTTGGTAGATTTGGAATAAAGTCGGATATTGCATGCGTTTCAAGGATACATTATAATGACTTCTGGTAAATTTTTCTGAATATTGTTTATTGTAGGTGAGCCAATTTTTGAAGCAGATGTTGATGACGAATTCACCGCCGCTGAAACACCCGAGCGTGATTCTACTGGGCCAATAAAGAAGAGCTGTGTAGCTCATGACCGAACAGGTTAAATTGAACGAATCACCCAACAGAACGAAGTGATCCGGTCATTTTACTGCACGTTTTTTTTTTTCAATAGTGTATCGGTCGATTTTCTAGATGAGTTAAAACTTGTTTTCGTTCGTTCACGTACCTTTTTTATGTCAAATTTACTTTCGTTCATAGATCTTTTTTATGTTGTATTCTTTTGTTTCATTTGAGTTTTGATGTATTGATCAGAGTTATTTTAAAAATTAAATATACATTTATTTTTAGCATCAACCCATAAAAAGTTAGTATATATGAACATATGTATGTATATACTTACATTAAGCTAAAATAAAATTTCTAATAATCTAGTCAAAAGAACAAGAAATTGTTTCTAAAATGAACTTAACTATGATATTTTAATTAATAAATCCGTTTTTTAATAAATTTTTCAATTTAATTACATTCTTCAAATATTTACAACCAATTTTCTTAAGAAAAGAATGAATTAAAAAAATAGAATTGTTTCTGTACTGTCGTTCAATTGAACGAACGGCTTACTTTTCGGTAATTGAACGAAAATGACCGATAACTGAAATGAACGATTTGGCACACCTCTACAATAAAGCAGAAAAACAAATGTAACATTTGTCGTGACGGCAAGAAATTGAGAAACACGAGACAGTCTTGCATCACTTGTAAGAGACCAGTGTGTACTGAAAATGCTTGTACCCAGACGACGTCTGAGAGATGTTATATGGGGCAATCTTCTGCTTATAATTTAAGACAATAGTCATGTAAAATTTTAAAACTAATATGTACATACACATGTATAATAAATACCATTTTTGTTATATATGTAGAAGTATTTCAAGTATGTTAAATAATGATAGAAATTTCGAATTTCTTAAGCAACCCACCTCGGTGGGTTTCGGGCAACAACGTTGGAAAAAGTAAAAAATTAATATAAAAATATAGAAGCAATATCCCAATATTGAATTATATGAAATTTTTAAAATAATAAAAATATAAATAAAATAATAATAAAAAATAGCCACTGAGTCAAAAGCATTTGTTGATTGGGCGAAAATTATCGAAGTTATCAAAGTTTGAAAAACGAAAATCCCACCTGAGTGGGTTTCGGTAGTACGAAGGTTAAAAAACACACCAAATTTAGAGAAATATACGAAATCTTTATTTAAGTCAATAGAACGATCTATATAATTCAATGTTTAAAGATAATTTCATGTAATTGTTGACCGCGACTACGCCGCAAATGGTTCATACGCTGGGACCAATTTTGTCGTACTCTCTCCAACATATCAGCCGGTATCTCACGAATAAATTCTTCAATATTAGCTTCCTGTGTTGACGCACTTTGCGGGCTTATCCCTATAGATATGAGCCTTAACATAACTCCACAAAAAATAGTTTAAAGGCGTTGAATCGCATGATCTAGGCGGTCAATTGACGGCCGCAAACGCAAAATAAATTGTTCACCGAACTCGCCTCTCAATTGGGCCATTGTTTCGTGTGCTTGTGCATGTGGCACAGTCTTCTTGCTACCACATGTCAGCCAAGTCCAGCCCTTCCATTTTGGGCAAAAAAAAAAAATTGTAGTCATCGCACGGCAGCGCTCGTCATGCACAGTAACGTTCCTGCCTTCGTCCTGCGATATTTTCGTTTAATATCCAATAATGTAAATTTGGAGCGAATTTTAGTCGCAAGATATCGAACAGCCGCCTCAGAAGGTCGTCCAAACTGCACGATGCACTTTCTTAACCGAGCATGAATTTTGATAATAAAATTCAATAATCTGCAACCGTTCTTCATTTGTCAATCGATTCATGCTTAAAGTATAGACCAAACTGAACATGTTTAACAGTAGCATGTTGCACGAAAACAGCTGAGCTGCAAAAAACAGTCTTGCCAAAAAGAAAGTTGCTAAAAAATCACCCTTTATATACGAGTAATATTATTCTTATATGTATATACATAATATGTTTAAAAAACTTATGTTACAAGTATGGCTTTAATAATGGTTTCAGTAGAATTTGATTTTGTATGGTTTAAATTAATTCAAATAATATTTATTCGAAACAAAAATCTAACAAAGTTTTCTAATTTAAATTTATGAAATAATAATGAAATTAAGCATTTGAAGGGCATTTTAAGGGAAGTGTATTTTTTTAGTGGCTTCAAACTTGAGATGTTACAGTGAGCTATTTATCACAAGTATGATCACGCCTGATTTACGCTAATCACGTGAGCGGTGCCCATCTCAAGACTTTACATTGTAAACACGTGATCGAATCGTAAAATACGCCATCGATTTGCTCGTTATTGAAAGCGACGATTATACTGCTTCACCATAGGACATCGCTTCAGGCGGAAGTTTGGGCAATTAGCACTGAGTGTGTGAAATGGCTCAGTGACGTCGAAAGGCCGATGAATGTTAACAATAATAAAGGGAAAATCACATCAATCACAATGGTGATATAAGTGAAAATTTGTTATATGCGTGACACCAACGATGCTGGATGAAAAATTAAAAAATTTCGATTTTTGACATGCTTGACGAGCATTTCTGATGAATGTTTTGCTTTAACTCTTCAAGCACGTACACACTTTTAACAAGATTGCAAACAGGACAGGTGTTTTGTTCGCAACTAACATAATTCTTGATAATACAAAAAAAATCAAAATGAATGCTTGACAAGTGCATAACTCAACGTGGAGCACACGTACACGATTTTGATGTCAAGCATTTTGGCAAATGTATGGTGAGTGTCCTTAATACCCAATAAGGTAAAATTCGGAACCTTATTAGAAGACTGCATAATTTTTGGGTGACACGTCACTCAGTCGTGAGCGTCCCCAATAGTCGTAACAGTTATAGTTAAAGAACTTATGAAAAGTGATCCGTTTTGAGACCACAAACAGTGAGTTACTGACCTTAAACAAGCCAGCCCACAAATTTCTGTCTGTGCAAATGCAGTAATAAAAACGGTAAACGTTTTTTGGTGCAATGCAAGCGAGGACAAAGCAAGCAGACTTCTGAAATTGGCCAAAGCCGTGAGAAGTAAAATCCAGGGCGTCTTGCGCAGGTTTCCTGCAGTAGAGTTTCCAATATTTTGTGCGTAACATTCTAGTAGATATGATCCATCTAAGAAGTATCAACTGGAGAAAACTAAAGAATTTCTGACAGTCTAACTCTTTCGTACGCATCTTGGCTGGGGCTGCAGTGCAGAAAAACCTGAATGACCTGTAGAATTTTATACAGTTTGAACCATTCAGCAAGAAATATGTGCAAAGGCTTGGCCAGCAATCAGTGTTGGCAAAAACCCGAGTTTTTTAATAAAAAACCCAACCAATGGGTTTTTTGTAGAGTTTTCTTGGGCTTTATTGGGCTTTATTGGGCATTATTGGGTTTAAATTAACCTAAGTATACCTAGTCTATACTTTTATTAAATTTTTTTCATTGAGATAAACTTCTGCATAAGTTTGCATTTTTAGTGACAAATAATCCCCTTATTCCAGTTGTCAACATCGACTCGGTATCCAAAACAACTGACTACTGTTATTTGTTGTTATTTTCTTGTTATTTTCTAGACCTTATAGAACAAAAATAGACTGTCAGCAGCACAAAATTGTTCTCGAGAGCGATAAGTCCCAATTTTTTTGGTATTGTGTTAACGTGACGTCGGTGTTGAAAAGTAGATAAGAATATAAATATTTAAAATTGTTTTAGTTTGGAACGATTTTCGTCAGATGAAAATATACATCACTCATTTAAAATTGCATAGACAGAACGAAAATCAATAATTTCTTTAAATTTCAACAAGCAATGCTCAATGTCAAAAATTCGTTGATCGAATTTTCGTATCGAACGTGAGAACTTTTCCGTACACTTACACATTTAGCACAGTTGATAATTTTTTATGTCATTTTGTGCAGTCGATTTAAACAGCTGAATGCGTAACTAATTCAATTACAAATTTTATTCCGCTCTGTTCTCAAACTCCATAGTGTGTATTTATCTTTAATGTTTTTCTTGTTATTAAAAAGTGAAAATTATACTATCTTGTCCTAGTAAATTTGTATATTTTATTTAAAAAAAACCCATCTGGATGGGGTTTTCATACAAAATACCCAATACAACCCAGTAGGTTTTTTGGGTTACCCAGTGGGTAGCCAACCCTGCCAGCAATGTACGTAAATTGCCAGCTAAGTCCACTTAGCTCATGGCACTGTGTATAGTGAGCAGCCGGCTGCATTCAAGAGCACCTAATTCAGCCTTGGTGGGTATTCACAGACATGTTACGAGTAGATAACATCTGTATTGCCTTCGTGAAGATTTCAGCTCAATTATGAATATTCGCAAGGAATTGGTTTCATGAGGAAAAGTTTTTCTTGAGAAAAAATTTCTCCAATTAATTCAAACTCCCTTCTGTTTTGTGAGGGATTTTTTTTGGGAAAACCCAAACTTAAATATATTTAGAATAACTACATTTTATTCATAATAGGAATTTTTATTCATAATAGGAGAAAAGGAAAAAAGAAAAATTTCATGAGGAATTTCTGTTTATAATTGTGCTGTTAAGAAATTTTGGTGTAGTTCATCTCGGGCTAAACAATTGCTACTAATAATCAGGCTTGTCACACGATCCAATGCAGCCAGAATTGGGTTTAAAAAACCGACAAAAAATACTTTTGTATGATGAATTTCAATGTTATCGGTTTTATTTTCAAAACAGATAGTAATTCTAGATTCAACATAAATCCGATGACCTTGAAATTATTTTTTTTCCTTCTTTTCAAATTCAATTTCGACAACATTGGATTCTGTGACAACCTTTAATATTTTAGATTACAGGAGCCCCAAAATGGAGCAGGTCCTTAACCGCAGCTTGCCAAAGCTCTATCTTGCACCAATCAGCATACAGGACTGCTTATTGAAGAGGTATATTCTGAGGGTTTATTATGTATTTCGATTCGAAACGGAAATTATTCGAATTTGTATTCGAAAATGTTTTCTTTCGAATCACGTTTTGTTAACGGTGGTTGTTGGTGTGGTATTTTCTGGTATCAATTGTGGCTTGGCTTGTTGGCTGCTTGCTGGTAATGATTCAGTGTGAGATTAGATATTTTCAACTCTTTAGGAAGCCATGTACTGGGATTACATGCAGGAATGCAAGTGTTCACATTGTGTTCAGCCGTTGATAGATAATACAGACATGAATTAAGGCCATCATGGAATCCACGAGTACCACATGCTAATCTTTATCATACATCATCCTCTATGGATGTTACGAGTTGCATATAAATTCAATTGATTGCTTAGAAGTTCCATATTTATTGCCATCTATTATGCCGTCTGCCCCACTGTGCAATCCCAGTTTTTCCATTATGTATTTCCGTTTTACATAATTTTTTTTTGCTATAAATTCTCTTTTTGAAATTCATTATTTATCATCATCATACATCAATTGTGCTGCTTGTATTAAGTGCAATTTTATTATAAACACGCTACTCCTACTTTTCAAAAACCATGAATGTTTTATCTCGTCCTCTACAACATTTTGTTGCAGAAAAAAAAAGAAAAAAGAAACTGAAACTCTAAACATATGGAAATTGTTTTCTCGAATTTTGTTTTCGTTATATTTCGTATACATATTTCTTATAAAGAGTAGTTTATCCCACATTATTATGTGTCTGCACGTTTACTTTCAGCTTCATATTGCATCACTTACCATCATCATGATCAGTTTTAACATAATGTGGTGGCACTGCACCTGCCTCTGCCTCATTCTTTGCCATGTGCTTCAAGCTTGTTAATAGTTACGAAAAATGTAAACATTTTCAAATAGAATTTTTCGAATTCAAACATACAAAAAAAAAATGAAAATAGGTTTAATCTTAAATGGCAAAGTGAAGAACTTCCACTCGTGTATAGTCGTACGTACGTACCATCATCAACCACTAATAGAAAAATTTCGTTTATTTTGTAAAGATAAAGAAATTTTATGCAATTTTATGTCATATTTTTTTTCCTTTTCCTAACAAAAAAAAGTATTTTTTCTATCAGTTTTTGACTTGAAGAGAAGGTAAAAAAAAGAGACAGTTCGAAGCAAAAGCTTTAACTTTCAACTGCTAGAAAACTAACGAACGGAATGGAAGGATGAATGAATAGTTTTTGCTTTTATCTTGCTCTATGATGATGAGTTACTTAAATTGATGATACTGTCATTTATTTCGAGTATATGAATTTGTCTGTTGCAGGAATCTTCTATGGTTGTGTGCAAGGATATTTTTTGTGGCACAAGGTAAAGTAGTATTCCAATGTATGTGTGTTGTGTTGTGCTGTGTTGTACTTTTAATGGTTCATTAGTTTGTAATGCTGAAAGGTAAAGGTAATTTTGTTTAGTAACAAGCCCTATTAACTAAATTATAACAACAAATACAATACAATTGACAAACACAAAAGGAAAGTTTTGCGCCATCGAGTGTTTTAGATAACTAAATTCAAAATAATTAAGAGTAATGAAATTTTGGTTAAAAAGTTGAAAATATGTTTTTGTCATAAAAAAATAACCTTGGTTTATAAATTGAATAGAAAACAAATACGAGTATGGAGGTGATAATCGCATGCCCAAAGGTTACAAAAAAAATATTTTAATGTTTTTAAATCTCCCAAATAAGCATGCATCGATCATGTCGATAGCCTTCAAATTATAATTGAGCAATCTGTAGAATATAGATCGCCTCTTTATAGACTTTGAAAAAGTATTCGACACACTTTCCCATTTTGTTATTTAGAACGCCTTAGCTTGCAAAGGAGTTCTCAGAATGTTAGTCGAGATAACACAAGAACACTCGAAAGAAACTTAAACTGCCGAATAATACATGGAAACTTTGTTCATGATACAGTAAACATTAATGCAGGCGTAAGACAAGGATGCGTCCTATCACCTTTGCCGTTTAATGTAGTTTTAAACATTGTAATGAGAAACGCAATGCGAAACAGCGGAGGGCATTACGTGGGGCTTATGTATCCGCCTTTCTGATCTAGATTACTCAGATGATGTATGTCTTCTTACGCATAACTACTCTGATAATGGTCGAAATGGAAGCAGCAAAGGCAGCCCTTAAACTAAATAAACCTAAGACGAAGGCAATGCATGAGAATCAATCCTTCACACAACAGACAACTTTGTATATGAATTTAATGATATGAATCAATTCTGCTACCTAGGAAGTATTCTTTAATAAACGGGCTGATCTTCAGATGATGTATGTAATCGTATCGTGAAAGCTAGGCAATCATTTCGCCAACTCAACACAATATGGAAGTCTTCATCCCTCTCCATTCGCACAAAACATAGAGTTCTTAATTCGTGTGTCAAGTCTGTGTTATTGTACGGCTGTGAAAATTGGAATGCCTCCGTAGAAGATCTTAAGGTTCTACAAGTCTTTGTGAACAGGTGCCTTAGAAGGATATTGCGAATTTTTTCGGCCCAACACCATATCGAATGTCTAACTCTGGGCCCGAACTAACGGGTGCTGTTGGCTGAAGTAGTTAGCGCGTTGACTACAAAGCAAATAATGTCTAAGAACGTGGGTTGGAGCCCAGCTTCAGGCAAGTCATAACATCCAGCATTTTTGAGATGTGCAAAATCTTTATTGTAGCAAAATCGCCGGCGTAGTAAAATAATTAATAAAATTGATACTCAGCTTAAAAACACATTTAATGCGCCTACTTGTCATCAGTGTCGCTGCAACACTGATCTAAAAACTACAACTCGCAATATCAGAGTTGTAAACATTAAGCTTTCTCAGATTGAAATTTTCCATTAAGATAGATTGTTGAACGTCTGGCTGTGGTGTCCTATCACATGGATAGCAATATGGTTATAATTATTTACGATATTAGAAGATTTCTATATTTTCATCAACAGCAAAATTAACCCTTCCCATTTCATTGCTTTCACCTCGTGCGCCCTTAATTCAACTTTTAAATATAAGAACTTGTTGTAGTCGTATTAGAAAGAATAGTAATTGCAATTTTAGTATTATTTTTTCAATCAAACCAAGGAAAAACTCGTTAAATACTATGGGGACTCTGCACCATCGATTTCAATGGTAAACAATTGGTTTACTGACTTTCGTTGTACAAATGACGCTGAACGTTCTGGACGCCCTATTGAGGTCAGTACCTCCAAAAATGTAAAAAAAATCCACGATAGGGGTTGGCCGATCGAAGAGTAAAAAAGTGCGTGAAATTGTTGATGCCATAGGAATTTCATATGGCAGTGTGGTTTCGATTTTAAGTGATAAGCTGGGCTTTAGAAAGTTGTCTGCAAGATGGATGCCGCGTTTGCTCTAAATTGACCATAAACGTAAACGTTTGACGTGTGCAGTCTCAGTGGCAAAGCTCTATGAATTGGGCTACGAATTGGTACCTCATCCGCCATATTCTCCAGATTTAACCTCTAGTGACTACTTCCTATTTCCAAACCTAAAGAAAAGGCTCGGTGGAAAGAGAAATGAAAGAGAACGATGAAATTATTGACCAATCAAATGCCTATTTTGAGGACCTCGAAAAATCCTATTTTTGGAACGGATACAAAACTAAAGAAACGTTGGGCTAAGAGTATTGAGTTAAAAGGAGATTATGTTGAAAAATAAATTTTTGTTTTGCAAAAAAACTGTGTTTCATTCAAAAAGCCATGGACTTATTGATCCGCCTTCGTATGAAAAAGTGTTCATTAACCCTCCGTCATACAGATGGTTCATTATTCACATTAGTAACACATGAGGCCTGGCCAGACCCCATATTAATATCAATGTAATTACGTATATAAATATAAATTTTGCATGCAAATAATTATAAAAACAGCTTAGATCATGTCAAATTCAAAAATTATTTTATTTTATTTTTTAAATGGTTTTTAGTTTATGAGAAAACAGGAAGGATCAGTAATTATAAAGTAAAAATTTTGAACAAAAAAATCCAGTCTTTGCTACTTCTTTTTCTTTAGGGTATCACCTCCGCTGGTGGCAGCTATTACTTTGGGTATCTAAATGAAAATAAAAATTTACAAGGGTAATGCTAAATAAGGTCAAAATGATACAAATTTGCTTATTTTATTCAACTTACGTTTATTGGTTTTTCAAGCAAAGATTCGATTGCCAACCGAGTACTGAATTGCTTTATAATATGAGTACTATTAATTCGATTTTCAACATTTGGAAGAACTAAAGACTTAAGGTACGGTCACACTTGGCAACCATTTGCCCGCTACTTTTGCTTAGGGTTAGTGTGATTTAACTTGGTTTTTATATCACAAAATGAAGTCAATTATGCCGCGAAATGCTATTTTTAAATTATTTTTAATAAATGCGAAACCATATTAAAAAATATTAAAGAAAATGCAAATTTAGCTTGTCTGTTGGTTACGTTTTTTTTATTTCTTTATTTATTAAAGTAACCAGCCAAGCCCTTAGGGCCTTATATAGCTGATGGACTACACTATTAAAATCATATATAGGCAATAAGTTATAAACTACTAACCAAAATACATAGCAAATTAAAAATAGTAAAAGGTAAAAAAAGCAAAAAATAATAATAAAAATATACAAAGTTTCTATTTTGCGGGTACATTAACCTGTTTGATCTTGCATTAGATCAGTTCAACTGCAAGGAAAAATATTTAACAAGCTTGATCTTCAATGAATTACTATTAAAGTTAAATACTCTTAATGAGCTTGGTAAATAATTCCAACACTTGGCAACCCGTACATGAAAGGATCTGTCATATATAACGCGATTTCTAGCTGGGAATAAAAGCTGTGGGTTTCTATCAGTCTGCAAAAATACAAAATGTTTCCGAACATACGCAGGGAAATCAGAGACCATAACTTTATAAAAGAATAGAAGTGATGTAATGTTTGCGAAGCTTTTAAAGCTGCAGCCCAAAAAATCCTTCACATATATAGAAACATGATCGTGAATTTTTAAATTGTAAACAAAACGAATTATTCTGTTAAAAAGTAAGATACATCTATTTAAGTCTTCAGCACTGCAACCCGAAAAGACCTCTATACAATACAAAAAATTAGACATAAACAAGGAGTGAGCTACGATCTTTCTGATATGAAGGGGTAAATATACAATCAATGCATATAGTTTCCTTAGGGTGAAATTGATTTTAGAAGTTAATCCACTAACTAATATGGTGCTCAAATCTGAGATTATTGTCTAATAACAAACCAAGACATTTCGTACGATCTACAAAGGCAATAGCCTGACCATCGATGGTTATAGATAGATCAATCGTAGTGCTTGGCGGCTTAAGAATTAATGCCTTAGTCTTAGAAGAGTTAATACGCAAAATACAATTTCTTATCCAACGTGACACATTATACAATAAAGTATTGATATCATATTCGAATACATCCAGGAGCTGACGATGACCCTTAAATAGTAATTGTATATAAGTCTGCAAAGACAAAAGACTCACAAATGCAAATGTTTGCCAAGTGTGATCGTACCTTTAGATAGTGCATCATTTCGTTTGTTGTCATCGACTTCCTTGTAAATACGGTATGCGGCTAGCGCCATAACATCCAACATATTGCAGAATAATGCGAAAGTTCACCTCTTGGTTGATCGTTTTGTTGTGAAAAGTGAAACCATTTGATCCATGCAATCGACACCTGCTGCACTTTTGTTATAAAATAAAATTGCTTCTGGTTTCCTGGCTTCGCCTTCACATTTGTCAGTATAATGGAAAAATTTTTTGGAAAAAAAGGAAGGATGTTTTTTCATTTCTATTGGAATACATCTTTTGTTATATTGAATAGTACAAACAAATGCTAGATCAAGCTTAGTAAGACATTTTACTCCTTCTAGCGATGTAAAAAAAAACTATCTGCCATGATTATATGGCAACTATTAGCGTATTCTTTTCTGGCATCGGGGTCATCGAATGAATTTAAAAATTTATTTTCCCTGGTTCATGATAAATCCATCAAATTAACAAAGTGTCATACATACATCGCATAATAATGAAAGCATGGACAATTTTTTCATTCTACTTTTCTATTCCTATTTCAAAAAAAAAAAAAGAAAAAAGAAGAAAACTATAACAAACTGAAAACTGTGTAATATTTGTATTAACACGCCACAAAATGAAAATTTTATTAAAAACCTCGCTGTCTTGTTTGCTTTATAGCCAACGAGTTGACAAATTCTTTTGGCAACTTATTTTTATTTTATTTTTTTTAATCTTTTAGTTTTAAACTCTAGTAGTTGGTTTTATTATAGATGTTTTGGGGGATTTTACTAGAGCTACAACAAAAAAAAAGCAATAGAAATTTGTGCTGACGGATAGTTGGTGGCAAACTGGTGATATGCCATATTTGTACAATGTTCTGGTAGTATGAAGCTTTATGATAAGTCCTCTTTTTGAAACTTTTGTCATTATTTAACCTCAGCCGCTTATTTTCTTTTATTTTTTATTTTTTTTTGTGAGTGATAAGCATTGGCTGACTGGCAGTATGTTTGTTTTAAGCCACAGACCCATAGACAAACAAATGGTGATGAATTTTCTTGTTACAAACAAATTTTGCTTCCAAATTTTTTGTTGTTTTCTCCTACTATTTTTTTACTCCACTAAACTTTTGATTATGTTTTGCAATATTTAAACAGGCCACTGGGGAAATGCAAGAATTTTAGTTGGTCTAAAACAAAAGTTACAAAAACTATAAAAAAATTGTATTTGTAGTTAGATGATTTAATTATTGAAGATGTAAAGATGTTTCTGCGATGGAGATTATTTTTCCGATCTTCCTTTAGCATTTACCCAACAAGAACAGTGACGGTCATTTTACCGGTAATATTATTGGTATTGCTGATAGAAATAACCATCATCACGTAGAACAAAGTTTCTATAATTTTCTTATGCTGGATAAACACATTGCAACGTGTTTATGCAACTAGGCTTGTTTCATTTTAGGTTGCATAGTCTGTAGTCATGTTTATGGTTTCATTTCGTGTTGCATTCGAGGTTTCATAAACATCAAAATATTTTGATATTTTATGGTTGCATTGATGTTGGCTGCATAGTGTGTAGTGTTTATTTGTTTTGTAGTGTTTAGTGTTTATTCTTTTTACTGGTTTAGTTCATTGAAAACCAGGAAGGTGGGCATATGTTTTTTTGTCAACCACGAACAAAATAAATGAGCTTTGTAATTTTGTGTTTTATCATGTCTAATAATTTAAGAAATTTTTTTTCGTCTATTCGCACATAATTTCTGTAATCTTTTGGCTTATTCCATAAAAATGTACCTAAGAGCTCAATAAATAACTTTCTAAAACATATGAACTTCCTAGGAATGATTCTTAATACCGTTTAGGTAGCGCTTTGGAACCCTCAAAAGTTTATT
This sequence comes from Gymnocheta viridis, assembly GCA_956483585.1. Lineage (NCBI taxonomy): Eukaryota > Metazoa > Arthropoda > Insecta > Diptera > Tachinidae > Gymnocheta > Gymnocheta viridis. The sequence continues at coordinate 71,537,722 of OY101444.1, read as the reverse complement.
GAGATCTTAGGTACATTTTTGTAGTTGATTGTTTTCTTGAATTTTTAACGGTTTGCTACCTATGGACCTGAACAGTGGAAAAAGGTAAACAAAATCGAACTTATCTAAATTTTTTGCGATTTTCGTCTTGAAGATGAAGATTTTTTGATTTTATACAAATTTTTTATACAATTTTTGTTCTTTGCGACAAGATCTACAACTTTGCCTCAGAGAGTAAATCGAAATTCCGAACGAACGATTTGCAAGATATGAGCCTGAGAAAATGATCAGCATTTTGCAAAAATGACACCGAGGCCCAAATCTTTGGGGGCCCATAAAAAAAGTGCATGAGTTTGGGCAAAACTGGGGAAGACGGGTCTTCTTTTTTTTGGTCTTTTATCACGTACTGGTGTCCGTATATGGTTATTTTTCCATGACTTAAGAAATTACACACAGTGGTATACAGTCATCTCTTATACAAGTCAGACCCATTTTTGAGACAGGAAGAAAAGATATCATGTTTTGCCTATTTGAAATCTTTATCTCATATTGGAGCACAGCTTTCAGACTTCTTTCCACTCCCTTCAATTACCAACTAGTCCACCAGAGCACCTACTTGAAGTGTATCTCTTGGTTTTTATTAACCTCTAAAAGAGCTTGACGCATTATTTATTTTTATTTATTCATTTAAATCCCTTTTTTCTATTATTTTGACTTTGTCATCCATCACCCTTGTTAATATGAATTATTTGTCTTCTCTGACTTTATACTATAACAATATATATACTTTTTTGTGGCTTAATAGTTTTACAAAAGAATTTTAATTTGTAATTCTTTGCTTCTCTTTATTGAATTTTGTTGTTGTTACTTTTTTGTGTAGGCTGCCTGCCATAAATTTCCAGACACATACCAGACTTATAAAACATTCTGCAGTAGACTTTTTTTTATAAATTTATGGCAAAAAATAATAAAAATTTACAAAAACCTAGAATCCATGTACATGGGGGAAACAAGTAAATAGAAAACAATAACAATAACAAAAAAAATCTTTCACAAAGATTTTTCTTTTATTATAAATAAAAGAAAAACTACTAAAATTTTCTTGAAAAAAAAAATAAAGATCTTCTATTGTTATCGAGGTAAAATCAATTAAATTGTTGCAATAAATTAAAACGTTTTAGGAGATTTATTGAGGTTGTTGAGTGTTATTGGAGAAATAAGTTTATAAATAAATGAAATTCTTATAAATTTTAGTGCGATTTTATGCTAAAGATTTTCTTTTTTATTTATGTTTTCGTTTTAGGTAAATATGCTGGAACATTTGTTAATCCTTAATAAGTTTGCTTTATGCTGAAAATAATTCATGTAAGTTTTATTGCATATTATGAGGGGGGCAATGGGAGGGAGAGGAGAATATATATGATGTTTAGAATACATGTTGCAATATGCTCAATGTTGTTTAATATAAAATATTTGGATTTTATTACAAACTTGTTTTCATTAGAAAGATATTATATTATTGCAATGTATCAACAAATATCTATTGGAATAACCCAGCAAACATTTATTTCGTGCATTGGTTAAATAAAGTAGTTTTAACAGTTTATAAAGCAACGAGTAGAAAAATTCATCTTCGTATTGTCGATGCTCTGTCAGCAGAATTATAAAATCAATGTTATGAGAAATGTCATCAGTAAGACGAAAACTGTCATCATAAAAGGATGACAAACGTCAGCATAGAATTTTATCATATTTTGAGTGTCATGCTTTGCTATGCTTTGGCAGTAATTGCATCAATTCGGTGCTACATTTTGTATAATGAAAACTAAATACCATTCTAATGTTTGTAATTTGTATTTTAGTACAAATCTGATTGCTTAAAAGAATTTTTAAAAAGTTGATAAAATTATTTGAATTGAATCATTATTATGACAAAACTCTCTTCATGTTGATGACACTCAATCATCACATGTGTCATCAAACATGTTGTCATACCCTTGACACAAAAGAAATAAATGATGTCGTGGTAGATTTGTTTTGTTTGTTTCAGGTCAGTTAATTTTTGTAGTTAAAAATCAATTTTCTGAATAAAAGCGCTGAATAAAAGTATTATTTTTATTTCAATAGAGAAATATTATATTCTAATTCTTATTCATTTCGTTATAATCGCAATGAGAGTTTATTTCTGCAAAGATAATATTCTGTCATAAAATTTATGTCAAATTCTTAATTAGTTTCAATAAGTTAATTCAAATTCTTTTTATTTATTGATGTCAACTTGTCACTACATATCAAGTTTAGTTATTGCACTGACAACATGAGACATTAAATACTATGTCATAATGGGCCATAACACGAGACTTTGGTCACAGTATTGATGACAAATAATATCGGCGATATTCACCCTTATTCCAGTCGGCGACTAAACATCACGTCTACACAATACCAAAAAAATGGAGCTTGTCTGCTTGATCTCGAGAACCATTTTCTGTAATTAAAGTGTACTTCTGCTCTATAAGGTCTAGAAAATAACAAGAGACTGTCAATAGTAGTCATTTGTTTTCGACAACGGCTAGACAAGCCCCAATTTTTTGATATTGTGTTGACGTGACGTCGATGTCGTCAACTGGAATAATGGTGATTACGATTTTTCTATCAACAAGATTTCATTGAGCACATTTTCATAAATTTGATTTCGATTTGTCATGTCTCTACTGTCGGTGTGTCATTCCATTGCTGACAGAATGGTCATCATTGCTATTGATGACCTTTGCTATTGATAGAATGACCAACTGGTGTAAACGTTGTCATCGCAATGATAAAAAGTGTCATGGGGCCAAAGTGGAAAGCCTCTTGTCATAGTACTGATGTCTAATTACATCAGCGTTATCAAAACTTTGCTTGATTATTTATTAATTAATAATTACTGTTGCTCAAAATATTATATAAAAGTCTGAATTAACTTTTCTCATGTCACTGAATAAACAACACACCATCTATTTAAAAATTAAAACAATATCTCTGGATACAGAACATATCTAAAAGAAAGATCACGTTTACATGTGGAGAAAGAATTCCACCTAAAACTAAATGGTGTGACCCGTATTTGCTTACTCATCTATTATTTAGTGTCTGAAAAACTTAACCGGAAATCAGCAGTCTAAGTTAAAAGATTCCTGGAATGAGTATAGAGCTATATGTGAAAAGATGTGTGGCCAAGATTATCGTGGTGTACCTGTCATGGCGTCTTAAACCCAACCAGCACCTGCATTGAATTTTATCACACAGTTAGTAGTTAGTATACATTGCTGCACTGGACCAGGTAGCAACAACTTGCTGATGAATTCAAATTTGTTACAGCACCATTGGGAGCTCTTTTAATTGGGAACATAAACGTTAGAAGATTTGTTGGTAGGTAGAAATTTGGTACCAGTCCAAATATCTGTCCTTTAACCATAATTTTTAAGATATTCGGAATTAGAGTTAAACTACAGCCGCCAAGGGATCCGCAAAAAGAGCACATCAATAAACAGTCCTGGAAAAAATCCCTGAGGCGACTGATCTCCTCCTCTAGATCCTCTAAAATTTTAAGCCCCGAAGAAGTCCTGAAGTATTGGTAGCAAATCTTTAACACAAGATGCAATAACGTCAAAGTGTTGAGAATCAAAAATATAATATGACCCTTGAGACTCGGAAGCTGTTAAAAAAGGATAATCAAAAGAAGGGTATCAGAACGATTGCACCAGCCCTTCATTGCGAATGGTAACATACACAATGAGTGTATGAAAAATTTGGTACGTCAGTATTTCTACTAACGGATCTTAAGCGGACGGAAGAGTGGAAAAGCTGTTTACTCCAATGAGTACAGCCCGTCCATGTTCCGGATAACAGTGGTTAGAATGCACACACTGATAAAAAAGACGTGTGGCACTCGGGGACCGCCGCGGCAGAGCTATTTCATAGCATTTTTATCAACTTATGCAATTATAATTATTTATATATTTCTTATTTATGCAGCATTTTTTTTTCTTTGACATTAATTGAAGTTTTTTTCTTTGATATTAATTCAAGTTACATTTTTTGAGCGTGGTGACCGATAAGAAAACAATTTTTTTCTTTTATTGAATAAATGAGAAGTTAATATCGTTTAAAAACCTACGAATTAAGATTACGAATTGTGAGCGTGAGTGAGCGTGAATGTGCGCTAATTAGTTAATTTTTAGCGTAGTTTTTTCACTCACGCTCACTAACGTTCAATCACGCTTACTCACGTTCACTCACGCTCACTCACGTTAACATACTTACATTCATGCACGCTCACGTGATTGAAAAAAGAAACAAACTTAGTGTTAGTATTTTTTCGTTACGGAATTTCTTGATTCGGCCGCCGCGCTCAAAGCCCGCAATAAAAGCAATGCAATAGCTTAAAAAACAGACGAATGGAAGGAAAATGTTCATTGATTTTTACGGCCAGCTGATTTTTACGGCAAACTGATGTTAGAACGCGTTGTAAAACGAAGCCAGAAGGCTTCTACAAACAAGTTAAATTGACACATAAGCACAATTGCAGAATACTTGACGAGGAAAGGAACTGCACTAGCAATTTGTTATTGTTGCACCCGCTCTGCTGCTGTCGGGAGTACTTTCCTTGGGGAAAAAGCTTCCGTTCGCTACTGCTGTTGCTGGGTTGACAATCTTTGGCCGAGTGTGACTTGCGTCGTTACGGAGCGCAGATCCTGTTGCCGTGAGACCGACTAGCATTTTGAAGACCAGAATACTGAATTTATTGGAGAATGTGATGATTAAAGCTAAAATCTATTGGTGTTATGATTCTATGAGTAGGAAGAATCCTTAAAAATCGAGGAACATGATGTTAGCATACTGAATCTGCAACTGGCTGGGATACTGTGCATTAACTTCCAGCAATGGCATTACACGAGTGCTGGAACATCCAGCAATGGCAATACACTGAGTGACATGTGTTTTAAATGAAATTACTTTGCATATGTAATACAAAATAATATTATTTAATAGTCGAAAATAGATTTACATTAAAAACGTATACCAACACAAATGTTACACAATTCAATGAAATTAATTATCATAATAATAATATTAATTCCTTAAATTTATTTTGGGCTTTGCTTAAAAAATACTGTAGAATTTATTTATTGAGGAGTTTGATACTGCTTAGAAAACCTACAGTCACCAACGTCAAGGTTATAATTGTGACTCTGGAAATGCTGACAGAAGCAATCCGGCTTGAAGTATCATAAACAAAAGTGAAATATCAGCTTAAAGTATCTAGCAGCCCAAGCGGAGGTTGTGATTCAGGTTTGTGAAACGCTACTGGTGTCAAATGTTGCTGTTACATCAAGCTCGGCATGCGAAATGTGGTTCGAAGGACTATAAATACGAGTTTAGTTGGTATTTGCCATTGTTGTCTCCATTGTGTAGGATTGTGTAAAAATACTCTGGACTTTGTTGAGTTCTAAACATATTAATATGAAATTATATTCTACGAAAATATGATTAATTTGCTAAATAGTTTATATCTTAAAATTGAATGCAATTGAACTTCCATTTGCTCTGCACATTTCTTTTAAAAGTCTTCTTTCTTCCGTATATAGTTTTCCTTAAATCAATGCATTGAAATCCTTTTACTTCAAGATTTTTCCTATTCAGTTTCATATAATATCGTTTATGTTTTCGTACATAATCCTCTTATTTGTAGATTTTTTTCTGTTCCTTTCAGCTTAATATTAATGTTTTATTTGCCCAAAATGTGTATTTAATCAAATGAGTTTTATATTTTATTTCCTTTTTACACATTAATACACAATTTTTATTGTAATTTTGCCATAAACAACATAAAGTTTTCTATATAAATTATATTTTAATAGATATTTGTTGGGTGTGGGGTTTTTCCAAACATGTATGAGTAATAATGTTCTCATTAACTTCATTAATTTTGATATTAATTTAAATGTAAAAGTTGAATTTATTGTTGAGTTTTTGTTATAAAATATTTTGTAAATTGAATCAGGAGAGAATATCACATAATGTTGCGAATTCAAATTTTAATCACCAGACAGTTGAAAAAAGGTGTGCTCATAATGAGAAGCTATAAATTGAAAGTAGCGTAAGAATGATGGTAGGATGAGAAGATATTCTCGAACTCATTGACTCTGATAACAAGATCCAGCAATAGCATATTAAGAAATATTATAAGATGTGTTGATCATATGCTATCAAAGCGAGGCCAAAGTGTTTGCAATGTGATATTGATTGAGTCACTGTTCCACTCATGAAAAAACGATATGAAAAAAGTTAAAAACGTGAATATCTCGAAAACGAACGGATAAATTTTTTTAAAATTCGGTACTATGAAAATACGCAAAGGGGGCTAACAAAATGGCGTATTAAGCAATGTAGACAAAATTTTAAATAAAGAAAATAAATTTTTTCGTGCAGCTTATGCCATCTCAATGATAATTTTTTAAAAAATACTTTTTTAAATACTTACTATCCCCTTTCTTCACCATATTATGCACGGTTTCCTTCTTATTTTTGTTTAATAACTTATAAAAAACGTTTGATTTAAATTAAATTAAAATTACGTTTTTCATGCTGCACTGAACACGTTGCTTGCAAATGTCAACTTCGACTGCCCATAAAGCCGCTGATATTTGTTTTTTACAAAAAACCAAATATGCAGGTTTTTGCTTTGATATATTCTTAATCGAACGTCATGAATAAAAACATTATTATTGTTAGTAGAAAATATGATTTTTGGCCAAATTTTCGGGTAAAATTACCTACTGTGCCTCATGCAGGCTGAAAGTGGAAAGCCACAGGGAGTTTAAATATTTAAATATTGCAATCCTGTTGCGTATCCCCAGCTCTGAATATCTCCTCTTGCTGCTGTATCGACGTTAATTGTGTTGCTAAGGAGGGTACTGCTCCCAAGTAGAAATATATGCTTTTATATGAATATCTCGCGATCTTATTAATGGCTGTCCGGTTTTCGTGAAGATAAACTCAACTATAAGAGACCCGATTGTCGCCTACAACCAGCGTTGCCGCGACCGAAAAATATTTGTAACCAAAAGTTCTTAAAAAAGTAACCACATACGAAAATAAATAACCAAAATTTTATTTTCTTCTCATATATTTTTTGTTCTTTAAACGTATTCGGATAAGCGATGGCCGTTTAATAGAAAAAATCGCCTGGTTGTAATGAAATATTCTCGATTCTTACTTTGTGGTAATTTGAAGGATTTTCAGTTAGCTTAAGGGAATATATCGCACTTGTTTAACAATATCGTATTAACCCCAAATTCTTTCTCACTAAAAACTTTACGAACATTAGCCAAAAAAATAATAATCACTTTGGATTAAAAACTACTAAGAACCAATTTGTTCGAAAAATAATCACTTTAAATAAAAAATGAGTTTATCACTTTATGCGAAAAATGGATATCTAACATACACATCTACTAGACGTAAAAATGTCAGATTTTTAGGACTGTTCCTTTACCAGCAAAAAAGGAACAAAACATCTTTTATTCGTATGTGTCAAGAACTTCTTTTAAATTTTGAGTTAATACAGTATTGGCAAAGAAGTGCGATATGCTTCAGCGAAAGATCTCTCAATTGCAACGCATTTTCTTGGTAAAGGATCACATTTTATTCAGACAAATGCCGCTCAAACGAAAAACTAGGAATTAAAGTTTCGAAAACATTTTAGAAAGACAATTCTAAAACACTGAATTAAATAAGTTATCATAAATAATAAAAAAATTTACAGCGATGGAACCAAGGACAAGTTTAATATAATTTTTTTTTTTTATAAAGAGAATCATTTTATTTTATAGAACAGTATTTAAATGTGAGCAATTCGCTGAAACGAAATTGTTTTAAGAAATTTTCGGTTTTCGTTTAACCAAATTTCATTGTATTTATATGCAATAAAGAAAATCTGATCAATCGAAATATTTTATCATCCTAATTCATTATGTACATTGTACAAATTTAACATGTCAATATAAAAGATAAAATTAAAAATTGTTGGGTTGAAAAAAAAATAACCAAAATGAAAAAAAATACACAAGTACACAATGGAAATAAAAGTAACCAAAGTGGAAGCTGGCTACAACTTAATTTATATAAGTAGTTCTGTAGATGTAGCTGTTTTTTTTAAATGCCGACATTTTTGCCTTCAGATTGCTACAATTGTTTGGAAGTCTGAAAGAAATTTCGATTCCGAACTCCTCGATGTAGATAGTTTTTACTGCTGTTCCTCTACCGGATCCTTCTATCTATATATGTAGCCATCGAAAACGCCAGTTGATGTACGAAGATACATGTACGAAGTCAATGAAAATCGAAATAAGTTTGGAAAGACAGCTTGTAATCAATGACATCAGGAATAACTTTTGTAATTTATAATAATTAATTTTAGCATGATCGCATGATGAGCACAACGTAAATTGCCTTCTTTATCATTGCTTATCCAATTAACAGAATTATAGTAGTTTAAGAGTCGGTTTCCACATCTGAGTGGTGTAAAAACTGTCCAACTAAAAAAAATAAAAATAAAGAATTTTCAATTATATAGTTTTTATTTACAAATATAAATAAATGTTTTTTATACGTTTTATTACTTTAAAATCCTTTGAAGTATTTTATGCTTTTGTTAACATTATTTATTGTTGTAAGCCAAAATAATGTTTGTTTTTTTTCAACAATGGCAGCTATAATAAAAATAACATAAAAGTTTTTCTCTTTTATTTAAATTCATTAACTTCTTTGGTTCAAGATTAAGTTTTCTCAAAAATTTTACTGTTGCTAACATGTGTAGCATAGTTTTGGACAACAAAGCACAAACTAAATTTGAATGTTTATCTTTTGTGTCAATACTGATTTAATTTACAAATTCGCTCTCACTTATCGTTCTCTTTCGTTATAAAATTTTACCCAAGAATAAAGCAAGTGGTGATGCAAAGCACACCGAAATTTCAAAAGCGCTAAAAGCATGGAACTAATGGCACATATAAAAATCCAACATTAAACAAACTATAACTTTATTAATCATTTGTGAAAAGATTAGGAATAAATGGCTTTGGATTTTTTGGGAATTCATTGCACTAATTGCAAAATGCAACAAATAAAAAAATGCGGTTTCGAAGCTGTGGAAGAGGGAATGTGTGAGAGATCCCATCTCTCTGCACTGGCCTAAATGCAAAATCTGCTGCAATATTGTAAACTTTTCAGATCATTTTGAAAATAATGGTCGATTTAACTTCTTTTGATTTCTATATCTATCTGTCAAGTTCGCCCTTAGACTTAGAAAGTGGGCTTATTAAAGGCATGAACCCATGGCACCATTCCACGAAACGGGCAAGTCTTAAGGAGACAGATGTTCTACACAACTCCAGTTATGAAATTTGGCAAATCTTCTCAATTGAGATACCGAATGGGGATGATTGAAAAATGGAATAGTGGAATTTCGGTTTTTAAAAACGACTGGAAAATGGATTCTAAAACCGGATCGAGGCTATTGAGGATTTCGGACAGATATTTTAATTACCGGAGACTTTAATATAGACTGGTTAAAAAACTCGACATATAAAAATAAAATTAGTTGTATACTTAGTGATAATGGTCTTAAAAAAATAGTTCATGAGAGTACCCGCGTAACAAAAACCTCTAGTAAAATAATAGACTACGTAATAACAAATAATTACAATATATCAGTTAAAAATAGTACAACAAGCAAAATTGCCGATCACGAAATGATAGATATATCGATTGGAAATATAAACAATAGAAATACAAAAGAAAGAAAAATGGTTGAGATCTTTAAATACAATAAATATATGTTTAATACTGAGCTAAACAATAACATGAAATTCAATGACAATAAAAGTATTGGTGAGAACGTAGTATTGTTTGACAGTTGTTTAAAAGAAACAATAGAACGATGTACATTTAAAAAAATGGTTAATGAAGACAATAATGTGAATAAGTGGTTTAATGCTGAATTACAAGTACTGAAAAGAGAAAAAATAATTAAATATTTACAGGCTAAATCTATTAACACAGATCAAGCGTGGGCAAACTACAAAAGAATAAGAAACCAATATAAAGTAAAAATTGAAAACGAAAAGAACAATTATATAAATAATAAAATTAATAACACAGTTGATCAAAAACAAATGTGGAGAAAAATAAAGGACCTAGTATTTAAAAAAAATCAAAATACGATAAAATCTGTGATATTTGAACAAGTTGAATATAATGACAACTATGACGTAGCTAATAAATTTAACACATTTTTTTAGATAGCATTAGAGCTATAAGAAACTCAATTGATGAAGTGCAATATATAAACCAAATAACGTTCAATATGACCAATATGTTTAAATTTCGTGCAATAGATATATTAGAACTTAAGAATATAATAAAAGATATGAAAAACAAAGCGGACTATGATAAAATTTCAAATAAACTTATACTTGATAGCTGGAAAAATATATCGAATTAAATAATATGCTGTACAAATATCAGTCAGGATTCCGTAAAAAATACTCGTGTGAGACAACGGTAAACTATATCATAAGTAAGTGGAAAGGCATGGGAAATACTAAAAAAGTGATGGCAATATTTCTCGATTTTAAGAGAGCGTTCGAAACAATTGACCGGCGAATAATGCTCAGAAAGTTATATATGTACGGGATAAGAGGAAAAGAGTTAGAGTGGTTCCAGTCCTACCTGCAAAATAGGAAGCAGACAAAAAAAGTAAATAGAGCGCTGTCAGAAGAAATAATAAATGATTTTGGTGTACCGCAAGGTTCCATATTAGGTGCCCTGATATTTATAATATACATCAACGACATGCCAAATATTTTGGAGAGATGTGAGATGGCTATGTATGCTGACGATACACTTGTATTTACTTCTGCCGATAATGATGAAGAATGTCGAGCAAATATGACACATGACATAAATAAAATAAACACCTGGTTAAAAATGAACAAACTAAAACTAAACGAAAATAAAACAATAATAATAGAAATAAACATAAACACTAACGATTCATTTAAAATTAATGACACAGTAATAGAAAAAGTTGAACATATAAAATATCTCGGATTTATAATAGACAAAAAACTAAAATTTAATAAACATATAGACTATACGTGTAAAAAGATCGGTAAAAAAATCGGTTTCCTTAGAAGAATAAGGTGTAAAATATCAAAAACTACCGCGATAAATATATATAACACTATAATTAAGCCCCATTTCGAATTTGGATCAACAATTTTATATACATGCAGCAACACAAATCAACTAGAAAGAATGCAAAAATTACAAAATAAAGCAATGAGAATAATTTTAAAATGTGACCGGTATACTCATATAAATACAATGCTACATAGTCTTAAATGGATGAATATAAAGCAGAGACTTGAATTCAACACCCTAAAATTTATTAGAAAAATGAAGCGAGGAGATGCACCGGAATATCTATGTGAACAAATAAAATATGTGGGGGAGAGCCAACCATACGGACTTAGAAATGCCGATGATTTTCGTATCCAGAGGGTTACTACAACGCTAATGCAGAGATCATTATTTTATAAAGGCTTTCAATTATATAATTCTTTGCCAAATAATATGAAAAATGAAAGAAAGAACTTTGTGAGATTTAATGTAAATTCTTAAAAAATTAAATTGTTGTATATACCTATGTATGTAGAAATTTTAAAGTATTTAAAATACTAATAATAATAATAAATAAAAAAAAATAAAAAATAAATACTCTACACATGCACCGAGTTCGCGGCGTAGGTTTACTCCATAACCGAAGCTGCAAAAAGAATTGTGGAGACTCAGCTCAAAGACCACTACTGTCCTTATTTAGGTGATTGTTCTGGCCTCAATCAGAGCCATTTTTAGACGCCATTATTTTGTGGTAGTCTCGGTTTCATGGCCTGAGAACTAAATGACTCATGACTGCGCAAGAAAAGGCTGGAGCTTAGGTATATTAGACTCACAAAGGGATATTCATATTCGCTCAATTGAGTTGTATAATCAGATTAAGGAGTTAGAGCTGAAGAGGGCGGCACTCAGGATGTCCGTAATTACCACTTGCAGAATATTCAGGACTCTTTGGCTTTTACTAATTAGACATAAAACAAAGCAACTCCATTAAACCATTAAAAGAAAGTTGCTTGCATTCCTTCTTGACATTTTTATGGAAAACTGAAAAGTGTCTTTCACAGGAGGTGAAGAGTCTCAATTCTTCACAATTCAGGATGCATGTCCATATATGTATGTTCTTCAAGTATGTAATTAGATTTAATAAATTACAAAGTATTTTGCAAGGGCGATTAGTGCGTGGATTATTTTAAAAACGAATGAAATTGAGCAACTTTACTATTCAGTGGTTGAATCCAATTTGGAATGCAATTTGGCATGTAATCATTACATTTGCATTTTCACAGAAGTTAATAACAACAATTGTTCATGAATTAATGATTACATACCAAATTAAAGATGGCTAATTCAGCAAAATAACCGCGATAACTGAATTTTCCGTATTAACATTATTTACACTAGCCTGCACGTAATACTTTGCAATTACATGGGTAATTAAGGTTGATACACAGTTATAAAATAATAAAATGTAGATTCTGACTTAACAATATGTATATTTTACATTTCCCATATAAATTCGGTAAAACAAAAGAAAAAAAAATAATACAAAATATTTTTCTTACTTTTTGCTTTATTTTGGAAAATATGCGTTTTTCACGTGGTTTTAGTGCTTTTTGAAAATCAAAAGTTGACAACGCTACCAGAAATGGAGAAGAGTAAAAACAGTTATACACTATTTTACTCAGGTTATGCGAAAGGAAGCAAAGAAACACACACACGCACACACATACATTAAAATTCCCTTATTGTTAAATAACGGTTATAAACACTCCATTTTTCATTGTAAGTTTGATGTGATAGGTTCTGGGTTGACAGTGGATGGGAGGGAATAAGGAAAATATATGATTATGTACATTTTGGGGAAAGAGGATGTTTGCAGTGGCTGCTGTTCGTTTTCATACGGTTTGTTGTTTTTTTTAATTGTTTTTGTTATTTAAACAACAAGTTGTGGCTTTTAGGGTTTGGAAAAATATTACATACATGTATTCTCACACATTCAATTACTATTTTTCCTTCTATGCCATTATGTATGTATTCGTATTCAAAATTTACTTGATATCTGCAGTGTACACTCGTTCATGTACTATACAAAACTTGGTTCGCTTATTGATGTCTCCCCTTTTCGCCGCAAAATATGCTGACATGATAAACGTATAATTATTTGGTGTGTGCTGTTTTGTTTGGAATGGAAAAAGAAAAACATTAAATTCATCATTCACTTGTGGGATATTTTTGGGAAATTGTTTTTTTGTTACTAACAATATTATTAAACATAAAATTTTAATTACATTTTACAAGAGACAACGTTTTTAGTTTAAAGCTAAAGGTTTTTTATTAACATATTGATAATTATTATTTTTGGGTTTAATAAAGATAACAATTATTAACATATTTTGAAAAAAGATTTAAAGGGCAGTTTGTTTATATAAATGAATAGAATTTTGAATAAGAATTTTAAAGTTGAGGATGGTTCAAGAACTACTTAAGCTAACTTGTAGTTGAGGGATATTTAAAAACATTCACTTGGCGAATTCATTTTATAATGTAGCAGAAGCATGGTGAAAATAAATGTAATGAAACAAAGAAAGGTTTTGGGCATTCAAGATTGTAGTTTTTTTACATGCTGAACATTTATATCTTTGATTTTTCTTTATGTTTGTTCCTTTAAACTCCTTTAAGGAGCGTAGAGCCAAAACAAGTTCCTTCCGATATTCTCGATATTCTGCACGATGTTTAATTACATTCCACTTTAAGTTTAACTGGGACGTCTCAATTGCTATTTGGAGTTCCATTTATGCGATTGTCGTCCTGTACGGCGGCTGTCGTCTCGGTTCCACTCTGTAGCTTGTTTTGCTATATCATCTGGTGTTTTTCGGAGGATGTGACCTGTGCAAGTCCATTTGCGTTTACAGATTTTTTGTTGGATCGGTTGTTGGTTAGTTTCTGATCACAGGCGAATATTGGAGAGCGAGTATATCCGTAGAATCTTAAGTAGACATTTGTTTATAAAAACTTGTGTGGCTTCTATGTCTCGCATTGCTGCGTTTCACGTCTCGCATCCATAGAACAAGGTGGATTTTACGTTTGAATTGACCACGCTTAAAGGAAAAGACATTCAGAAAATGTGCACGGCTGATGTCAAATTATGAACGAAGCGTTCTTAATTTTTTTTGACAACATCCTCTCTCAAATGAAAAGTTCCACAGCGGATTTGATTGGCCAAAGCTTGTCGGGCTTTATTTATTCGGCTGACGATATCTGCGGTAGAGCCACCACTTTTGTCGCGTATGCTACCGAAAAAGCAGAAGGACTCTACATCATCAAGTTGATGGGATTGTATGATAACCCTTTGTTTTTTACATTTGTAGGCATTGTATTAGTCTTACCTAAGTTTATCTTCAGACCAACGGATATTGAGGATTCATAAACTTGTATTAACTTTGCTTGCATATCCGAAAGTGTGTGTGTTAGCAAACAAATGTCATCTGCGTAGTTGAGATTCTCTAATGGACCTTGCAGACCCCACGTTATTCCTCTTCTATAGTTCGTGGCCTTTTTCATTACTATATCGAGGACCCAGCTAAAAAGCAATAGTGATAAAATGCAACCTTAACGAACTCCATTTCCTGCCGCAATTTCTTTTTATTTAATTGCATCTCATGTAGTATGCGACAGGTGGCATTTGCGTGTTGACCCTTGATGAGATTTATTAATTTACTTGGAACTCCTACTTCATCCTACTGCTCTCCATATGTCAGTGTGATTTATGGTGTCAAATGCTTTTCAAAATCTATAAATGTTAGATATAACGGTGACCTGCATTCTGCTGACTTTTCCACAATTATCCTTAAACTATTTACATGATCGATACATGATTAGTGTGCGCGAAAGGTGACTTGTTCCTTTCTGAGCGCAGGAAGGACAGTTGTGGATAATCTTCTATTTATTATGTTGAGAATCACTTTGTTGGCCATGTTCAGTAGTGTTATGCCTCTCTGTTAGGTAACTTTTTCTTAGAACGATTTATAATGTTTGATTTTTGATCATTTTTTATATGAAACAAGGAAGTTTATTAATGAAAATTTTGTTATAGTCCAAGTCATTTTGTAATTTTTATATATAATAATAACTTAATAAAAAAAATGAGCATTATATAACATGTCACAATGATATCTTCGTTCTAGATGTACCACTAAAAGTGTACTTTGTCACAAAGTCATGGGATTTTTTCTTATACTTGCACATACTTTTCTTACTAAGTCAAATAGCTCTTCGACCGCCTTCCTAAATTATTTTTAATCGGTTCTCATTAAACATTTTATTTCGTATAAATACATCTTACAAATATTTTCTTTTCTTTTCCTCATCACACCAACAATAAATAAAAATAAAATAAAATTCCTTCACATCAGTATATATTTATAATAGTGGAAAATTTAATTACTTGAAGGTTACTTAAAAAACCAGCGAATGTTGTTTATTATACACTCATGCCACCGGTAATTAGATCAATTCAAAACGGTGTCAAAAGTACGGTAAAACTGCTTTTCCACTGACAAAGTTTAATTTAACAAAGTCTTTTCAATTTCTATTTAAACTTTGTTTCACTTCTCCACATGCAAAGTTTACTTTGAAATATATCCCCCGTGTTGATTTTAAATCGAGTGCCTGTAAATCGAACAATTTATTGCAGCAGAAGAACTTGGAAAAGCAAATAATTTGTGGATGCAGAAGAAAAATTATCAAAAAATCTGTATAATTAATAGGCAAAAATTTTTTTGTATCCCTTTTTCGCCCGGAATACTGAACTGATTTTGAAAAGTTTTATATGTTTTTAAAGGGTTTTTTACAAGATGTGCTCAATCTTAATTTTGTTTAAATCGGTTTAGTACTTTGGGAGCTATAAGCGTTTAAAGTTGCCACTAATACATGCACACTTCTTATACATGCATAATCAGCTTCAAGTTGAAAAGTAAACAAAGTGTGCGTGTGTTTGTCCAATTTGCTTTTTCATAGAATGCAGAGCTTTTTATACATATACGAGTACTTTGTAATCAAAAGAGATCTAATAAGTTTTGAGATGTTGATTTAGATTCTAAATTTTCTAAATTTTAGAATGTTTTTTGTTTTTGTATTTTATCGTATGTATTTATATAAATGTTTAATATTTAATTCTATTAATTTGATTGTGTTGGCCATCGGAAATATTGGTAATAATTAAAAATAAATAAAACTTGCTTTATATCATCAAATTTATTTATGATCATATTTACTTCACATGAATAATTTTTAGAGATATTTTTTAGAACAAATTCATATTAAAAATATATATATTTTTTAAATAAATACAGTTGTTCAATTCACAAGCTCATTCGTATGGCTTATCGTTTAAAAAAAGACGATATTTGTTTATGTGATTGTGAACAGACAAATTTGTTGTATCGTCATTTTGTCGTAATTTAATGTCAATTCAATGTAGTCAATTCATTGTGAGTAAATAATTTATGTCGAACAACAAACTTCTTTTGAATCTCTTGAGGAAGAATTTGATTCCATTCGTATTATTAAATTTTTATTTATTAACGGGAAATTTTTTACTTCTTCTTCAATTTTGTTTCATTAAAATCTTCTTCCACAATAGTGGACACTCAATTCCGTTGATACCATTTAATTAAACCAGATATGGGAATTCTAATCTTACGCGAAATAGTTAATAACTTTTTCGCGACAATTTTGATTAAAAATGATTAATTAAATTGAAATGAATCAAATATACATTTATCATTGAGAAGAACGTATTTTCTGGGTTTACTTATCACATATTTAAAAAAATTTTACAAATTAATCTAACAGATAGAATTTTTCCATACCTGGCCTCAATACAACCATTTATAAAACATATAAAATTCAAACGTATAATTATAACATACTTTTGTATGAAAATTACCAACAACAAAAATACAATACTGTATAATTAGACGATTACACAACACATACGACGTTTATACGAGCTTGTGAATTGAACAAGTGTTTTTTTTTTATTATTTATAAAGAATTTCTCGAAAGAAATTATATATGATTTGCTGTCGACCAGGGGGCAAATTACGGCATTCGATATCGAACGAAATCCCATACAAAATTTTTTGAATTTGTATGGAAATTTCGATCGATATCGAATGCCGTAATTTGCCCCAGGTTTGCTCGATTTTAAAACGAGTAAAATTATGCGAATTCGGTTTAGAAAACACCCACCCATTTATGCAGATTCGTTTCAATACGCCAAATTTATTGGGTTTCGGCTTGCAGAACCGAGGAGATTATTGATTATTGAAACTATAAGATATTTTGCTGGGTTCAATAAAAATATTTTTATATTTTGCCAAGTAAGAATACGTTTAACAAATACTTCTTTTGTATATTTTTCTGAATCATAACTACATTCAAATATATATACATAATTGCTTTTTGCCTCTTATAATTTTCATAAATAATTAACAAATATTTAATTTAATGATAACAGGCACTTCAGCAAATAATACACAACAATAAGTGATTGTGTTAAAAAAAGGAAAACAATTTTATTAATTGAATTTTATTTCTATGGTTACATTTTGTTTTTATCTACCACCAACTACTGTTAACAAATTTTCCATTATTTTTCCATTTGATGTTCATTTAAAGTGTGAATGTATGTGTAGATAACTTGTCTAGCTGGTAGTGTGAAAAGTAAAGGTCATTGTATTGAATATAGAGAAAAGAAGATTCAACAAGTCGGTTTATACTACCATTTACTATCAAGAGAGTGTAAGTTTTGTTTGTGTGCGTCTTGCTCTCTGTTTGACTTTGTGTTAATCAACGATTGTGTGAATATATGTTTACTCTTAAACAAATACACACTCCTTTTCATTGATATTCTTTTGCTGAGTGTTATTGTACGTGCATTGAAAGATTCAATTTGTGTATGTGTGTTAGAGAATGATTGATAATATTAAGTATACGTTCGGGTGGCAGGGGATTTTCAATGCAGTCTTCACAAATGAACAATCCATGACAAGAGGACATTTTTAAAAGACAAAGACCATTTTAAGTTATTGATTAAAACGAATACAAATAAAAAAAACTGTGATTATAAACGGAATGAAGTGTAAAGTTACATAAATATAAAAAAATATTTAATTTAAGTAAAAGACCGCAAAAGAAAATTGCTTTTATTAAAAAGAACAGATGAGGGGATGTAAAAGTTTCAAATATTTAACTTCTTATTTAGAATTTAAGCTACAAAAATAAAAATTTTCTTCACACGTAAAAGATTAAAATTTATTTTAGGTAAGTTTTTGAATTTTGTTTATCATAAAAACATGTCGCATTGAGCGAAAAAGTCTACAGCTCTTATAAAAAATTACACAATATGACAAAATATGCCTTAAACTAGAAAAAATCGTCTTTAGTTTCTTGTTTTGTTCTTCGAGAGGTATTTAATGACCCCTATCGTGAATAACAAGTGGAATTTTTGTTGCTATGATATTTTTATTCCCCTTGAAGGGAAAATTGCTTTCGTGAATCAGTTCTCACTGAATGTATAAAAGGGGAGAAAATTTGTAAAAGTTACAAATTAAACAAATTCAAGTTTAATAATGAAGAAATATACATTTTTAGTTATACATTAAATGTTTTTAAATGTAAATAAAGATGTGTTTAAAATATTTTAGGTGCAGTGAATGATTCTATACCAATGGTTATATACCAAAAAATTTTGTAGGTTTTTATTATTTTTGTTGGTAATTATAACTAAGAATAATGAACAGTATTTACTGATCTTGTTCTAAAAAGATCCCATTTTCGCCTTTGTTTGCCAACCAATGTTCATCCTTTTACAAAATAGTAAACATTGTTGAGCTTTAGTGGCCCGACTATATATATTATACAAATCGGTCCAGTATTTAAGGAATAAAAGGCTCATAAAGGCTCATTGACACCACTACAAACGCTGAAAATACACACGTACACGCATTCACTTTTGTAAGTATTGGTTTAAGTAAAAACATAATCAAAGGAATGAGACTGTTTAAGTAATATGATTTTTTTATATTTGTATGCAATTTTATTTCGTCTATTATTTTATCCATGTGGAAGGGAATAAGTTAGGTAATTTTTTCTCTTTAACGTTTAAAGTGCCGGTCAAATTTCGACCAATAGGCGTACTAGTAAACTTAAATATGTAATTAGAAGGAAAATGTTGAAATTACATGATTTTTTAATTCATTTCACCTGCAAAAAGTAAGTGGACAAAACCAAAGGCAAAGTGAAAAAATCCCCCTGAAAAATATTATTCACGATAAGGGGGATTTATTTTCTCATACGAACATTTCTCGCGGGAATTATTCACGATTGGTACATCAGGGAAAAGGGAAATATTTCGAGGGAAAAATATTCACGATAAGGGTGCATATTTTTAAGAATTTCGTAC
The DNA here is from genome assembly GCA_956483585.1 of Gymnocheta viridis. Lineage (NCBI taxonomy): Eukaryota > Metazoa > Arthropoda > Insecta > Diptera > Tachinidae > Gymnocheta > Gymnocheta viridis. Next base: position 71,518,050 of record OY101444.1, on the reverse strand, counting down.
AGAGCCGATTTTTAAAAATTTTCGTTTTCAAAGCTTTATATCCCTTGAGGAAAATTTTAGTTTTACCAGATTTTAATTAATTTATTCTTAAAATTAAGAAAAATATAAAATTTTCCTTTTGATTTTTTATATTTTGCAAGTTATTTTTTAGCAAAAGTTTTCCCAACATTTACAAATTTTCCTTGTAGAGATTTTTTTCTTATAAGAGAAGTTTTTTTTAGTTGTTGCCCAATTATTTGTATTTATTTGATATCTTAACTCTACCAGTCTATCAAGCTGTTATAGACACGCATTAATTTTCAAATAGTTTTTTTGGCCTCTATAAATAAAAATATACTTTAAACCATTAAACTAATACAATAAATTAATAAAAAGAACTTTTAAGAACAAATTTTATTATAATTATGACTTTAATTCTGTTTAATTTTTCATAGCAACTGTTACCCGACTTTCAAGCAAATGTCAGCCACTAACAGGCAGATATAAACAAAACAAAATAATAAATATGTAAACACAATTTAAAGTAGCTGTAAAAATTATAAACAACTTAATATTTTTAACACACAAAGCTGGTGGAGCAAATAATTCATTTTTTGCTCCTAAAAGTATGCCCCAAACATGCCACTATGTGCCGTCAAAATGATCGTTCTTACATTTTGTAGTCGGCAGCCTGCTGTGATTAATGTGTTTAATGCATCAAGTTCAAATTAAAAATATCCCTTTCATACAACATAAATTTAAATTTGAGATTTTTTTTTAATATTAAAATTATTTGCCATAAATTGTAAATTAGAAAGACAATTTTGTCAAGCTAAAAATACGTTCCCGCCCACAATTTTTCTTCTTATAGAATTTCCCATGTACAAAAAAGTTTCCTTTAAACAATTTTGTGGTTTCACATCTATTTCCTTTTCTTATAATGAATTGTGTTTTAAAGACTTAATTTTTGATATAAATATGTATGTACATATTTGAATATGCATAAATATTGTTTGTATGATCAGTATCTTGTTTGAGTATGTAAGAGTATCTGTTAAAAATAACGAGTGTGTTGTTTGCAATTAAAAAGTGATTAAGTTAATGAAACACTTTTAATAGACACTTTGAATAAATACTTAATTTACTGAGCTATCTTGCTTCCTTACATTTCCTTCTACTTACATAGTTTTTACTATCTATCTCTCTCTCTCTCTCTGTCTCTTGCACTTTTATCTTCCAATCTGTTTACATTTTACGCATAAATTATTTGTTTTTAAACATTTTCCCGATACAAAATGAAAACTTTTAATGAAAATGAAGTACACCCAATACTGTTTTTACATGATTTTGAAATAGCACGGTTAACAAAAATAATCTTTTCCTGTTTTTACACGACTTTTTTTACACGGGTAAAAATATTTTTGGGGAATTTTCAGTTTAGATAGTACAAACATATGCAAACAAGAGCTGCCATATACTTTTGATAACTTTCATAACTTTATTAAACATACTTTAAAAAACTTATTATGTGGTAACATAATTCTGTTTGTTTTCAATAACAAATTTTTCGATTTTGATTTACTAATTAATTAACGAGCTTGAGATTACTTTTATATAAAAAACTTATAAAATTTTTATCGATATTTCGTTACTCCTTTGATAGTTTTCTAAGTGTGAAAAATCGTTTAACAATCAAAATAACACAAAGAGATCTCTAAAGTAGGATGGATACGTTTCGCAGCTGATTTCGCTGTTAAAATAATTAAACCAGTGGAATCTGAAAATGCAGACCAACTAAGCATATCTTCGGTGAAGCTGATATTGAACCAGCGCGACGCAAAAGACCGTGCTTACTATCAGATACTAATACCGAAGAAAACATTTTGATTTTTTTTGTATTTATATTATTCTTTAAATTAAGCTTGAGGTCACTTTTTTATAAAAATCATACAAATTTATTTTATCTCGATATATCTTATCCTTTGGGTAACTTCTTCAGGTGGAAAACCATTTTAATAACAAAATAAGATAAAATAAATTTGGATGATTTTTATAAAATAAAGGTCGAAAAATTATATATTGAATTTTTTTTGTTTTTTATTTTCAGTTTTTCAAAATATTATCTATACAGAGTTATTTAGTTCCTTAAAAATGTGATTCTTTATTAAAAAAAATATTTTAAGATTACTTGTCAATTATTTCTTTGTTTTAACGTCTTAAAAATCATAAAATTAAATTTAATCAACACTGTATAAAGATAAAGAAGTAAAATTTTAGTGTTTCATAGAAATATTAACCCTTTCGACCACCTTCAAGTTTGAAATAATCAAATATAACTTTTTTTGCTCGTTTTTTTCACACGGTGGTCGCTGGAACGTATGTACCGTGTAAAAACAGGATTAAGTGTACAAGTTAAACACAGGATTTTTCTTGTCAGGTGTTGCTTGCAAGAAACAACAAATACAAATTACTAAATAATGCACAATAAATTTAATTTTAAAACAAATTGTGGATAGGAAGAACAACATTGAATACCTACTTAAGGGAACTTTAATATACTCCATAAAGAAACTTTGCTGTTATCTCAAGTTTCTTATTGTTGTCGTTGGTTAATGCTATTGTTGCTAAGGATACCAAAAAAATAAAGTTCTTATTCTGTCTGCTTATTTTTTAAACATTTTTAATTGCTTTAGACATCAAAAACAGTTGCAGTCTCCCTTCTCACTTAACTCTTTAGTATAGTAATTTAACTTTAGTAGGGGCAACCTAATATTTGCTGCTATTGAAATTTTAAATTTTTTTTTTCTGAAATTCACATAAATCTAGCCCTATTAAAAACAGAATTTATTCAAATATTATATTCATATTCAAAAAAGAACTAAAATATGATTTTAAAAATAAAAAAAATTTGTCTTTACGATCAGCGTGCACAATCAAATTGCTTATTTTCATTTTAATAAGTTCTCTAATACAGTCTTCCTGGTGGAAAGAATAGGTTTTGCTCAGTCCTTTCTGCTGCTGCAAATAATTTCTGTTATCCTTTTTACTTTGCTATCTGTTGTTTGTACATACAAAATTTAATATCCCGCAAAGTAATTTTATTTAGCTTGATTTTGTTTGTTAATTTTTTTGCCATATGGAAACGTGTCCTTTCTGCAATAATTTTTTTCATGTATATACATGTATGGGTAGATAACACGTTATCAAGCTTGCAACATTGAAACGTACGAAAGGCGACAGTACGTATATGTGATGTGAGTGAATTTTCATGATGAAATATGACTACAAAACAAAATTAGTACGCGGCATTATACAAAAGGACTATTTTTGTGTAAGTACATATGTGTGCGTGTTTGTGTGTGCGAAAATAAAATTTTGTATCAAGCCCAGAAACATGATGTTAATATTCAAATATTTATTTGATTTTTATTATTTCATATTGTAAGCTACAAATTTTGTTCATAAATTTAAAGAAATTTTCCAAGGCAAACAATCCAGTTTTCAATTCCTTTGGTTACCTGGCACAAATTGTTTCTCTTTATGCAAGAGGGCTTTTCTTATTTCACCTTTTTTTTACAGAAAATGTTTGATTGATTCGTTTGGGATTTTTTTGAAACTTTACGTTTTAAAATTTATAAATTAATTTTTTATTTTCATTATCCTTTTTCTATTTTTTACCTAAACGTATTCAAAGTGACTTTTTTAATAAGTATAAAAAACGCATAAAAACTTTTAAAACACCTGGTTTTGTTTTATAGTTTTGTCGTCGATGGCAATATTTAAATGAAATTAAATTTTTATTACCTTGAAGTAATTACAACTGGCTTATTAGTTATTAGTTTTTAGTACACATTTAAATAAAAGAAGAAAAATATGTCAACATCTAATGGCGGAACAGAATACGGCTGGAACTTAAAGAGGTAATCGTTGAGAGAGAAATAAGGACCATAATACGAGCATAAAAGACGACTGCAACGACAAATGCTGCTTTTTTATAACCACGTTAATGCATGCATGAGCATGTAAATCACGTGATCGGTGCACATGCCTAGTTGTAACCAAACACACACACACAGGTTCGAACCCACTCATAAAGATCATTCTTTTTTCTCATTTGCATTCGTGTCCGCATTTCTAGCATTGAATTTTTGGCAAACAGCGCTATCAAGGAAATTGTTCCAAACCATTTCGTGTTGATCATTTTATATTGGCGATCCTTTTTAATTTTCACCAACACTTTTTTGCTACAAATTTTTAATCGCAATTGACTGCAATATCACAATTCATCTAATTAAATTTTCGTTTCCGAATCAATAAAAAGATGAATGTAAATAATGATGGTGTGCGATTCTTAGTTGCTGCCTTGGATAAAAAGAAAATTGACTAAATTCTGCCAAACTTTGTATTTCATTAAAAAACTTTTTTTTAATACCTGTTTATAAATTGTGAGTGTTATTTGTTTCAAAACTATTAACAACTCTTAACGGTTTTCTAATTTCACAAAAACAATATCATATATTTAATCCACAAAATCCGTTCCAGCCTTCTACGCCCTATTGAACTTGCGAAAGGGTTAACTGTCAAACTAACTGTCATACTAAGCTCACTTTTTGACATTTTATGACCAGCATACTCTGGCAAGTTATCATGAATAGATCGATATTTGAACAACGCTCCAAATTTTCCAGACTTGCTATGAAAATCAGTTATTATTTCCAGTTACAGACAGACTTTTTAGTGATTTTTATGGCTCACATAATCGTTCATCTGATCCAGGCATCTGTCGAACTGTGGATAGATTTCCTACCATATACTCTCTAAATGATGCCTTAATACCAACATGTCGTAGGAATGTGCGTAGTGAAGATAATATTCCCGTTCTAAACGGAACTATAGAAGAAGATTCAAATTTCGCCGGAAATGGGCCTCAGTGCGTCAACTATGTGGACAATTTTGCGAAAAGATCTTGGCCTTCACCAGCTTAAGATCCCGCTGGTGCAGGAGTTAAATGCACGAAAGCATCATATGCGTCGTCCTTCGCCGATTGAGCTCCGCTATAAGAGTTGACCCGCATTTTTTTATCACAAAATTGTGTTCAGCGTTGAGCCAAATTTCTGGTATAAAAAGGTTGTTAATAAAAAAAATTTCCTTATATGCAGCGAATAGACTCCATTATTCCAGAAAAATTTACCATTTGGTGTGATTTACAGGCTGGTGCCATCATTAAACCTTATTTGTTCAAAAATTAAACTGGTGCTCGTGTTATAGTCAATGGAGATCGTTACCGCGCATTATGATCAATAATTTTTTGTTTGAAAACAACGATGACGCTGATCCGGGCGAAATGTGGTTTCAACAGCATAGAGCTACGTGCCATATAGTGACCGCAACCATCAACCTATTGAAATCAAAATATGGCGATAAGTAATTAGCCTCGAATGTCATGCGATTCGATACCTCTCCATTATTTACTGTTTATACTGATAAACCAGCAGCAATACGCTTTGGAAGCCAAAATTGTTCGTGATCTTCATGACATACGACCAGAAATGCTCGAAAAAGAGGCTTAAAATTGCGCGTCCAGAATAGTCTTCATCAAGAACAGCCGCCCGCAGTGGCCATAATGTTAATGCCATGTATTGATCTTTCGAATTAAAAAACTTTTTAGTTTAAAATTTAATTTTTTCTGTTATTTTTTTTCAATTTAAAGTTTTATCGGGCTTAAAACAAGTACCCTTTAAAGTAACAAAAACGGTTACATGAAACAATTTTGTTTTTCCTAAAAAATTCTGCAAATTCCGTTTCATATTCAATAGTTTGAAACAATGTGTGTTCAAATAAAATTTAAAAAAAAGTAGGAAGCAAGTCTGCATGGAATTATTACTGGCTCACTTAACTTCGTTCACAATTTAAGTGCAACAACTAAAACATGTTGTATACAACAACAAGGACTACAACAACACATGTTTCCTGGTATTATATTTCATTGTTTTGAATGGAGCATTAAATACTTGGAAATACGTATATAGAAAAAAATTGCCTGGCAATTTCAAATTACAAAACAAGAGAAAGCTAAAATTTCTTTTAAACAAATTCCATCATTTAAAACTAAACAAAGTGAAGAGAGCATTTAAAGCAAAAGTTAATTGTTGCGTCAAGAAAATAATGTAGCAATAGAACTTGTAAAGTTTTTAAAGATTAAAAACGTAGTGGAGTCTAAGAAGAAAATATGATTATGAATAAAGAACTATGATTGAGGTTAAATTAGGTATGCGAGTTTGCTTTCGTCTTGGAAATGATGGATTAAAATAAATAGACCGGTTTTAGATACGATTTCACTAGAAATATGATTGTTATTTTTGTTAAAAATCGATCGCTTAAAAAGAAAACTTTTAAGAGTTTAAGCCGGAAGTTCTTAATGATACGAGTAGTTTCTAGGCACCATTTTTATGTTTGACGCGGTGGTTTTTTTTTCGTAATAGTTGTGACTACCCATTGTCGCAACCACGCCCATTTCTGGTTCTCTATATTACAGCTTAATAGTTATACGGTAATACATCTATAAATAATTGTTTTGTATGGAAGGTGCCACAACTTATAAGAGATGCTGTATGACGATCCCGTTCTCAGTACGGCGCGCAGTGATTGCGAAAATACAAAGGTCTTCATTCCGAAGCACTAAACATAATAACAATCGGGACTTCAATATCTTGTTGTGCATTTGGAGGAAGCAGCTCTGCGTTGTCTTCAAAAAGTGTCTTTTAAAACAGTGCAGATCAATGATATCGAACGAAGATGATGTGTATAATGAGTGCTCTGTAGACCATCAAATAAACACGTCAATGTTTTAAGCGTGTGCGTGTGGTCGTGATTTTTCTGCTACACATACGCGTTGTCGACAATGATTGAGGAAAATAAAAAACAATTATTTGATCGTCTGCAATTGTGATTGACCAAAACGATCTCATTTGCCTTGCGCTTATATTGTTGGATATATGCAGGGACGAACATAATTTACACTTTACTCTCAATTCACTTAAAAAATGTTTGGCGTAAAACTGTTTCGTTTCTTGTAGCAACTTTTAATGCTGTTTTTTCGTTTTCATATTTTCTTTCTTCCTTTTTAACAAAGTTATGGAAAGTATGGTAAACTTCCATCTTGGGAGGTATCTGGAGTCAATTAATTTATTTAGCTGTATGGTTTCCATAAAGGTTCGTCTTTGGTTTCGGGATTTGGTTTCCTTCCTGTCGGAAAAATCATCTCATTTCATTCGTCATTTCGGCGAAAGTAAGGTGGTGGCCTTAGATATTTCCAAGGCATTTGACAGAGTGTGACATGATTCATTTCTGTCAAAACCTATTGCCTTTGCTGTCGGTAAGGATTTCTTTCGATCGCGCTATGCGATTTGTTGTAGATGGGATTTCATCCAATGAGTTCAAGATTTATTCAGGTGAACCGCAACGCTCCGTTATTTCTCCTACGCTATTTCTTATATTTCTAATGAACTTTGTCAAACTTTAAAACCTATTTATTCTTTTGCTGATGATTGTAGCATTTAAAATTCATATTCATTCAGTCGCAGGCCCAACCTCTTGGAGATTGGAGTAAAGAGTGTGAACATGAGTGAGACACTCAATTACGATCTTGTAACAATCTCTGAGAGGTTTCATGCGAAGAAGATCGGTTTTAGCGCTCCATGGAGCCAGTTTTGCATGGCACAGAAATGCTATTGCATCTGTAATTGTGGGCGGTAAGGATATTAAGGAATCGAAAGCTCTTAATGTTCTTGGCATGAAGATCCTGAGTACTGCTACTAATAAAAAAGGACAAAAATTACAAGAATCCAACAACAAAACTCATAATCCGATGACGATATGTTTACAAACTAACGCTGCAAAGTCACAATACAATTGATGATTGACATGTTTATTTGATCGTCTCCAGGGCACTTATGAGCTGAAAATTCTAACATAAATGGCAATACAACGAAATACTAATTTCTCAATGTAACAGCCACAGTTTCTGATATGTGGCAGATCATGTATGATGCAGCATATCTCCTGCACAGTTTGATCTCCCAAGTACAGATCGGCTTTAACTCACAGTCATATACATATCGTCTTCACAAACTTATCTTCAAATATATCACGAAATCCAGAAAATAGAGATAAGACCGCTTCTCCTAAAAACTCAGGACTTGACGAGACAAACCTATGTCAGGTGTGAACCGGGTCTGAGATCCTGAACTTGTTCTCGGGAAGTAGTGCAAATTCGTATCATATAACAATGTTTTTGGTACATAATGCTGAAACTTTAGACTCAACCTCCCAACAAAAAATTTTTTCGAGATAAGTGAAGATAATTTCGGGACGACGATATGCATCCCTTTTCGTGGGTGTTGGAAGTTTTGGCAGATTCATATACTACGTCTTCACTAGCCATCGACTAGAGCATGACATGATCATGATACAACTTTCAAGTTGTGAAATAGAGATAAAATTTAATTTTTTGTGCTGTAGTTTTTACTCTCCTTTAAAAATTACATTTCATGGCGAACATAGGTGCTCAGGCATGGATGTCAGAGTATGGATGAAACATGGACATGAGCGTTCTACATCAACCATATGCGATGTTCGACATGATGTTCATACCAAGTTTATGGCTAGTGGAGACCCCCACTTAGGATGTTCTTCGGAGCAACATTCATCGACTGATCCCTCAGTATGAGGCTAGCCTAACCGTCACAGAGGAGTCGCTAGGACCAAAGGCGACCAAACATTACTGGCTGCCCATGGAAGCTAAATTAAAATATATATCTTAATTTTTGGCCTTTGTGGAATTTTATTTTGCTTATTTTGGCATTTTAATTTAAGATTATCATCAATGACATTTATCTATAATTGCAAAATTTTTGTCTGCGTACTTGTGTGCATCTTCCACCAGTATTGAGGTTTTGATTAAACATGTAAATCGGACAAATAAAAGAAAAACAATAAAGCCTTGCATACATAAACAGTTTTTTTTCTGGTATACCACGTAACAATATCCTGTACTTTGCTCCTGTATTACTGACAAACATTTACATATCCTTTATTCCAGTTGTGTGTGGGCATACTTTGGATTGTTCTGTAAACTAAACCAAACAATGTATGAAAAAATATGAAGTGTTGATGATGATGATGTTGATGTTCCCAAATGATTGCGCAAAAAAAGGGTTTATAAAATCTGCAGGCTGTACAGGTTGTAGTTGAAATGAAATGTGAACAGAAGTTGAGGAAAAAAAACCATTTTTAAATCACACTTTTCGATACAATATGTTTGATTATTCGCTGCAAAAAAAAAGATGACAGAAATGGATGAATATGCTGTCAGAATACTATTACAGATAAAGTTGCATACGAACGTAAAAATCGGTAAAAAAAACTTTTGAAAATTGAACACTTTTTAGTCCTGTGAATGTTGGAGTTGTTTCTAGTCCTCTGGCTCATACTAAGAAGTACTCGTGCATCGATAAAGTATTAGACACCAATTGGAAAATTTGCTCATGTTTTTTTTGGGATTGAGTTAGGCGAAAATTCCTGTTTGATAAAAAAAATGATTGCCTGCTCTCTTTAAGTGCAAACATATCTCCCGCCTGCTTCAATCACAATGAATTTTTGAAAGAATTGGAAATTGTTTTGCATGTGCTGTCAGCCCTTCGTTTAGGATTTACGTTTTTCCTTATTTGTGAAATATTTTCACATTTACATCGTATGTAACATCTTTGGCAAATGTAAAAGCAGCAGTTGATTTTAATGGTTTCACCATTTTTAATTGTCACTAGCCAGACGTGAACAAAACATAATTAAGGATAAAGTTATTAAAGTTAAACAGACTATTAGAGATTGATAACACTGTGTGTAATTTTAAACTCCAAGTTTTGCCCAAAGTCATGCACTTTTTTATGGGCCCCCAAAGCTATGGGTCCTCGCTGTCATTTTTGCAAAATACTGATAATTTTCTCAGGCTCATATCTAGCAAATCGTTCAGAGTTTTGATTTACTCTCTGAGGCAAAGTTGTAGATTTTGTCATAAGGAACAAAAATTGTGAACATATAAAATCAAAAAATCTTAATCTTCAAGATGAAAATCGCAAAAAATTAAAAAAAAAAATCGATTTTTTTAACCTTTTTTCCACTGTTTAGGTCCATAGTTGGCAAACCGTTAAAAATTCAAGAAAACAATCAACCATAAAAATGTACCTAAGATCTCAATAAACAACTATTTAGAACATACGAACTTCCTAGGAATGATTCTTAATACCGTTTACGTAGCGCTCAGGTTGCCGCAAAAGTGAAATATTTCCCGAAATTTTTTTAATGTCATTTGTTTTTTCTTTACTTCAACATTGAGATACATACTGTGCTATCTATTACAAAAATGTTCCTAAGATCTCCATGAACAACTTTCTAGAACATATAAACTTCCTAGGAATGATTCTTAATACCGTTTAGGTAGCGCTCAAGTAGTCTTCTTTTTTTTAGTCTTTTATCACGTAGTGGTGTCCGTATATGGTTATTTTTTCGTGTTGCGCTGTGTAACACTTATTAGCAAATAATCACTTTAAGTCCAAATAATGATTTTTAAAAAGAAATAAAAATAAGTATTAATTTAATAAAAACTTTTGTTTGTTTTTTTTTAAATATTTGAAAAAAGATATCGAGGCAGTCTCGATTAATATAAATTTAAGTATTAATTTAATTTAAATGAATTTTTAAATTACAATGAATTTAATAATTAAAATAATTTAAAAAGCAACAAAAATTAAAATGATATATTCTATTAAAGACATAATCACTCAAAGAATTTAAGAGTGATTGTAGCAAATAAAGCCCAAAGTAACAGATTAGTATTGTTACGTTTCGACCTTTTCGTAAACGTTTGCTTGACTAGGTTCTTTTAATTTGTCAAAAATACAATAAAAACAGAAACAGAATTATTCTTTTATGCTCAATACTGTTTATTCACTTTATAACACTTTGCTCTTTGCTTATAAAGTAGTTTTGATTTAGCTGCCTTTTGGTTAAGAGGACTTTTTACTTAGCTGTATAAAATTAATAATTTCCGTCACTATTCTCTTAAATCTAATACAAATTCCCTTTTTAAGTGCCTTTTTTGTGCCTGTAGATTTAAGATAAATGTCCAAAATTTTTGCCATTTTTAAATAGTTTACATGCAAAAAATCATCGTTGAGTGCGTTTTCACTTAACTGCCCAAAAACATATATGTTCTGTAATTATTCTTCCTAAACCATGTTTAAGTGCATTTTATATATCTGCATATTTTTCATATATTTTGGCAGTTTTTAAATATTTGCATATAAAAAATCAAAGTTAGTTGCACACATTAAAAAAATATGGTTGCTACTTTTTCACATAAACATCCAACTTAGGACATTTATAATTTGAAAAAATTGTAAACAAGTCACACAAATCGCAACTCGTCATCATCAAAATTTATATATTTTGTTTGCATGTACGTACATACATAGATAATAGCATTTTTGACTTATCTGCACAAAACATCGTGCAAAGTTGACATTCAAAATGCTCTCGCTTTTTCACTACTAACCCCTATTGTTAAGCACCATTCGCTTATATAGTATATTGCAATCATTTTCTAGAAGATTCGAGGGTGAACTAGATAGCTTGTTCGTCATATATTTTAATTAATGTTGCCAGTTAGCATGTATAATAGTGGAATTTCCTCGCATGGATGGTTCGCCGATAAATTCAAATAGCAGCATGTTATAATTTTTACTCGCATTAATCGATGGCGCTGAAGCTTAAAATATTTGAGACACAGATTCCTCGAACAATCTTGCAAATTTTCGTTGATGTTCCATTTCCCTTATTTTGAATTTCATGTTGTTGTTGTGTAATTTAGTGCTACCAATCTTACATACACGGTTGATTAAATTGGATTTAACAGCGATGTTCGTGGTGGTTAAATTTGAATCTTTATTTAAATTTTTTAATAATAGGAATACATAAATAAGCCAAGACACGGGCCGGTAACGGATCATATGGCATCGATTTGTATTTCTTTTTCTCGCTACTGTATGAAGTATATAAATTTTGTTCTGCCTTTTTGATACAGACTTCAAACAGGTCTCTGTCCGTAACACATATAGTAATATTTCACTTATTAGAATTATGTTTTTATGACACGTTGTGTCTTAGAAGGAAGAAAAGCAACGCTTAACAATAAAAACCGACACTTTTGCTATTTGACAAATCCATGTACTGATACATTGTTATTGCTATTGTTACAAATTTCACAGCTCACTTTAGGAATGTTAATTTTTGGATTTGTTTGTTATCAGTGTTGCTAGATCGGACTTAAATGCGTAACAATAAAAACCGAAATTTTTGCTAATAGAGCAATCCATGTAGTAGTACATTGTTATTGCTGTTGTTACAAATTTCACAGCCCACTTTAGAGATGTTTATTTATTTTTTATTTGTTCGTTACCAGTTTTGCCAGACCGGACCTAGTGTAGTGTAATGTACGTTTATAGGACCACAACCGTTCTTTTTCATTTTAAAAGGATATGTCAAGGAACAGAATAACTCTACAGCTCAGATGGAATTTAATCGCCACTGGGAAGCCCTGCAAGGTTTTAGACAATCAAAACGTTGCATTACGTCATCCCAAAACAAATCTCAAAAATTACTGCTAGTGGACAGAAATGACCTTAGACTATTAACGGGATGGTTTACCGGGCATTGCGGTCTCAGACTACACCAGTTTATCATTGATAATTCTGAGACTAAACTATGCATACACTGCGCAAACGCAAGAAGAAACGCCGGAGCACATTTTCTGTGACTGTCCAGCGGTGGCGACGCGCAGAATGGACTTCCTTGGATGACTCCAAGTGATATATAAAATATCTCACCGTGTAGAGTATAGGCTTCAATCGTAGCCTTAATCTACTTTAGCGAAAACTCGGGCTGCACAAAAGATCCTTTGAGTCGCGGTGCTTATGGCCTTTGCATAAAAGTAATAATAAAAGTAAATAATAATAATACGCTAAATCTATGGGTAAACAAAAATACTTAAAATTTTTTTAAAGGAGAAAAGTTAAACGATAAATAAAGTTTCATTGTTTTTATGAGGTCGGCTTAGTTTTTTAAAAGTTTTTTCCCTCTCCCACCGAAGTGGCAGGTCAGTTTGCTTGAAATTCTTCTTCATTTTTTGTTCTCAAACACATACATACATATCCTTGCAAACGTGTACGAAAAAATCTAAATAAAATTGTCTTTTATTTTTTCAAATGTGTCAAACTAATGCCATTTTAGACATTTTCATGTGTCAGTTATGTCGTTTAAAGATAATAATGTCACATGTCTAAACATTTTTATTTGTATTTTTACAATGACAGGCATAAAATGGGGTAAAAATAAAAAAAAAAAATATAAATATATAAATTCATATTGAGACTTATACACGTTTACGCATTGATTAAATGTCAAAACATGATTGATAACTGGTTTTCTTTTTTTACATAAAACAATTATAGATTGTGATTAATCAAACTGCAATGTTAAAGAAACCTGAAAAAAATTGAATAAAAATCCAAGGACGTTTAAGTCATTTATTTTAATTTTTCGTGAAATCAAGGAAATCAAATTTGTGATATTCAAAGTGCGAATGCTGTCGCAGGTTATCGTGGCACAGAATATAGGTATCACATACTGCTGGCGTATAATCGCAACTGCACAAATTCTGCTATGGTACCGCGAAACAGACGCAACAATTCAATTACCGATTGCAAGTTGCTGTGTTCCTTCGAGCCGGAGGTATATCCTTGCTCGTGAAATAAAAGTTTCTCTTCTGTTGGGATTAAAGACAAGTTTAAGCTCTCATTTCATTTGGAAAAATCCTATTCCCAATCTTGTAGAATGGCCCGTAAATAACAAAATGCGACAGGATTTCTTTGAGCCCACTTCTATTGTCGACTTCTCGGCGGTTCATGAAACGATAACAATGGGGCTGTTACCTAGTTTTATGGCAACAAGTGCTGTTTTTTTCTGGGCAGCATTTACATGCAAGACTAAGCTGTTTATTATCAATGTAATTTTTATTTCGAATCGTATTGATTTTTGATCCAAACTACTTTTTTACATTAAGCCAAAGATTTTATCTGTATAAAAAAATGACACATAAGACAATTTCTAAGTAATATATAATATTACAATATGCTGTTTTCGAAGAATGTCAAACCCTGCATCATTAATGTTCATTTACTTTTCATTGGACAAAAAAGTATACGAGAATTTTTGTTATACTAACATATACAAGTTTAATTCAAATGAACTTGAAAAGCTCTAGCGTTTTTTTGTAATGCTTAAATAAATCATTGTAAAATTAACTAAAATAAGGTTGATTCAACTAGTTTTGTTAACAATTTTGCTTATTAAGCGTTTCATGTTAATTTAATATGATATTAAAGTAACATAAAAGTTATAGTTATCCACTTTAATACAACTAGAAACCATGTTGAAATGACAGTGTACGCCAATTAAATCAAAGTGATTGTCATGTCAAAATAACGAAATCAATATCGAATCAACTATTAAGCAATATCGAATCAACTATAATTAATGTAACAGCCATATTGATATAACATGAAAGTTCAAATCTGAGTTTACCCATTTCTGCTAGTCTGATGAATAAATTGTTTCAAATAAAATAGTACTCTCTTAATAAAAATAATGAATTTATCCAAATATAATTTCTTAAATTAAGAAGAAATGGGTAAACTCAGATTTGAACTTAAGCCAAAAAATTTTCATTTCAATATAAGCATTTACTAATTTTCATCATAATAATCAATTTTAAATCGATTTTATTTCATGAGGCTGTCAGCTGAACACCAAACTTGTCAATCTGTTACCTTAATTTTTTTTTTATTTTTGGCTTAGCGAATGAGTTAAAAAGATAAACACTATTTTTCCATCAACTTTTACAGAAAATATTTTACTTGTAAATTTACATATGTACATATATTGATTTTAAGACCACAAAACATGCATAAAAGTGCCATAAAATCAACCCCATTGCAACCAAATCTCATTTATTTCCCACATTGTTGCGTTTTAAAATCAGTTTTTATGTTCTACTTCTCATTTCCTGTACTTCTGCTTGGCCATTAAAATACATTTTCAATATTTTGTTTCATACTTAAAAAAATATTTACAGTACCGTGCAGTTTAATAGCAGTGCTAATGGTAAAGGGTCCGCCATCTAACGTTTTTTTTCAACTAGTGCTTATTTAGTGAATGGTAACACTTAGCTCATGTCTGATTTGATAGATAATTAGTTTTATCCTTCCGCTGAACGAATATGGTTGTGTATACACTTGAACAACGCTGGGAAATATTAGGACAGTACTTTGAAAATCATGGTAATGTTGCAGAATGTGTGCGAAAATTGCGTACGGATTTTGGAAGAAGAGAAGCACCGTCAGCTCCGTATGTTCGTTATCTCGTGAAAAAAGTGAAAGAAACTGGCAGCGATAAACCAAAGCGAGAAAAGCCAAAAACAGTGAGTACCTCCGATAATATTGCTGCTGTGGCAGAAAGTGTGCGTGAAGCGCGATCAACATCAATTCACCGTCGTTCTCAACAATTGAACATTTCGGAGACATCATTGAGACGAATTTTGCATAATGACCTTGGTATGACGCCATAAAAAGTCCAATTGGTTCAGGAGTTGAAGCCAACTTACCATCCAATGCGTTTTCGCTTCGCTAAGTGGGCCTGCGATCGACTTACAGAAGATGCCGATTTTGCCAAAAAAATCATCTTTTCAGATGAAGCTCATTTTGATCTTAGCGGGTATGTAAATAAGCAAAATTGTCGCATTTGGGGCACAGAAAACCCGCACGCATACATTGAAAAGCCGACGCAGCCAAAACGAGTCAGTGTTTGGTGCGGATTTTGGTCCAGAGGCATAATTGGGCCATTTTTCTTCGAAAATGAGCAAGGAGTGGCCGTTACAGTCAATGGCGATCGTTATCGGGCCATTTTGAACGAGTTTTTGTTCACAAAAATTGAAGAGGAGGATATTGGCAACATTTGGTTTCAACAGGACGGGGCTACGTGCCACACAGCCGAAGCTACACTCGATGTTTTGCGCCCTGTTTTTGAAGATCGCATTATCAGCCGCAGAGCTGATGTCGTTTGGCCACCTCGGAGCTGCGATTTGACACCGTTGAACTATTATTTGTGGGGTGCCGTCAAAGATAAGTGTTACGCCGACAAGCCAGAGACAATTGACGCTTTAAAGGACAATATTCGTGAAGCCATTGGTGAAATACAGCTGCACACAATCGATAATGTGCTTAAAAATTGGACCGATCGTGTAGGCTACTGCATGGCCAGCCGAGGCAGCCATTTGAATGAAATTATTTTTCATTATTAACCGGAAGGATTGTGCTTTCAAATAAAAAAAGAAATTTGAGAAAATATTCAGTAGTTTTTTATTATAGCATTTTCAAAAAAGTTATCTGGCGGATCCTTTACAATTATTACAATTATTAACAGGTAGGTGTAGTACAACAAAACATGTATATTGTTTGCTGGGAGTTTTGTTACTGACTGTAAAAAGAAGACCTTTTACATTGTTGATTTGAGAGTCAGTAACGGAATTTCCAGCAAACAATAAAGGTACTTGTTTTTTTGTACTGGACCTACCTGCTAACAATTGTACTATTAGCAGTGCTTTAAAACTTAAAAAAAATATATCATTTATTAAATGAATCTTGTAGACGATTTTCTGTTTATTATTTTTTAAACTTTTTTAAATTAAAAATCATCTGTTAAAAAATACAATTTTTTTATCACGCTAATTTATATTTTGTTTTCAAAATAAAATCACTGGAAGTAGCTACAAAAAAAAAAAATATTTAGCGTTTTATTTGGGAACTAGTTTCGTTAAAATATATTCATGGTGAAAAGTTTAATTGTAAAACCAATTTCAGAAAATAGTTCGAATAATATGGGCTGAGAAAATCATTGCACTAATGAGAAACGTGAACTCATCAACAGGTGTTAGTTTTGAATGGAAAAAATCACAAGTTTATGCTACATATTGTTGGCTGCTTTAGTAAAATAATGATGTCAAAGAATGGCCCCCTAAATCAGAAACCCGAAGGAAGAGGTGGGAAATCTGTTAGCATGATATAGAAAGAATATTGCGAATAGGTCGATGCCAATGGTCCAAAAATTGGTTATGGAAAATTTCATAGAAAGGATATGGTCCTACAAGCATAGTAATTGTGGCCATTTGGTTAATATTAATTTGCATTATTAATGGCAAAACCTCCTCCTTTTTTCTTTACTATTATTTTTCATGTCTAGCTGAACATAATCATCATATATCAATCCAATATTAATCAATAATTTAGCTTGAAAAAAGGTTTTTATATTAAAAAAAAATCCCTCTACGATTATACTGTGTTTAAACAACTCAGTTTTCCTTGTTGCAACATTAAGAATGCTGACAGAGAGTTGTACTCGTACATAAATATTAACAATTTGTGGCATTTTTATTACCGACAAAAATGTTAATCTTTTTAAAAAGTTTTTTTGCAGTCCATAAAATTCTTGTCTTTTTGCATTTTCGTTTTATTTTTAAATTGTAAAAATGTTATTTCTTAAATTTATACATTTCTGCTGAAATATACAAGAAAGGAATTTCATTGAAAAAAATATAAAGAAAAAATCAACAGAAATCTCTGTTGTGAACATGTTTACGAGAATGTTTTTTTTGTTCGGATTTGTTGGATAACTTTGATGTACAAATGTGAAGGGTTGATTTGTGCTCAAATTACTTTGTGCTATTTAACCCTTTAAGACAACGATAGACCATAAAAGTGCAGAGGAAGTTACTATTTGCATACATGTAGCAAAATTTGTGACGACTCACAATACAGAAAAGACACAAATTTGTATGTGTAATGAAGTATATGAAAAACCGAGAGAATAGGTCGACCAAAACCCTAATTGGTATCTGACGTGGATATGCCAAAGTTAGGACTAGTTCCTGCGTTAACACAGGGTTAACTGGGTAATGGAGATCTACTTCATGTCCCACACAAGCGATTTATTAGGTTCTCTCAACAGAGATTCCATAAGTTATTGTCGCAGGATAAGAACGATCTGACGGAATGGCTTAGAGAACATTGTGGTTTTACAGATAAAAAATGTATTATTGGAAATGCTGAACCTGAACCATACACATTCTGTGAGTTCCATAACGATATGTACGACCATATTCTTTGCGACCGACCTATCCTGCTGTAGTTCTTCATAAAATCAAGTTTATTGGAGGGATTTTATTGTCTTCTTGGGGAAAATGTGATCACTAACTGAAGAGATGAGATTCGTGTAAGATTATGATCAGTATCTATCTCACAGCATAATCTCAGGATGTTCTTAAAATCGAGCAAACGTGAACGTTAACCACTGCCCTTGAGTGCGTACATTGAAAGTCCCTGTGTGACTTGGAAGACATTAAGGAATGGCAATTTTTGTACATGGCAGGCAGAACCATGCACACCCACTTTTCTAAAGAGTTTCAACTATTTAATGTTTTCTATTAAGTCACGCCCTCAGTGAGTTTAGATGCCCGAGGCTTATGTTGAAGACAAAATCCACCCAACTTTGTATTGGTCATCACTCTTTAAACCAACTCACTCATGGCAACGAACCTTCCCAATAATCAACAAGGAAGGTAGATAGATACCTATTGAAGAACCAGACATATTTGGTTGGCCGGAGTCTGTAGCTAGTCCTAGCATCAATAAGCTAATCAAAATATTCTTACAGCCACCACCTGCAATATCGAAAGGAAACTCACCGATCTTGGAATAAACCCCAACTTATGAGCCAACAAACTTTATTTAAGAGGAGACAAGGCGAAAGACAGCAGTCTTCTTATCTGTTGACCATTTGCCACAAGGTCGTTCAACACCTCTTGAACTTCTCCTGTGAGGCGAATCATACATTAGTGCCACCTGCTGCCGTAGAAGCTACGAGGGCGGATTGATATTGAAGCTACCTAGCGCTAGATGGCAGCATAAACCCAAAATTTAAAAATTGCTATCTGTCAAACGTCAGCTGTTAAAATTTCACCCAAATTCACGATTAGTTTATTTGTAGTAGTCGTTTGAAGTAAGCAACTTTTGTGTTTCTTGAAAAATAGAAAAAAGTGAATTTCGTGCAGTGATTAAACACAATTATTTGAAAGGGGAAATGGAAAAACAGCCAAAAGAAAAGCTCGATAAACATTACGGTCAGTCTGCTCCGTCAGATTACTTTCACTATCTGTCCTCTTTCAGTTTCCCTTTCCCATAGAAGGAAACAAACGTACTGGTTGGTAGGAATATTGATTGTCTGAGTGTTACTCCTCTAAAAAAGTACCATCCGCTATGGAACTGTCTAAAAGTCTAAAGACTTCAGCTGTTCTGTTCGAAGTTAACGAGTTTTCCTACCAATGGTCGTCATTACTCATGGATGATCTCGCTAAAAAGGGTTAATACTTTTAAGGCTTAATGTATATATTTTTTTAAAAACATATTTTACTCTGTGTACATTCTTTTGAAATTTTTAGCAATACAAATAAAAATAACTACAGTCGAACTTCTGTATAAGGAACTTGTTTTTTAGAACACAGATCTTTTATAAATTGTTTTTTTTCTACAATTTCATACCCCTACAACGATCGTCTATAGCGCAGTTTTCTCCGCTACACTCCCATCAACAGTGTTCATGTGTGATTCCATATATCCGAGATTGTGATTTCAAATCTTTATTTATAAAAATTATGATTTGAAAAATACAAATAGAACACACTTTTTCTGAAATTAAATAAGTGGTTTTTATTAATATAAATTTGTATGGATGAATGAACATACATAAGTATTCTTTAGTGAAATAAAAATTTTAAATTTTAAAGCTATCCTACTCTTAACGTAGAGGTTCGTCGGTTGCCGGCAACTACGCTATAGAGAAGTTCGACAGTATTTATTTCTTCAATGATTTTAATTTTCTACCCCATTTTGTAGGTTGTATGTAACATCATCACATCAAATACGTATTCTTTATTTGTTTAATTTTTTTTTTGTCCTTGATTTAATACAACTTTTCTCTTCTTTTTTCATTTCAGGTATGTTTTAAAAAGATAAACTAACAAAACATTTTCAAATAATGGTAACAACTACAACAACAGCAAAGAGTTGCAAGGAAGAAAAATAACTTTTATACTTAAAGAAAGAAGGGGCAAAATTGATTTGTAAGTAAAATTGAGGAAATTTTATTTAATTTGCAATTGTAAACTAATTGTGTTTTGATTAAGATTTATTGAAAACACTTGATCAAATACAGAAAATGCTTACAGTTGATATAAATCAACTTTAACTGAAAAGGCTTAGGCTGCTTAAAGTATAATTTAACTCGGAAATTTAAAAAGATATTAAACTTGAGTAAATATGCAATGTTGTGGGGTCCAAGGAAGGCAACACATATTACCGGTTGATTCCGTTCGGTTTGCAGAACTTATTTCAACAGACCTTAAAGATTTTTCCAAAAATCATGCAAATATTTTGCTTTACCTGTTCCAGTGTGAAAGGACGAGTCGCTATCCCTCCATCTATATAAAATATAACGTCTATTTTAATTAAATTGCAGTGTGATAATCAAAATTGTCACTAACATCTCACTTCCCATCTGTAGTTCGAGTTAATTTAATCCAACATTCCCTTACAAATGTAGTGTTTCAAATATTTTCATTTTATATAATTCTATAGACATTAGAGATGGGCACCGCTAACGTGATTAGCGTGAATCATACGTGATCACGCTTGATCGTGATTTTTTCTGTTTCGATCATGTTAGCATAAAAAAACTGACAGTGCGTGATTGTTGCGTAGTTTTTTTTTATTGTAATTTTTTTCATTTAATTTTTTTATTTTTTTTTATTATTTTATAATTTTTTCTTCACGAGTTTACGTGATTGTGGCTAACTTTTGTTCGACTGGCGTGAGCGTGCATAAACTTTTGCCAAAAATATAAGGTCGTGCATGATTAAAACTTTTTTACCGAGCGCGTTTATTGACGTGTGTGAAAAGTTACTCATGATCCCATCTCTGATAGATATGCACATTCGAAAATAAATATTTTAAATAATAACGAATTACTGTGAACCTATAAACTTGTTTTTGCAAACCGATACACATGACATGATGCGAATCATTCAACTCTTAAATTCATGTTAAATTTTTAAATTACAACTCCTGTGTAAAATTTAGCTAAAATTCGAAATAATAAATTAAAAATAAATTTTCCTAGAGACTGGCAGACACAACATTAATCATAAACAACTAATAAAATGGAAAATATGTAGGAAATAGAGTATTTAAATGGGAATTTTTGGCACAGGCAGTAAAATAAAAAATATATAAAAATATTGTGGTGATTAAAATATTCGCCAGAGTGGTTGCTACCGGCTACTTTACGGTAGAAGCTTTTATAGTTCGTGCTATAGCAGTTCTACAAGACGTTCGAGTGGGTACTATAAGCGATTACATACTAGAAACTTTAACTATAGCTATAGAACGAACTATTAAAGTTTCCACTATGTAATCGCTTATAGTACCCACTCGAACGTCTTGTAGCACTGCTATAGCACGAACTATTAAAGCTTCTACCGTAGAGTCGCCGGTAGCAACCACTCTGGCGAAGATTTTAATCACCACAACATTTTTATATATTTGTTTATTTTACTTCTACAAGGAGCATAGACCTGCGTTGGTTTCCATAATCAGGCGGAATTCAAGACGACGAACGGCTGATTAGGTCCTCTAGAGTAAAATCTGATTATTCCTAGAATCAATTTCATTTTAATTTAGTTGAAAAAATGTTGAGGTTGTCATGCGATTTAAAATTCTGTAATTATGCCATTTCATTTGATAAACTGTGAACTCATTTTGAAAATTCTCATTGCAACTGAGTTCGTATCCCATGAAAATCGAGCACAATCTCCAAAATGCATATTTTTTTCTGTTTATTTTTCTTAACTTAACTTCGAACTTGTTTGATTCGGCTAAAATCTTTTTGGATTTGCCAAAAATTTCCAACAAAGAAGGTTTTTTTGCGTAAATGGTTTATAATTCCAATCCCTTCACCCCTCTTACGTTACCAGGATTTCACAGTTCTTTCAATCGTTTTCATTTTAATTTGTCTAGCATTTGTGCTCTATTATTTTCCAATTTCCATAAAAAATATATAACATTTGTATTACTGTTGAAAAAAGGATTATTTTTGTTGCCCAAAAAAAAACATTTTATAAAAGGATAACACATAACAAATTCATAAAAATTTTAAACTTAAACTTGATTTTGAAAATTTTAAGTATTTAAAAAAATAAAAGCAAAAATCATCTGTTAGAAGTAAAATAATGGGGGTCATTTAAATAATATTACATGTACTTGAAAACTTGAAATGTCATGGAAACTGAATAGCTGAGAGATATTTAAATAAGCTGCGATGAAGCTATCAATGTATATTATTTATTTATTTTTCTCGAGCGAATTGACACAAACTCAAAAAGAAAATTGTGATAAAGATTCAAATTTCAAGTGCTTTTGACATAATGACAATAATGTAATTTGAAACGTAAATTTGTTTTAGAATATCGGACGGTTAAGAGAACGAATGTTGAACAGGCAATTTTAAATTTCTGGCAAACAATTTGCGATTTATGATAAATAATTTTAAATGACAGACAGATACATATTAATGTCAACTTTGAATGGAGCAACGGATAAAGAAACCTTCAAAAAAAGTTTTTTAAAATTTTCTCTTTCTCCTTTTAATTTCTACTACAACTGGTCTCTCTGGTTTGTTTCCAAATGTCCTTCAATAAAAAAAAGCTTCTAGTTAAATTAAAAAAACAACAACTGTACAATTATTAAGACATAAAATGACAGCCATTTTAAATGTCTTTCTTTTTATTGTGTGCAATTTTAAAACTTGAATTTAAATTAAGAAAAAATAAAATAAAAGCAAAACAAAACGCAAGTCCTTGATAAGAAAGAACAATGAACAATTGTGTAAAAGTCTGCGGATCTGCGTGTAAACAAGTAAATATGTATGTATGAGTATGACAAATAATGACAATGTATGTTCAGGAAATAGGTTTGGGGAACGAGGTTTTAATGCATAAGATTTTGAATGTTTGTATGAGGCGAATCAAATAGAACAGAATTGGAGTTGAGATAAAAATTTAAATTTTACATTTTGTATGGGTTCGTTCAACTGCATGAATGTCTGATAATGTAATTTTTGTTGTTGTAATTGTAATTGTATGGGTATTTAAGTGAACATATGCTTGCCGTTATTGTGGTTTCTACTTAAGTTGATTGTAATCGAAACGTATGTATGTGTGGCTCTAAGTATTCAATGTATGAGCGGCAATGATAATTAAGGTGATAACTTGAAGAAAATGCAGTTGTTTTAGTTTTTAGTAAACTGAAAATATTTTATTCATTCATCATGTTTTAAAGCAGACAGGAAAGTTAAAATACATCAGCTGATTGAATCTGTGACGCGAAACAAGTCATCTGCAACCATGTCTATACATTTGGGCAGATTTAGTTACAAATAATTATTATTACTATTAACAATCAATCGACCATATTCTAGTATTTAAATATTAAGCATTCACATAAATATATATGACAAAATACAAAAACAAGGCAGATCCACAACAGGTAGTCTCATCCGACTTCGCCTTGAATATTAGAACAGATGTATCAAAACGGTTGAAAAATTTATGAGAAAAGTGAATCTAATTTTTCTCGAGCTATAGGTCAATTTTTTATAAAAAACGTTTATAAAATTTTATTAGTTAACCGATATTTCGCCACATCCTTGTGCGGCTTCTTCAGGGAAATATTTAAAAAAAAGGTCGAAAAAATATATAAGAATAATTTATGAGAAAATAAAAACAAAATGAAAAAGAAAATAAATAAAAAATAAAAGTATATATGTACATATGTATGTATTTATTTCTTGTGAATATGTGGATACAAAAATAGCCAAGCAAAACTGGATATAGAAAGTAATTCGGACGCGACCTCACCAACCGTATCTGCAAAGGCACAAATAGTGCAAAATGCGTTCCCAATAAATCACAACAGGTTGTTGAACGCACAGGTGGCAGAAGCAGCAGTTGCATCTCCTACAGTTCTAGCCATATCAGTTTCAATTACTTCGATTGGCGTTACTAATGCAACAACGCTAGCCACTTATTTACTCCATGATAATGTTACGGCCACACAAATGATGGGTGTTGGTGTAGACGTACCTGCAGCATATAGTGCTTTGTGTCTGCAACTCAAAGTTTAGTTACACCCATTTGCACTACAGCAGCTTCGGATACAGGTACTGGCGCTGTGGCTACGGTTACTGTTATAAATGCCACATTAAAGTTTGTTCACCAGCACTACTCCATGGCAGCTGGTTCTGCCAAGTGCAATTAATACATGCCATACCTCTTCAATTCCGACAACTTCATAAGGAACTCTCAGGGTATTAGTGGCTTTCTAGTTTCCGCAGTTGGTTCAGTTGGTACTATTCGTGGTACGCTGGTTGGAAGCACTTCCTCGGCTCTATAGTCGGCTGGTATTGATAAGCAACAGAAAATACATATATAATTTATAAAATATACAGAGCTCAATATAAGAAGTTTTTATGTGAAACGTTATTTAAAATAAAAAATCTTTTTTGTATCAATATACATGAATAATTTTTTTTTGTAAACAAACAAAATATTTAAAAAAATTTTGGCAGCCAAAATTCAATCGATTCAGTCACCTGATCTCTCGAGATCACCTGTTGTGGATTCGCCTTTTACAAAAACCAGAAAATATTCTAAATAAACAACTTAGAAAAGAGAGCTATTCTTTACAAAGTATGTATAGAAAATGCTCTGCTTCATTTCTTTGCAAAAGCAAATTAGACAAACAAACACACACATGCATTTTTTTGTTGATTTTTCAACTTGAAGCTGATGCATGCATGCATGTACCATAAGTGTGCATGTATTAGTAGCAACTTTAAACGCTTATTCTCCCAAAATACTGAACTGATTTTAATAAAATATAGATTGGGCACATTTGTGAATAAATATCTTCAAAAAGATATATTTTTATTCAAAATCGGCAAAAGGGACTTAAAAATGTTTTTGTTTATTAATTTTATAGATAGATATCACTACAATTAAAATATTTTTGTGTAAATATATTTGAATAAAATTATTCAAATTTTTATACATTTAATTAATAGCGTTTTCTTTTCTAGAAAAAGTGCAACATCTTTTCTCCATTTTATTGCAAATTTGCAATATAATGATTTTTCATCATGATTAATCGATTAATTAATTAGTCAGTATTTTTATTAATCAATTGTTTAACTAACAATTCTTCAACAATTATTTAACTATACAGTTAGCCCTTGGAACAGATTAACATCGCCTTTTTAAACACTAAGCAACACATTGTCCTTTATTATTATTTCTTTATTCTAAAAATATTTAAGTATTTTAAATTTATTAATCGAGATTGCCTCGATATCTTCTTTCAAATATTTTCAAAATATTTAATAGCTTTTACATAGATAGCCATTGATTAATTTATTTTTTATTAATCTAGTTCTTAATTGAAAAAAACAAGTTTATGTTTAATTGACATGTAACTTACTATCACTGTAAATTATAAGATTTAGATCTTGTTGTGATATTGAATTAAATAATAAAACTAATAATAATAAAAATCTGATTAGTCGATTAATCTCACATCTCTAGTTTTTACTGCCCGTTTTATGCCAACTAGATTACGTCTAGTGGTCGAAATTCGACCGCCAGTTTAAATGTATATTAAAAACATTTATGAAACACTCTTATTACTCTTACACATATGTATTAAGATACTCTTAAACACTCTCATTGGTTTGCTTATATTTTTACTTGAACCAATACTTACATAAGGGAATGTGCGTGTATGTGTGTATTTTTAGCATTTGTAGTGGTATCAACTTTAGGAGCCTTTTATTTCTTTAATACTGAACCGATTTAAATAATATATAGTCGGGTCATTAAATCTCAACAATGTCTACCATTTAGTAAAAGAATGAAAAAATTCTATTAGCAAACAAAGGAGAAAACGGGATCTAAAAATTTGTCTTTGCCTATTTAATTAGATAATTAAAAAATAAATGCATAAATATAATATGGGGCAAATTAGGGTATTCAAGACCGAACGAAATCCCATACAAAATTTTTTTAATTTGTTTGGAAATTTCGTACGATATCGAATGTCGTAATTTGCCCCCTGTTTTACACAGTATGTAGTTTCCAAATTTAAAAATTAAACTCTCTAATGTACGAGTAATTAAGTAATTTGTTATTTCAAATAATAATTGAAAAATCTGCAACTATTGTTGATACTCCTAAACATTCATTTTAAAATCTCACTCGCCCTATTAAAAAACTCTTTGTTTTTAACTTATTAATAAATCTGTAAAAATGTTTGTACCAGCAAGTATATTTATGTTAACACAACCACAAACATTAAAGCACACACACTCACGCACGCACACGCACTTACACACACACAAACACAGATGTCTTGTTCCTTGCCACCCTCTTGAAATAATTACTTACATTTACCGTTACTTTATTTACGCGCTCTTGCAGAAACATGTTTATTCTGACTCATTATTTGCATATGCATACACCCATACAAACACAGATGTATGTATGTAACTTACTTACACATGTACTTATCTCTAAATAACTTTACATACCCAGGGAACATTTTTTGACGAATTCGATTAAAATGTACCGAATTCCTATCAGAAGTCGTTGAGAAAACGTATACACAATTCATAGGAATGGCTGACAAGAAAGAAAACGATTTTGTCTGTGAAAATTCTGGAAACTTCTAAGCGATGTCCAAGAAAATTCAGTATGAATTCTGAAAAAATTTCCTGAGGAAATTCGGAAGGATTTTTCGGCATGACTGAACAATCGTCTGAACAAATGTGTAAGACAAAATCTGAAAATTTTTCGATTTCCCTGGTACTTTTTACAACCAGTAATATTGAAGACGGGGGTAAAACTCTCATGAAATCGCGATTGCGGGATGCATGTTGCTGATGCTTAAGCCATCCAACTGATTAATGAAAATTTTTTGCATGTCTTATTAAAGTTAAAATCTCTGATCAATGAAGTAATGACTCTCAAGATATTTTTTTAACAGCTAAATATTTACAATATTTAGAAAAAGCAAATATAAATCAATTGTTAATCTGCTACTCCAAAGTGGAGCTTCTAGCAACACAAAGATTATTAACAAATTCACGATGATGCTGTTTGTTCTGTGCCAACCGTTTTACTTGAGCCCAAGTTAACATCATCTGATTGCATTCAATATCAATTGATCTGCGGTACGTTTGCTTTGGGCGACCCCTATTACGACTGCCTTGCGGATTATATTCAAAACGTGTTCTTGCTATATCAGATACATTTTTTCCTAGAGTATGACCGGTGCAGAACCATTTTCTTCGACAGACTTCTACGGATATATTTTTAGAGTTGCATTTGGACAGAAGGGCCACGTTTGATATTCTCTGTGGCCAAAATATATTCGTAAAATGCGTCGTAGGCATTTACTGACAAAAGTTTAAAGCCTGCTTGCGATATTTGCCGTGGCCTTCCAAGTTTCGCAGCGATATAGAAGCACAGACTTAGCACTCGAATTAATAATTATTAACTTGTGTCTGTTAGATTTGTGTGAGGAGCGCCGAACTTTGCCTAAGGAAGTGAATGTGTGTCTTGGCTTGTTAATGCGGTTTGCTACGTATCAGCAATTGATTCGCCATTGAGAGGAATTGGAGTCATGTTGTTTGTTTTGATGCGAAAAAATTTTGTCTTTGATACATTGATTTCCAGTCCCACACGTTGTGCATATATTTGGAATCTTGTATATATGTAAATCAGACTTTTAACGACAACAAGAACCAGGGAATGTGCAGACATATCGGAATAAAATCAGAGTTAAATTTATATAGCAGCTCAGAAAATGTGCGGAATATTCTGTGAAATATCTGAAGAATACTTTGAATTGAATTGAGAATTGAGGCTGACTGCTTCTGGTTTAAGGCAGGCAAAAGCATTGATGCAGGCATTTTCATATAATGACATCCTCAACAGGAATAATTTACGGCTTGTTATTGGTTTTCTTTCTGGTCACTTTGGACTGAACTATCCTCTTTGGAAAAGTAACCCAGTTCGTTCACCCTTGTCTCGTTTATCCTTAGAGGATGACGAGGCAACGGCACACATTCTTTGCGAGTGTATCGTCTTATGTAATAGTAGATAGAAGGCATGTTTTTCATGCTAAGTTTTTGTTTTCGGACGACATCGGGCGGGCTTTCCCACTATCTGTGCTGACTTTCATAAGGAGAGTCATACGGAGATTGATTTATTTTAATTTACTGATCTGTGGTACAAAAGATCGATCAGGTGTCGCAGTCCTCCATATTCTATTTTAAGGGAATGAGCAGACACGGCTGATAAAGCAGTTCAGAAAACAGTGAGGCGTTTCTCATTAATATCTGAAAGAAATTTAATTTCTTTTCGACAATGACCAGATATGTGTGATATTAATTGAATAATCGAAAAAATGTGCAGAAACAGCGTGCGACCAGAAAATTCCCGACCATTTTGTTGCATGTCTAAAGGAATTTTAGACTACTCGGTTCATTGTTTGCCAAAGTTACCGACTTTTTCTGACATCAGACATGGCGGTCAAAAGGTTCACTGGTTAAATTAATATGTGTAAGTGCTTACGAGTTTATATGCTTTTAAAAGTGCATTTATATGAATTTAATTGACTGCTGTTTGTACAACATGTTTGTTGCATTAATGTTGCATACATTAATGTAAAATTAAAACTATAAGTGCGTACATGTGTGTGTTTGCAAGTACGTATAAGTGAGTTCTGCAAGATAATATTCTGTGGCTAATGGCAGGAGACAGTGATCAATCTTATGATATTTCTATATACGTTGTGATTTTTTAAGAGCTTTAGAGAAATGTATGAAATCTTTATTTAAATCGATAGAACGATCTATATAATGTTGACCGCACCTGCGCTTGTTCATACGTTGTGTCCAATTTCGTCGTATTCTCACCAAGCGTGAAATAAACTGTTCACCCAACTCTCCTTCCAATTGGGTAATTCTTTCGCGTGCTGTGTAGCATGTGGTACCGTCTTGTTGAAACCACATGTTAGCCAAGTTCAGCCTCCCATTTTTGACAAAAAGATTGTAATCATTGTGCGGTAGCGCTCGCCATTCGCTGTAGCGTTCCTGTCTTTGGTATCAACTACACTGGCGGGTACAGCTGCGGTATTTTCCTCTGTCCGCCTTCTACGTATGCGTGTTGGTTGTTTAATGTCCAATAATGGAGTTTTGGTGCGAAATTTTGTCAGAAGATGCTGAACAGTCGCCTCAGAAGGTCGCCCAAACTGACCATAAAATGGAAGAAGTGCACGATGCACTTTTTTAACCGAGCATGAATTTTGATAATAAAATTCAATAATCTGCAAGCGTTATTCATTTGTCAGCCGATTTTTGGTTAAACTATAGACCAAAATGAACATGTTTAACAGTAACATGTTGCACGAAAACAGCTGAGCTGCCAAAAACAGTGTTGCCAAAAAGAAAGTTGCTAAAAAATCACCCTTTACATCTAATTCTGGTTTTACGCGATAGATATGTTCATCGTGAACTCGCGTAAAATAAATCGGCTAAAAAAGATAAAATATTCATATAATATAAAAGGGGAGCTCCCGTAGACTAGTAGATAGCGTACTAGACTATTAGTCCGGGGGTCGCAGGTTCGATTCCTGCCTAGACCTTGGGTGTTTCTGCAGACAAGCTAAGATAACTTTGCGGTTTGAGTTTGCTCTTAAAAAAATCTGTTTTTACGCGGTAGATGTATTTCCTCGTGAACTCGCGTAAAATAAATGGTTTAAAAAAGATAATTTATATAAAATGACAGGATTGGTTTCAGGAACATTAAATAAATAGGTAAAATAAGATAA
Organism: Gymnocheta viridis; assembly: GCA_956483585.1. Classification (NCBI taxonomy): domain Eukaryota; kingdom Metazoa; phylum Arthropoda; class Insecta; order Diptera; family Tachinidae; genus Gymnocheta; species Gymnocheta viridis. The sequence continues at coordinate 71,487,850 of OY101444.1, read as the reverse complement.
ATATGTAATTAAAATCCAAGTTGAAATTTTATCAGAAAAAAACAATATAAAAAACAATTCATTTAGTAACAGAAATAAAAAAATCATAAAACTTAAAAATATATCAAAATTACTTTTTATATCAATATCACTTTCTGACAACCGCATTCGTTTACGACAGACTTCCTCTTCATCGCTAGAAGGATTTTCCAAACCATACTCAATTGGTGGTAAAGGTTCAGAGATTTTAGTCAGAAATTCTGTTATCAATCGTTGACTTCCAGTTTTGATAAGACTGTGCAATGTAATTCAGGTGAATTACCAATTTATAAATTCGCGGCTCTTTCCTTGTTAGAATCGTGCTTGCGAAAATCATCGCCCAATTTAGCTGTCATTTGGAATCCTTTTTAACTGTGGCTGAAGTGAGGAAAGGGACCTGTTTCTCTTCAGAACCAATTTCTTTTATATCGCGTGTCTCAAGCTCGAAACCAATCAGCTCCTCATCGCTAAGTGCCTTTTCTAACAATAATTCGACAATATCTGCCTGCAGACGATAAATCATCAAAGCATTCTCCTCCAACATTATGTTTTTTTTTGTTGTAAAGAGTAGTGGCACTAAGACAATTAATATGCCTACCAACCATTGTGGGTGTTGCCTTCTTGCGGGAAAGGGATAGTGAGAGAGGACAGATGATGAAAATCGTTTATGCTAAAAGGCACTGGACTGCTATTTTTAAAGTCATCTGGCCAAACAGCTCTCTAACATGCTTTTAATATTGGTTCTTTAAATTTTGATATCGCTAATCTTGCAGCTTATTGAGCTAATCGATACAGTACATTATAGGAAATTTCTCCACGCCTTTTCCAAATTTTAAAACGTGTTAAACGTGTTATTTTTTTCAATCTTTTAATATTTGACTAATTGTCAAACTAGGCCCAATTGTCATAAAGTACTATTTTAAAATATTGTTCAAACATGAATATTTAATAACAAAAACAACTACATATATCTATAAATTTTTAGTACATTTTGACAATATGACTCTCAGCACATCCTATGAATATCATAATCATATTATATTAATTTTTTTATTTTTTATAATTTTGATAAAATCCTATATTTTGATTCAAAATTTATTTATTTATTTATATATTTATTATCTAACAATTTATTATATTATTTATATTAATGTTAATTTTGTAATTTATGTATATTATTATCTGCTCGATCACTAGCAGTCTCATTCATAAGATTATATCTTGTTGTGCTAAATAACTCAAATTTATAAATAAATCTATATCTAAAAAATCAAATCGTGTAAAAACGGAATGAAATATTTTTTTGGAGTCGTGGCAAAGCAAATTCGCGTAAAAACAGCATTAGGTGTAATTATTAATGAACTTTTGTTTTGATTTTCAATGCAACAATCTGTAACAGTTTGAGATTACTCGTATTCGAAATAATTTAAAAACAAGTTAAAAGTTTGAAACTTAATTTCAATAACATAATGTGTAAGAAATGAAATTCTTGCAATTCATATTCCATACTTTTTTCATATTTAAATTATTATTTACCACTGCATGTGCCGTGCTGCTAACTCTTTTCAAATATAAAACTGCCAACTTCTCTTTTTGGCATAATTTATGTGAACATAATATTGTTCTTTATGCACATACATTTTCTACTTCTAGACAAAGGGTGATGTTTTGTGAGGTATTTTGTTTTTCAATTGGATCAACATTTAGCGGATCTGCTGAAAATGGCAAATAATCTAATGACTGGGGATTTAAATGTTCATGCAATCAATTTTTATTTTATTTTATTTATTGAATTTTCTATTTAAATGGAACTAACAACAAGTATACAAATCTTAATGCTAAAATAATTATTTATTTTGCTCAGCCAATGCTGGACAAAACTTTTGTTTCAACTGATGATTCTGTAGTCTTACGCCCCTCGTATTCGGCTGAAGGCCAGGGTGTCCGTCCTCATCAGCCGAATGTGACCTCTGTATTTTAGAACGTTGCGGACTAGTGGGTTAGGGTGTAATTCAAGCTTCTTTATATACGTTGTCACATGTTTAGGAAACACATTTTTTTACCATCGAGTCATCAAGATCTTTTTTGTATGCGTGAATTCTTTGCATACCAGGGCGCGGCTGTAATTGTTCGAAGGATTTTGTTTCGTCGCCTTTGAACTTTTTCTACATTTGACGCCGAGGCTGAGGCGGTAACCTGTAGTCGGCTGGTTGCTATGAGTGCGTTAAAAACGCTGCATCGTCAGAAAGGTTGATATGTGTATCGCACTAATTAGTGGCATATCCGATGTATGTATTAAATATAAAGTCGGGCCCAAAATACTACCTTGTGGCATTCCAGCTTTAATACGTTGTGGTGTACTCTGAAAACTTCTTTAATAATAAGTTACGTTTATATGAAAAGCTTGCTAACATCTAGTGGATGGATGCAATCAAAGTGACCGAAATATATCTACAAAGATGTTTGTTAAAAGCACTGACTGTGTGCCAAGAGAAAAAAATATGTACTCTGTAAAACATATTTATAATCTGAAAATCAGTTGTATATTTTGAATTTTTTCAAAAAGTCAGCAACTAAACGATACTTTTTTTTGACTGAAAAGTTAAAATTTGTCGTTTATTTTTTCGCACAAACATAACAATTTAAATTTTAATCTTAAAATTAAACCAAAAAAATGTAACTTTTATTTTTCCGATCCAACAAAAAAAATTTATTTAAAATTGTACTTTTATTTTTGATCAAAAATATCGCTAAGAAATAACGATTATTTTTTATATTTTTTTTAAGAAAAAAAAATTGTAATATTTACTTTGTCTTCTTGTCTTTTGTTTGATTTGAAAAAATATGCGATACAACTTTAGTGTTTATATTTATAAGTGTTAAGGCCTCATTAGTTTTTACTTTTCTTTACCGTTCTGTGCCGTTCTTTTCTGTAGAAAATATTTCTTACTTACGTGTTCTGTGTCTGAACTTTCAAATGTGGACGATATAATTATAGGAATGAATTTTGTAAATGTTTGCAAAATGTTTTTATTTGACAAAAATATATGTATAATTTAAATTAAAATAAAATATTCTGACTTTTAAAACAAAACTTGTAATATTTCATACTACAAAAAACTAATATATACAAATTCTTGGCTGTCACTTAACGTTGTATTCTATTTCCTACAGAATAGTCCGCAAGAGAACAGAACGAAAAAGTAACAACAAACCACATACACAGCTTTTCAATTGAACAGAAACAAAACAGCTGATTCGAAACCGAACAGAACGTACAAACTAATTCTGCCTTAATAAAAAAAGTCAATGATGTTTACTGTGGAACTGATGTAGAACTTTATATAGAAACCATTGAAAATTGAAAATGATGTGATAATTCCGTTTAACGGTAAATTTAGCCCACAAAATCAGTGGAAAACTAATAATATAATACCACTATTAGTAAAAATGTTCCTAAAGGAATATTAAAATTTTTATATCATAATTTTGCAATTTAGGTCTCCTACTGATGTTGAAATATTAAAATCTTATAAAGATTCGAATATTAGCGATTTCTGGACAATAGTTTATAAAATAAAATATGAGACAAATGAATTCATTTTTCCAGAAATTCCAAAAATTGTAAGAGGAATATGAATATGAATAACCCTTTAGTAACAACTATTGTTTTCAACTTACCACCACTCTACCAATTCTTATTTCAAATTACAACTTGTTGTTCTTCTCTACTACATATTGTTTGCAAACTTAACATCATTTATTAGTTGTTGAGTTAGTTATTCGTAAAGGATAATGTTTGCCGCTTGATATCCTTTGTTATTAGTTTATCTTGTTTGTTCTTTTATTTTATTTTTTGTTCTATCTGTAGACGATATTTTATGAAATGATAAATGCGTCTCGATTGTGTGGCGGTAATTGAATACGACAATGTGTCGTGTCTCTTTTTTCCTTTCTATATTTAATGGCATTTTCGTAAAATAAAAATAACGTGTAGGCGAGAAAATTTGCAGCTGCTTTAAATTACTTTAAATTGTCTTTTTAAAGATATTGAAAGAAGTCGAAGTGAAAGTCTGCGATTTTTCATTGATTGTAAGATATTGATAATGCAGAAAAAAGTCGAAGAACATTGGCAGAGTCATAGTTGACAATTCTTTCACTGGCTCAACGCTACCAACGATATATACATGAGTTCTGGAGGTTGGAAAGTCGTTAAAATCAGATTTTTTTAATGTATTTCTAGAAGTAGAGGAATCGTTAAAACACGGTTTTAAATTCACCAACGACAGGCCACTTTAAAGAAATTGAATTTTCAGGCTTAGATCTCTTGAGGTAAGGCCCTGCTAATTAAAGCTGGAATATTTTGAGAAATAATTAATTCGGTATTCTGTACTGGTGCTCTACAAATCAAGCAACCTACTTTTAAATGACCAGCTTAAGGTAATAAAGTTCTTAACCTGAGGCATCATCGAATATGCATCTTAGGCATATTCATAGCCTTCATGGTAAACGAGAGGTATTGTCATGACTTTTCGCATTACCACACACCCGCCCACAAAAAATAGTCTACCTACGCCCCTAATCTTTGTACATTTTTCGTTATTAATTATAAAGTGCCACATTTAAAATCTATTAGTAGAAAGATTTTTCAGCACAAGATATTTCCTTTCATTTATTTTTGTGTGTATCATTTCCTCAAACATGCTTTCGTTACATAGATTTTGTAAAAGGAAATAAAGCAAAACCAAAAAGAAAAAAACAACACTACTGCTGTCAAAACATTGATATCAAAACAGGAAGTTTATGGAACCAGCAAAAAATATAAAGACTCCCGCAAAGTTTTGTTATCATTACAAACTCATGATTTTACGCATACATACATACTATATACACACACACTTATGTACAAACATATCGAAATATTTGTTAAATAAAATAATATTTGAAGTGAGTGTAATCACCATGAAATTATATTGAAGTTGACAAGCCAAGCTAAATGGAAGGAATTTTCGGAGAAAACAAAGCTACAAAAAAATTCTTTAAATTTTGGAATAAAACGTAAAAACTTTGTCAACGAAAATCGAAATCTTGTCAGCATTGAAACGATTTTTTTTTCAAACATTTATTAATAGAAATACAAACACACACGTACACATCCTTACAAATGTAAGGGAATGTAAACCAGTGAACATTTTTTGCCCACAAGTTTGATGTCAGAAAAAATCTGGAAATTTAGCAGACAATGAACCGAGTTCTCAAAAATTTCTTTACACATTTAACGGAATGGGCGGCAGTTTTCTGGTTTTTACAGTTTCTGTACATTTTCTGAAATATCCGTTTAATCTTAGACTAGTCTGGAAATTCTTGTTAAAAAAATTTAATTTTCTTCAGATATCAGTCGGAAAAGTCAGGCCGTTTTCTGAACGATTTCATCAGACGTTTTTTGCACATTTTATTAAAAAAGAAACCATTCGAGATTTCTAGTATTTTTGCAGGCATTTTACAACAACAGCATTTTAAAGTATTCGTAAGACATTTTACAGAATACAATCTGCACATTTTTTAACTGTTTTAAGTTCAATTCGACACGTCTGCATTTTGTTTGACTTTGGCTGTCGCAATAATTTCCATTTATTTCGGGAGAGTTCTTCCATAAATGTTTAAGACTTGCAATGTTCAGAGTCAGAGAAGTCTAACAATATCTATGCAAAAATGTTGAATTATTTTAATAATAATTGTTGTAAAAAGGTTCAGAAATTTCTGGCTTTTTGTTTTCTTTTCTAAGCAAAAATGAAATATTTCTTTTACTTTTTATCAAGAGAATTGCAATTCAAAGTTTTCTCAAGAAAAAAATTTTGCCTCGCAAGTAATCATACAATAATTTCTAATAAAGTCACTATTTCAAAAAATCCTTATATTGCAAATTTTCAACAAACAAACATTTTTCTCTTTTTTCTAGAATAGAAAACTCCATAAATGTCAGACTTATCGCCGAGATTAATACGCCACGTGGTAAAAAGTATCAGAAAAGTCGCAACAATTTTTGATTTTTTTTCTCAGATATTTCTCCGATGTCACATTAATGCTGAAGAAAAGTCTGTCATAAAATTGTCCGAAATATCTAAATCTTTTTATGACAATTCGCATTAATGTCGGGTAAGTCTCTCACTTAGAACTGACTTATCAGACTTTTCTTGCACCACGCCTATTGCTGATGCTTATGCCAGCCAGTGTTTGTGGCGGCGGTGATGCTTGCTCGAACACTTGTGAATAATGTTCGCTACAATAAGAGCAAACTGTGTTTACGGATCTTCGATCAATATTTTCAGCACACATTTAGCCAACTCACGGCGTTGTCTATGGTCGTAAGCGTTCAATTGTGGAGTCAACAAAATCTCATACGGACTTAGTCCTAAATCGAATTGCAAAATAAGCCGAATGGACTCTGGCGGTGGCCAATGCAGTTGATCGGTAGCTAATTCGCATTTCTGGGTCGTCAGTTGGTCACCATGATGACGGCCGACATCACGATGAAATTCACGTTGCGTACCTACAATTGAACCGGAATTTCCATATTTTAAAAATAATTTCCAGACATAGAGGGTTTCCGAAATACAACAATTGGAAAAACTAGTATTATTAACTGGTCACTAGTTTCAGCTTTTTGTGAGAGCACATTGGGCTAAGCAAAAACAAGTAAGAGAATTTTTTGCACGAGTCTGTAGTTGCTACAGAGCATCACCAGAATGTGAAAATAGATAAACAAGAAATAACTATTGAGGTAGCTAAGTTCATTCTAGGGGTGCATGTCATATAGAAAACAAGGATGCAATTGTATCTATTGTCTTTGCTTAGAGGAACCAGAGTAAATTTTATACATCACAGACAACTCTACTAGAAGTTCCTGATCACGCGTGTTGTGACCGCTGTTTTGTAAAGGTGTAATTTTATATAGTTTGTCGACGACGAACAAAAACGCTGAGTTTGTTTTGTGTTGTGGATTTCTATAAATAAAAAATGTCCAAGGCAGCTACACTTACCGTGCATGTTTTGGGGAGAGCCAAAGAAGATCTTGTGGACCGCAGCTAGAGGAAGTTCGAGAACTGTTAGTGGAAGAGCCATAATCTGCAAAGTAACTAGGAACCTTAGTCCAAAGCTAATTATTCGAATTACTAGGGCGTGCTTGATACACGGAAGAAAGTCTACTACTATCAAACGATAGTCAGTAATTGCCAAGCTAGAAAGAACGCTAGTGTTGGGGTTTAGTGATTAGAAAATAGGCCGACAATTGTTAGTTGACTGAGTCAGAAATGTCTCAAGCACAAAGGTAGTGAATGTATTTACATCTATTATATAAATAGGCAAAGGCAAATTTTCGGATGCCTTTTTCTCCTTTGTTTGCCAACAGATTTTTTTTCATTCTTTTACCAAATGGTAGGCAATGTTAAGCTTTAGTAACCCGACTATATATTATTTAAATCGGATCAGTGTTAAAAGAATAAAAGGGTTCTGTAGTTGACACCACTACACATGCTAAAAATAAATACTTATGTAACTATTGGTGCAAGTAAAAACATAAGCAAAGCAATGCAAATTTTAATAGTAAGTATATGAATAATAAAGTTTTTTCTCTTCAAACTAGTGAAGTTGAAAAAGATAAAGAGATCAAAATTGAAAGAGATGAGAATTAAATATGGATGCTCATCCGTTCATTACGTATGTATAGATGTGCTACCTGCAAGCAAAAACTTATCAAAATAAGTGTGCGTGCTTGTATGCAATTTTATTTTACTTATTGTTTTTGTCCACGGGGAAAGGGAATTAATAATTAGGCTGTTTTTTCTCTTTAAATGAATGCAATTAAAATAGATATACGTTTAAACTGACGGTCGAATTTCGAAAACTAGGCGAACTCAAGTATTTATAAAAAGATTTAATGCACATTTTACTATAACTATGCGGTCTATTCAGATATTTATTATTTTCCAGTGTATTTCCTTCAACTCTTCAAACGTATCCTTTCTTCCCATATTTTTCAACTTTACCTTTCGCAAACACTCGTAAGTGCAATTGCCAACTGTTGGTGGCATTCGTACGTTTGTAGAAAACCTAAAATAATTTGTTAAGTCTCTTAAATTACTTCCGTTACATTAATTCCTTTGTAGCTGTGATTTTATTTTTATATGTAGTATTTTTTCTTTGCTTTTGTTCCTTTAGGTTTGAAGAATGCTTTCGTAGATCCAGCAACCTGGTTAAACGGATTTCGAAGCTTAAACATAGTGGAATTGTAATCTCGAAATTATATTTGGAATTATTTTTTTTGTTTGTTTTTATTAACGCTCCAGTGCCTGTGTGTTAAACACAAAACGGAAGTGGTTTTTAATAGGTATTAAATTGGTTTCCTTACCGAAAATAAAATATTTGAAAATAATCTCTACTTAGCATTGAAGGTTTTTTCTTTGTTTTTTTTTTCTACTCCTTTTTCTTTGGTTCGTTGGAGTGGTAAATATTTTCAAAAGAGCTCATTAAAATGTAGTTTTGCGTAAAATTTGAAAGCAAATGAGCTTAATAAATCTTAAAGAAAGTTATTTTATTAAGCTTAAATTTTATGAAGATGTCACTAAAGATTTCAGAAGTTTGAGAATTATTAATGTTAATTACATGAAAAGATTAATGGAAACAAACTAATGGGGTTAAAACAGTTAAAAGGTATTTTAAAGGATATTCACTTAAGTATTAAGTAACGTATTTGTAACAGCCGGAGAGGAACATACACTGAAAATAAAAATCAAATACTATAAGTACGGAACGCTAGATTCAACAGCGAAGTGTTCAAACGATACATTTTTAATTTGATGGGTCAATTATGGACTGCAACCAAACTTCAGTTGCTTTGCCAGTCGGCAACTAAAAATCAGTGTTTCCTAGAAAAACCTTAAATAGCAGCCCGAAATTTACAACTTTAATTGCAAGTTGCCATCCGTAATATCATTTTCTGCAACTAGCAACCCAACAGAAGTTTAGTTTGCCATCTATAATCGACCCCTTAACCTTTAGTAAGCCAGTTCGGTCTTCATTTTAAGCCAAAAAATCAAGAAAAGTTGGCTTCCTCCAATGCTCTGATTGGACAACTTTTGATTGGATGCATGATGAGGTGCCTTGGATGAATAACCATTTAGTCTAGCCCGCCATCACTCTTGAAGTAAGATTTTTCTTTGCCATAATTCAAAGTCGACCAAACTTATTTTTTTGATCCTGGACGAGACAGATCCACATCAGGTAGCCTCATCTGAATTCACCTTGAAAATTAGAACAGATGTGTCAAAAACGGTTGACAAATTTATGAGAAAAAAAAATTACATAAAAATATTTATATTTAATATGATTATTTTTTCAGTAGTTTTTAATCCAAAGTGATTATTATTTTTTGGCTAATGTTCGTAACATTTTTAAACAGAAAGAATTGGACATGAGACAATATTTCAAAGGAACAGGGGAAAATTTTAACACTAATTAATTTCAACTTCCACGGCAGAACAGAAACAACGTTGTCGGGAGCTGCTACACTCCTCTCATCAGTGTTCATGTGTGTTTTCCATGTATCAACCACTGTTTAGGTGGCTCGCTTGAATGTGATATCAAATTTGTATTTATACAAATTATGACTCGAAAAAGGATACGAGAGTTACATTTAGGTTTGTGGAAGGCATTATACATTGTTATTAAAGCAAACACAACTTCACCACGATCAACATTGAAATTTTACCATCACTAATTTACATTAAATTAACCCATTGCTATTTTTTATTTTTCGCTGTCCATATCGGGCATCACAGAGGGACCTATTTTTCTGGACCGAAGTAGACCGGTTGCTTGCAATCGGCAGCCTGTGCAACCTAACCTAACCCATTGCTACACGTTGTTTTTAACTCATGTACCATTCTTCTTTCCAATTTTTGTTTTTACTTAAGACAAACTTTTTTGGTTTGATTAATACTTAAGTATTAATGCTTTTTGTTTTTATTTTTTTGTCAACTAGTTGAGTTTTTGAGTTATTTGATAAATTTTAACCAGTTATGTGACAAATTACAGCAAACATTGCAAGGCCAATGCAAGCAGCTAATTGTTTATTTAATATGATTATTTTTTCGGACAAATTGATTGTTAGTGGTTTTTATTCCAAAGTGATTATTTTATTTTTTTTTTTTGCCAAAGTTCGTAACATTTTTAATCAGAAAGAATTAAAAAATGATTAAGGAAAACTGGACATAGAAAGTATTTCGGATGCGATATCACCAACCGTATCTGCAATGTCACAAGTAGTGCGGAATGTTTTCCCAGTAAATCACGTCAGTTTGTTGGATACGCAGGTGGCAGAAGCAGCAGTTGCAGCTCCTATAGCTCTAACCATATCAGTCGCAAGTACTTTGATTGCCGTTATTAATAAAACAATGCTAGCCACTTATTTAACCCATTTTAATGTCGTACTTGCAGCACAGACTAATGCTTTGTGCATGCAAGTCCATTCGCACTACAGTAGCTTCGGTTACCGGTTCTGGCGCTGTGCCTACGGTTACCGGTATAAATACTACGTTAAACTTTATTCATGGCACATCTGTGAGTCGCAGCAGTTCAGCACCTGCCACCACAGTTATAGCACTAATACTATTTGCATGGTGGCTGATACTGCCAAGTGCAATTAATAAGTGTCATACCTTTCCGTTTCCGACAACTACATGATAATCTCTCATGGTATTAGTAGCTTTCCAGTTTCCGCAGGTGGTTCAGTTGGTACTATTAGTGGTACGCGTGTTGCTGGTACTGCCTCAGCTTTATAGTCGGCTGGCTTTCATAAGCAACAGCAAGTAAATAATTTATAAAAGATACCACAAAGTAAGAAGTTTTTCATATGAAAAATGTTATTTCAAATAAAAAATCTTTTTAGTATTAATATACTTAAATGAATAATTTTTTCTTTCTTAATGATGGAACAGAATTGGGGCTGACGTTTGTTTTCCATACAATTTGACATAAAATTTTGCCAGAGAAAGCGGTCGTGAAATAGAATCTATTTTATTTTTACAGCGTTTTTTCTTATACTCTCAATTTTAGACACTCATTCTCAACAATGTTACCGTGTTTTCATGAAATCATATATATTTTTCATACGAAAAAAGCAAACAAACGAAAATCAAACAATAATAAGAGAGAATTTGAAGTTACTGCCGTCGATTTTATTATGCGTCATCAGCGTTTGTTCCTGAAGTTGCAGATTTGTTCTGTTTCATCATTTACTTGGTAGGCACACGATCAAATTTTCATTCAAATTTTAACTTCTCTCTCATTTTTCTTAACAATACACTCACACTTTTAAAATTTAACGAGAATTTCATTACAAATCAAATATTACATTCAAATATTATTGATTACAGTCAAATATTAAAAGAAATAAGAAATTTGTTGTTTGTTTTTTTCTGTTTCTATGATTTTGTTTATTTCCTTTAATAATTGCAGGGAAAAAATATTTTAAGTTGTTTTCTTGATGGCATCTTGCTTAAAAATTTGCTTTAAGTTTGAGTGAAGCCTACGTCACATCCTTAAATTTTTGTGAATTTTGACAAGCTGTATGTGTTAAAATCTTGAATGAGAATTTAAAAAAAATTTTATTGTGTGACTGCATGGTTATGTAAACAAAGAAAATAATTTAAAAAATGTTGACAGCCAAAACTCAAGCGAATTCAGTCACCTGATCCCTTGAGGCGACCTGTAGTGAATTCGCCAACCTCCCTAATCCGGACACTCGCTAATTCGGACTATCCAGTAATCCGGACATTTAAATTTTTCGGACACTTTAGAAATTTTTCCTCTATAGTCCGTACAAGTGTTCTTTTTTCTTAGTGCAATTTGCGTGGCGAACTGTTTTCAAAAGCTATTTTATGTGCTGAACAAAACAAACCGACAGATAAAGATATTTTATTTTTAAAAGAATTTAAAAATAGAGCTGACAAATTACATAAAAATTTTTATTTTTCAAAATGAATATTTTTGGTCACGTTTAGTATGTTTCTTTTTACGTTTTCTGTAAATAAATTATATAGAAATGAATTCTTATTTTTCTTTTCGGTAATAAAATTAATTTATATATATGTATGTACATTTATGTATTGCGCTTAAAATTTTATTTTAATTGTAGTCCGGACGATCCACTAATCCGGACAGTAGCTGAAACTAAATCTGTCCGGATTATGGAGGTTGTACTGTATTTTATTTCATACTCCAAATTTATTTATTTGTAATTGTTTTTACTAAATTTTGTTTAAAGTTTATCTCAAGTATCGAACCAGCGCTACTTAATTTATTGCATGTTTGCAAACCAACGCCTTAACCAATTCACACATAAAGTACTTTTTTGGATTTACTTTTTATTAGAACCAGTACTTAGGGGATGACCCCTACATATGCAATGCATTGTGCTGGAACTATTACAATAGGTTATGGGAAGGAGGACAGAGGGAGTAGTGTTTGTGACCATACGATTTGAATCTTCCCACGTTCACAATGACAGGAAAGACTTTGCGGGAGTTTATTCCACATACGAACTGTGCAAATGTTCTTTGTAATACGTGGTACGATTCGATGAACAATTGACCACAAATGGATGGGCTCGCAATGAAAAACGTGTGGTACGTAAAACAGTGTGGGTATCGGGAACAAGTTCCCTGATTTCATTAGAATTTATCAGCACTGACGGCAGCCACTTGGCGGGTATTATCTTTTCCTCTTAATGGGAAAAATTGTAAAGGTAGAAATAAAGATTTCCATCGCTCAAAATATATTTTGTTTTCGTAAAAAAATGACTAAAAAACAAAAGTGGATGATTAATTTTGCGCCACCTTGTATATTCATACTTTTTCATTACATCTTGAATTTGTTTACTGGCCTGGTGACCGGGCTGGCTAACGTCTTAAAACTCCATAACCCATAAATTTTACGTAAAATAAGTGAGTTTTTAAACTTAAAAGTTTTTTTTCGAAAAACAGATCAGCGCATTAAAAAACGCCAAAAAGGCTCAGCCAGGCGTTATTAAAAGTTTGTGTTCCACTAAAAAATATATTTTGTTTAAGCAATCTCAATGATATTTTTCTATCCTTATCGACACTTGAGAAAGCCTTTGCAAAAATCTGCAAATTGTTGGGGGATTATTTTTCATACGCTTATTTTCATACAAGTGGCTCAAGAAGTATACTTCTGCAGCGCCTTGAAAGATATTTGCCATGTCTTCATTTTTTTATGCTGTTTTCTGAAGCTGCATCATTTTGTTTAGTTTGTTGAAATATTTATTTAAGATTTTTCTACGAGTATTTCTTTTTTGAAGTTTATGGAGCTGGAATAAAAGAAAAGTTTTCATCATATGCGGAGCATGCAATTTCTAAGATCATTAATGTATAAATCCACTTTATTTTGTCTTTCTTAAATAAACTTCAAATTTAGCTTGTTGTTTTTGAATCTCGTTTTTTTTTCTCTCTGTTTAAAAAGTTAAAACAAAAATCGTAAAAACGTCTACGTACATGAATATATACGAGGACTTTGCTAGTAATGATTTTAAACAAGGATGCAATCGGCAAATACAGTTGTTATCTCTATTTGAATAATAATGTGTTAGAGTTATTATTTGGGAGTCGCAGGTTCGATTCCTGCCAAGAGTCTGCTTGTTTCTGCAAACTAGCCAAAAACGCTTAAGCAGTATTTGTTTTTAAGCTTTGCTTTGTGCACCTTGTATGTTTGTACGACTACATCCAACAGAACGAAATGCATGCGTTCGCTTTACTCTGGAGCAGATTTTCAGCACATCCTCATACGATCCCACAAGGATATTTATTGCACTGTACGAGTGCTGTTAATACGGTCAGCTTTAAAAGCTGCTTCTTAAAGACTTTTCAGTCAGCCCTCTTCAGTGTCAATATGCAAGTCTGTATGTCTCTCCTTGCATTTTCCATTTTTATAAACATTTTCTCTCATAGCAAAACAAAAAAAAATAAAGCAAATTTCTTAAGAAAAACCACTTCAGTTTGAAATTAAGAAAAACATAGTTTTGATATCAAGTTTTTCATACTTTAAAAACAAAGTCAACTTACTTCTTCAAGTTGTATCGTTGTTGCCTCTCATATAGTTAAACAAACCATGAAAGGAAGTAAGATGAAAAAAAGAGAAACAACTGCTGAAATAGGAAAATGAACAAAATGCACAAAATATGTTAAAAATAAGGAAAAACTGCACTTGTAGTTGAGAAGCAGACATGTTGTAATCAACCATAAAGATGTTTAAGACAATTTCTTACTGAAAAGTAAAAAAGATAAAAAAGAAATAAATATGAAGAGAAGCAAACTTAATAAGACTTAAGAGAAAAAACTGTTTCAAAATGCATAGAAAAATCGGCGTAAATATAGAAAAAATCAATAGAAAAGCGATGAATTGGATAAAATCTAGAACAAACAAATCGTTGCAATAAACTTTGGATTTCCGCTGATAAGTTTATGTTATTTTTTTAATTAAAGTTTATTTGACATTTGAAATAAACGAAACAAAATAGATTTAACATTTATATTATTATTTATTAACAAAGTAAATTCATTCAATTACGTAAACTTCGACAAGGATTTTTTCCTCTAATAGTATGACCAACACTTTACTTACCAAAGATTCAAATTTGGCCGATCTGATGTATAGATGGAGGCAGAAGTTTGAAGAAAAAAAATAGTTTGGTTGAAAAGTGGCAACATTATAAAACGTACAGTTCAAGGCAGATCAAGAAGGTAGTAGCGATAGCACAGCTGATTAACCTGAGTAGATGTCAATTGTGTAAAATTAAATTTGTGCTCATAATATACTCATAACAACATGGCTGATGCCAAACTGCCAAACATCACAGCTTTATATGATGTTTGACATTTGTTAGAGGTTCAACTGTGCTATCAGTGCAACCCGGTCTGACAGTGCAACCCAGGTAAAATTTTTGACAGTTGGTCATGCATTTTTACAATAAACTTTGTATAGTTGTAAAATCGCTACTACCTGCTAGATCCACTTTGACACAGTTTGTCAAGAAAGCATTTTGGCATAATAAAAATAGTTTTTGTTTTAACTTTCATCATTGTGTTAAATTTTGACTATTTTTTAATAATTCAATTTTAGCAATTTGTTAGTTTACAAATAACTAAATACAAGGAGAAAAAACCAGAAAATGTTAATAGAGAAATGCGATCAATAAATGAGGTTTTGGAGTCTGCGGTTGATAGCTAATTTAAGGTGGTAGACAGTTCTTACTATAAACAGGATATCGAATTATATCCTTAGGTAACAATTCGTAGGCTTTCACAGATTCAAATATTTTCTCTTCCACCCACAACTGTCCAGTTGTTGTTATATACTCGTAACAACATCTAATAATTTCTTTTAAGTGCACTCACTCTGTATAAAATATCTTTGTCATACAAATTTTATCTTTGTTGAAATTCACAATCAACCACTCAATCCTATTCTCTATAGAGCTGTAGCAGCTGACAATTATTTCATTTTATGTTTATAGATCTTTTGTCTTGTCATGCAGTAGTCTATTATTTATATTGTTATGTTAATTAAAATTATATAATTATAAATTTTGTTTAATTTACAAAAAGCTTTAAATTTGGTCCCAAAATAAAGTAGTGGGCAGGTAACAAACCAACAGTAAAAACACTTAAGTTATCAGGCCCACACTCCTGCCATGTACAATTCTCCTTAAATGTAAAATGCAGCATTAACAAAAACACACAATCGTGCACAGTTATACTATGTTATAATTAATTAGTACTTTCGTTTCCTTTAAGGAGACAGGTACACACATACAAGTGACATCTTAGTCACAGTCATAATTTTTGGCAATGTATTAAAGAGAGTTTTTACCCTGCAGTTCTGATAACTAGTGGACATATAGTGCAATAGTGCTGACAAGAAAGGTGTTCATAAAATATTGAACATCCAAAGAACTGGATCTCAAAAATATTTATGTATGTACTCGTACAACCCGACAATTTGATTACTTTCACAACTGCTGTGTGGTAGTTGAAGAATAGTTTATGTTCGTTCGTGTGGTCTTTTTGTCATTAACATAACAAATAATTTGAACTGTTGTTTTTGTTGCAATTGCTCTTTCGTTGGTGTTGTTGTAGTTGCTATAGTCCTTGTTATTATTTGTAACACATGTTGTGGTTTGCAGAACTTTAAATCTTTTGTTACTTAGTATCATGGAATTAATGAGCGTGTTCATGTAGTTGGGCGGTTTTATTACACACATTTTTTGCTTGAAATTTATTGTTCAAATTTTACACCCACTTTCGAGCAGACTCCAGCCAAAATGTTTGTCAAGGAAAATAGTTTAATTCTATCAAATTTGAATTTTGTAAAATGTATGTAAGTAAATCATAGAAACCTGAAAATAATAGACGGTACGGAAATGCAGGCTCAGAAACTTGTCTTAAAATAAAATACTTTCATAAAATATAAATACTGTAAACAAATACTCTGTCTATCGCGTTTGCAATCACAGGCATATACTTTGGCGAACCCCTTATCGCTAATCTTAAATTAAGAACGGCTTTTTAAAAGAATGTTTTAAATAAAAAAATTTATTTTTGAAAAATTATTTGAAAATCCCAGCGTAGCCTCCTCAAACTATACTACCGCAATACAAACAATCAATGTCATATGAACAGCCGACAAATTGGCAAACCACTAAACGTAGAATTGCTGAAGCTGCTGAGTCACATATTGGCACAGAAAATCAAAAGCGTAAGCAGTGGATATCTGACCACACATGGGCATTGGCAGCATAAAGAAAAGAGCTGAAAGCTGCTCTCAACTCTTCCAAAAAAACACGCAACCAAAAAGCGGAGAAATCTACCAGCTCGTCTGGAAAGCAACTCAAACGTCTAAAGCCGACAGCTGAGCCTGTCTATAGTAGTCAGTTGTTTTCGAAAACGTGTAGACAATCCCCAACTTTTTGGTATTGTATTGACGTGCCGTCGCTGTCGCCAATTGGAATAAGGGTGATTATTCCTCAATGCTAACCCCGAGGCAAAACTATGACGAGTCTACGAGTATATATAACTGCTCCACCCATGAAAATATATAAAATATATCCACCACTACCCCAAACAATATCTGATATTATATTTGACATTAAGACGCTCAAGAACATCAAAAGTCCAGGAAATGATAACATATCCTCGGAACATCGCTATGAGCAGATCCAGATGTACAGGTTTTGTTGGGTGGGGCCATAGTTGGGCAAAATACATGGTTTGCGGTATTTAAAATACAAAGTACTTCCACGTCATGTATGTATTTAAAATACAAAATACACCAGTTTTATTCAAACCAAAAAATACATTAAGGCCGGGGCACATAGATTCCGTCGTACGTTGCTTTTTTCAACTGACAACTAAGTTGAAATACAGGTTTTCTTATGAGCTTTGTCACATTCAGTACGTCTCCGTCAACGCAAAGTACTAAAGTTGAGCAACTTTTAACGTACATTGAGTAATTTCAAAAATATAATTTTTTTGCTTTGTTTTCATTAAGCTTTTTGTGTTGTGTGGTGACAAAAATAAATTAAATAAAAAAAATTTAAAAAACAGAATATCCTCTAATTCTATGGAAAATGTTAAATTTGATCAAATAAAGCTGATTTAATGTCCGTCAACAAAGCACTCATTGTGTCAACCTCCTCCGCCGATACTTTAACGTCAGTTGAAAAAAGCAACTTATAACGTACGACGGATTCCATGGTCCTCGGCCTTTAGATAAAACTAATCAGCAAAACAATTGTTTCCTTTTATAAATATCAGATTTTTGAATGTAGCATCAGACAAACTGTTTCTTGTTGGAGAATAAATAAAACCTGCTGAAGAAAATAATCTTTCTACAGGTCCTGATGAGCAAAAACTTGTATTAAATTCTAGAATACTCTTTTTTATATTTGAATAGCTGTCAAGGGTGATAATGTCTTTGCTATCGTCACTGAGGAAACTGACAAATTCCAACTCCAAATTTGATGTCCTAGATTCACCATCATCCCTACATCCCTGCTTCTACTTCTGATATTTCTATTTCTGATATATTTTAATTTTTTTGTAATTTTCCTCCAGAGTATAAATTGCAAGATTTTGGATTCTTTGCCTTTCTTCTGTCGTAATATTTTCTGGCAGCCAACGCATCTTATAACCAGGATGATAACGGGAAGCCAAAATAGCTCTATTTATTTCCGGTGATAGTTTAAAAAACTTACTTAAAAAATACTATCATTTTTTTCACGTCATGTATTTAAAATACAAATACAAAATAAGTATTTAAGAAATTCAGGAAAAGTGCCTTAAAAAGAGCCGAAAGTTGCATAGCGAATCGCGGTCACCATTTAGCCGGTGTAATTTTCTAATCATAACGAAAGAAAAAAGTGTAAAGACCAACAACTAGGGTTGCCAGAAGGGCCTGATTTGGCCTGATTGTCAAGTTTTTTAATGCGCGTCAAGTGTCAAGTGAAAAAGTGATTTGTCAAGCTTTTTTGTAAGTTATTTTTTTTCTCAAATTTATTCTAGCTATTTAATAAAACTTAAAAAAAGTATGTGTATATTTCTAAAAAACAAATCTAAAGCCCATATTTTTACTATCAATAGAACTAAGGACTAATATGATACATATTTTTTTCTGCAATTATAGTTTAAAAAATAATTATAACTTTCTGTACAATTATTATAAAAGTGCCAACACTGATATTTACCCTATTACTCAACACTAGTAAATTGATAACATTGAACCAGAGAAGCAAGTCGTGGACTTTTCGTCGGCGGCGGCGGCGATTCGGCTTGAGCCGGGGTTTTACCGGCGCGCCATCCTTCTATCAGCTTAGCCGACTTGATATACCCATGGTGGAATAATACAGGCGGTTTTTCATTGTTTTTTTAAATAAAACCTATGTGTTTGAAGAATTGTCAAGTTATTTATGAAAATTATTATTTATTTATTATAGACTAGCTAAAACCTCTCAGCAAAATTGTTTTTACGAGTAAAAGTTGAAATTCAATTCGTATTTTCCCAATAATAATTATCCAGAAGTTCTTCTTTAAAAACTAAAAATCTCTTTTATATATTTAGTATGAGTGTTTTTATTTGTCAAGTTTTTTTTTCAAAATCAAGTTTTTTTTGGTCAATGTCAAGCTTTTTGACAAATTAGATCTGGCAAGCCTACCAACAACCCAATTATGAATAAAAATTCCCTGGGAGATTTCTCCCTTTTTCCAAAAAGGGGCTGTTTACATATATGTTCTCATATGAATTGTTTGCATATTATATGTGAACAGCCCCTTTTTGGGAAAAGGGAGAATTTTTTATTCTGCAGATAAACTTTTTATGAACACCAAACTTACTTAATCTTTCTTTGAGCAAAGTTATTTATAGGCAATCAAAATGGTAGCGGGCTTTTGCCCCACCCTATCTATGTATATATATAATTGAATGTATATTCATAAAGAATTGTTTTAAATATTTTAAATACAATACAAAATGTCGCTGGTCGTTATAATTCTGCCGGTTTTTATTACAAATACTCTTGTTACTCGTAACTTGTTAATTATTTATGTACAATCTAAACTGCACAACAACGAATTTAATTAATTATAAATTTAAACTGATGATGCTGATTTATAATTGCGTTAAATAATTACACGTAACAAATTTAAACAGAAACAGAAACAGAAAATGTGCAAATGTAGGCAGAGTTGTTGTTGACTGGCAACAAATAATGGAAAGTTGCTGTGATACGTTTATGTATGTCTGTAAGCAGGTAGAACATTGATATGCTTTTTATTCGGCTCATATTCATTTTTGAAATTAAATCTATTTGAAAAACTCAATGTAGAAAGAAGATTGCAGTAAATTGTAGAATTATGCACAGAATTGAAAGTGCGAGTTTTACTTTAATTTTAGCTAAATTATCCATTTTTAAAAAGTTGTTATTTGCTGTGGGTTGAGGAATTTTATTGGAGCTTATGCCAATAAAGTTGGAGCTTATGCAAATAATGAGTATTTGGGTATTGAGTACTCGATACTATCCGCTTTTTTTGAGTACTCGATAATAAAAGTAGTAGTAGTATTTTTCAGCAAAATAAAATACAAAGTAAGAATAAAATACACCACATAATATAAAAATTTAAAGTGCAGAAAACTATTGAAACAGAGGATTGAGTATTTCTATTTGAAAACATCATAAAATATTGTAGAAATATAGATTTCAATATAAAAAAGGGCATAAACTTTGAATTTGACTAACTTAGGGGTTACACGATCAAGTTTTGTCTATCAAGTTTCAATCGCACTTTTTTTACTAATACACGCATACATTTAAAATTTGATAAGAACTTGCTTTTGATATTCTCTTTCGATCGATTGTTTCAATTTAATGTCAAGAAAACATTTTCTGATTTTTTTACAAATATTCTGCAGCAATTAAAACAACTAATTAAAACCAAACGATGAAATATGTTTATGAATAAAAGTATTAAGTGTAATAATGTTGTGTGAGCTATAGAGTAACCATTTGAAGCTGTTTTCTTTACGGTCACATCCAGAAATTAAAAAAATGCTTCAAAATTGCGTTCAGCAAAATACATGGTTTGCAGTATTTAAAATAAAAAATACAAAATACTTGCTGGTCATGTATTTAAAATACAAATACAAAATACGTATTTGTTTTTTAAATGCGTATTTCAAATACGTGCCACTACTGCATAATATTAATATTTTTAATAGCCGTCCTAATACAGCGGAATTAAATAAAATCTTAGCTGAATTGTTAAAAATTTTATTGCAATGAAAATGTTTTATTTGAAAAACTAATTTATAACACACAATTTTAAGCTTTCATATGAAAATCCTAAGCAGAATTGTATTTTTGGTAACTGAATCTAATAAAATATGTTTTGCTTAAGCTTATAAATAAAAATATTTTCGATAAATTTTGAAAGAAAATTTATCCTTCTAAATTATTGAAATCTTATTTATGCATATTTAAATGCCAAGAAAAAATCAGCAAAATGTTATATTATTTAGCTGGAATCACTTCAATAGAACTTAATATTAATGTGTTTGAAAGTAGTCGTAGTATCTTAGCTGATTTAAATAAAAGCCCCAGCTGAATTGGATAAGTTTTACTAAAATAGATATTTTTTTATTGGAAAAATGATTCAAAGCAAACTGTTCTAAATTTTCATTGGTAAATCTTCAGCTGAGTTGCATTTTTTTTGTAGCTGAATATACATACATACGTTTAACTTAATTAATTACCTTTTACGGCATTCTTCTTAGTCAAAAATGAATTTAAAAAAAATCAATACTGACTTTTGACTGAATTAAATAATTTTAAAAATTTATATTTAAATAATTCAATAACATCAAAGCTGAATTAAACATTATTTTAGCTGAATTGCTGTATTTTCTCTTCTATATGCATGTAACAAACTATGTATATGCTTTGTTATGGAAAAAAAACTTTTAGCCGAATTGCATTTTCCTTAGCTGAACCAAATTAATTATAGTTTAATTATTTTGCGAATTTTTTAAACTGTTTTGGTGCAATTGAAAGTCATTTAATCAGGCTTAAGCTTGCGGCTTAGATCCATTTTGAAATTATTTTAGACAAGAAAACCTTATTAATACTATTGTAGCTGGTGGACGGTCGTCAAACCATCTCATCAGCGTTCATTGTGGTTTATTCTGCTGTCTAGATAGATGCCAGTAATTGGAAAAATGAAGTATCTAATAAAATCTAGAATTATATATTTTTTCCTATTCATTTTTATAACATTAACAATCAAAGAACCGTGGTACAAAATTCCCGTCTGCAATAATCCAGTTTAATTCTTTGCTTTTTTTATTTTGAATGCTGAAAGAATCTCTGATTTCAAACAGATGAAAAGTGGCAAAAAAAAAAATATATTAATAGTGGTGGCGATCATCGAAAATAGAACTTAAACATTCTGCTCTAGTGTAGATTAGCTCCTTCATTGTTCCTGTCTTAAAACAATAATATAAAAATTAATAATTAAGATTAAGAATAGAAAACAATTCTAAAACTGTCTAAGAACATTTTTAAATCCTTCTATTTTCTAGCCGAAGTAGTTTGGGATGCAAACAGATATTATTATTGCATTTAAGTTTTTATTACCTTTTTTACTTTTTCGGCAACAATCACAAAAGCACAAAAAGAAGGGAAACAAAATTTATGTTAAACTCATTTAATACTTAAAATTTCAACAAAGTATCATTCATATTTTTCAAACACTTTTACACTCTGACTATGAATAACAGTCAGAAAGATAGACAGACACAGTTAGCACAAGGAACTGACAACTCCAACTGTGAGTTTATTATGAAACGACTCATTTTATCAACAACATAG
Organism: Gymnocheta viridis; assembly: GCA_956483585.1. Lineage (NCBI taxonomy): Eukaryota > Metazoa > Arthropoda > Insecta > Diptera > Tachinidae > Gymnocheta > Gymnocheta viridis. The sequence goes on along the minus strand of OY101444.1, from coordinate 71,465,343 downwards.
AAAAACCATTATCATCGCTATCACTGCCATCATGGCAGCATCATTCTCATAAATTTCTTTAGTTTTCTTCTCGTTTTTATGATTTAAAAAAAATTATTTTGGTGAAAAATGTTATTAATATTGTAGTAATAAAGAAAATTACAACACTATGATTTTTATTTTTTTAATTTTCATTTGAAAATAAAAATGTATCTGCTTTTTTTATTTGTATTTTATTTCAACATACTCGTACACTCTACAAGAGGAGTAGAGTTTCCTTTTTATACACACTTAATCGGATTATGAATGATCAGAAAATTATGATAAAATGCAGACGAAAAACCACAATAATCATAAAAAATTTATACTTTAATAATTGTATTTCCGTTGCTCCAGAATATAATATGAACGAGGATGGATCAGAATTATCAAAAAAAAAATAATAATAAAAAATATGTACAGTGCAAACTCCACTATGCAGACACCGACCACCGTAATTATTTTTCCCGGTTACGGGAAACGCCCGTCTACGGAATTGTTTCTAAAACTGAAAACAAAAGCATGGGACTATGGAATTCGTTCGTGTCCGTTAGCAAAGCATTCACTGCATATTGATTTGATATCCAGAAATGTTTCGAAAAGAAAAACACATGAGTCTTTTTGTAGTTGCAGGGTCTTTTGAGTCATTGTGTTCTAAATCTATAATTTTGTAAAAAAAACTTAATAATAATATTTATTTCATAAAAATAAAAATCTGTTTTAAATTCAAATGGGCCTTTGCTCCTCATTTTTCGCTCACTATGAAAACCAACGACGTGGCTGTCCACAATGTCCCGAAGAATATATCCAGACTTTAAGAGAAACTACGGCATGTAAGAAAATCATTATTTTTAAATTTCTCAAAGAAAAAAAATATGTATGTGAATACTAATAAAAAATTGAAAATATTTTTAGTAAAAACTGGCCAAATAATTTACTTGTATAAATGTTTTTGCAATTTGGCCAAGGACACGGACGAATTCCCTCGTTTACGTCTGAAGAAATCGCACTTTCTTTCCCTGGCCAGTTTGCAGCGCAATCCCATTTTGTCAATACTTCTAAGCTCCTTGTTTGGCGATAAGAAACATTTGAGTTTTATTGATTTTGCACAATATTTAAGTAATTTTCAAGCCTACAGCTCTAGTTTGAAACCAAAGCAGCTGGAGGAGCTCAAAGAGAAAAAAATTAAAAGTATTTTTGAAAAATTTTAAAGCATTTGGAGATTTTGGAATTTTTTCTTACCTTTTAGTAATTTTCAACATGTTTGATCGTGATAGGAATGGCATTATAGACGAGGAAGACTTAATCTTTGTAGTCCATAAACTATTTTCGGATATTTTTTCAAGCCAGCAGATAATGAATGTGGCACATATGATGATTTCAGAAATGGATACTTCGAATACAAATCAAATATTATTTAATGATTTTTGCAAAGCTTGGGAAATTTTCGATATGGAAGAGTTTTTAATAACTAGAATACCCGGCTAGGAATGGCATACATATTAATTAATATTAATGTAAATGGAAAATATAAAAAGATCAAACGGCCTTAACCACAATTAAGCATTAAACTAAATCTGAGATTTTTAAGTTCACTTATTGAAATTGGAGCTGACTGAAGTTTTATCCACTCCTGGCCGATACTAGCAATATAACGAATCCTTTTTGGAAAACAACTAATCGGCGTTTTGCATCACACCATAATCAATAGATACTCAGGCCAAAACCTGCAAAAGGCGAATGGAGTAAAAATAACGTGGTACGATTCCCTATTTCAATACGTGAGACCATCTTTTGAGGTGAATCACAAACAATTTAATTTTTAAAATCTCATAAGTAATAAATTATTGTCTAGTCGAACCGAATTTCAAAAGAGAACATTGTCACCTCAATTCATTTGTTGCTAGATTGGGCGAAATATCTGGGCGAAATTCCCTGGAAATACCGGAACTAGCGAGTTGTTTGGTAAATAAAGTAAAAGATACACTGCTGGCAATCAGAGATCTTTCCGCAAAAGATCCCATACATGTAATATCAACAATATTATGTTACTTATGCTTAAACCAATCTGCTAGAAAATGATAACAACTAATTTTTACCTCATTTACTGGTCATGTTTAAAATAATAAAACATTTTTCTTTACAAAATATCTAATTTGTCTAATAGACCCAAAATATCAGAAATTTGTCCCAACAAAGGTACCAATATCTGCAGCAGATGTATTAAAGGATCCAAAGTCTTTTTAATATCTGTCAAATGTAAAACCAAATTTAAAATCGATGTTACATCAACACCCACCAATTCGTTCGTCAGAGATCCCACTAAGTTGGCCTCGCAAACGCGAGCTTCGAATAAAGTGATCAACAGCAGCTAAAAGAAAATGTATTCCAATAAAAAAAAATCCAGTAAATATATAAAACATGTCTGTGTACTTACATTTAAAGCCACCACTGTGGCAGTAAATATAATGAATTTTTTTAACACCTTATAAAACATTTTGGCCAACAAACAACCGGTTTTGAAATGAAATAATGTGCTTTAAGAAGATCGTTCAAATTTATATGAGAATTTTCGTAAAACAGTATTAATTAATTTTTTTATTTTCAACACGATTTCTATTATTTGTTTTAATAAGTTTTTGTTGGCTAAAAAGTCATAAAAACGTATTTTAATGAAGAAATAAAGCAGTTTAAATAAATGATTTCTGCAATTTAATTTTAAAATATGTGTTTGAGAAGAACACCACTCACGTGATGGATGAAAGAAAGAAAGACGTGAGGTGTCGTAAGGACACTCGGTTAGAACCAAGTTCCTTGGCAACATATCTGCATACGTCTTTCAAGTATTAAATATCGAAATGTAATTTACCATTACGCTTTTGTTCTGCTCTGTACGATTTTGTTCTGCTTGTTGAAAAAAGCAACGTTTAACGTACGACGGATTCTATGTGCCTCGGCACATATACTCGTTTATGCTCGCTCACGTGATTAAAATAAAAAGCTAATCATGTGATCGATGCCCACCTCTAGAGCAAATAAAATAAAAATTAACATCCCTAAAGTATGCTTTAAAATTTGCAACTACAACAATAACAAAGCAACCAATGCATGCATTGCTCTAAACGCAAAAGTGTCAGTTTGTTTATTGTTACGTGGCTTTTTCTATACTCCTTATGCACAACGAACAACGTTCTCGTAAAAAAAATTAAAACAATTCCATAAAGCGATTTCTTTATATCCTTGATCGTGTATTAACCAACTCTATTTACCTTAACACTCTTCGCAAAGTCCTAGAACACCGAAAAGTTTATCTCCAAACAAAATGACATTATCGCACAACTCCATATGACATGACTAATGTCAAAAACACGTGCTTATGAAAATGTTCAGTGTTCTGCATAACTAAACTGATTTATAATTCATTGTTTTATTTTTTTTTCATAAAAGGGAAGAAATAATAATGTTTTAAATTACGTGCTGCAGAGGAATATGTATTTTTTAATATTTATGACTGTTAGAAGAACAAAATTAATTAATTGCGAACATAACATTAAAATTTTAATGTGTACAATAGTTTAAAATGTAATTTTTTATGGGATTAAAGAATGGTTGGATTTTTGCACCGTTTAAGGGAATTCAGTCAGAAGGATTTAAAAAAAAAATCTACACTTTTTTATGGTCGTTCGCATAAAATACGTTAAAACTCAATTTAAATAAATTGGTTTATTATTGTTCATTCCATAAGCCTTTAACCCTTTTTAACTTATCTCTGAATTTAAATCAAAATTAGGGGTGTACCTAAAAGCAACAATAAGTTTTCCTTTGAAAGCCAATAAATCCCATAAATTTGTCAAATACCGTGAATAAAAAAATGTTCTTTATTTTTGTTTTCATAAAAGATTTTTAATTTGGCTTCTAAAATATTTATACAGAAATCGCTAAGGTCTCGAAAAAGTTAGAAATGATTAAATTTCATTTGATTCAAGGCGAATAAAGTATACAGGAGGTGTCAAGGCAAATTCATAACAGGTAGACTCGCCTCAATTCGCTTTAAAAAATACCTGCTTTCTTTGTCAAAATCAACGTCAAACACTATATATAAAGTAACATAAACAAATTTTGACAAACAAAACAGACCAAAATGCAAGGAGAAAAAAATAATCAGCTGAGCTGTCGAGACCACCTGTTCGACTTGGGTGATCTGTCAAATATTACAACAAACACCGACTTGTTGTTACAAAATGTCAAAAGGAGAAGGAGAATATTTATTAAAAAAATGTTATTGTCATTCCAGCGGACCATCAGAATCTCACTATTTTTGTCGAACATGAATTGAAACTGGGGTTTGGATTTTTTTCTTCATCTCCTTTAGAGTGGGCCGTGGACATTTCTTTGTGCGATTTTTAAGTGTAATTCCCGTGGAACGATAGACCAAGCCGAATTACTCCCGAAGAAGATAAAAACTAGTGAAAAATCTGTCAAAAAGTATTTTATGATTTGCAGTATTTGTGCCCAGCAGCATTTTAACAATTTTGCTATGCAATTATCTCGGATTTGCCATAATGTTTTATGTATCAAAACAATGGCAGTATGCAGAGAAGCTTGCCACAACCCAATTTTTGTAACCGAAGCGTACGGATTTGCACCGAATAAAGTGCTTGGACGTATGATGACCGTAATATTTCACCATGGATTCATCGATCGACATGTTTTCACGAAAAACGTTCCACTAGTTTATTTATTTTTTTTTATATTTTATTAATAAATTGTCAGTGGTGCCTCCGGATTCATTATTGTCAACAAGATATAAATTTCTTGAACCTGTTGATACAACTTCAATTCCAATGTCTTCATCTATTCTAGTAGGAAAAGAAATTTTCTTACTTTGATATTTTAAACTACGATTCTTAAACTGGGCAATTCCATATTGTCTGAACTTCTAGAGCTATCGAAATGCGGTATTAATGAAAGAAATTCATTTATAGGCGAATCGGATTGGCTTGTTAGCAAACCAAGTTAGGATATGTTAGAGATCCTTGCAAGAGATCTCTCATTCGTTTTAAGGCATCACATTTGGTGAACATATTGGAGTTACTTCACTCTTACTGCGAAAGATATGACTAAATGTGATACTATTCTACAAAAATATGTATTTATTAAAAATACGGAGTTACACCACTTTCACAATAAACGACACAATTGTAAAAGACTAAAAAAACATGTATATATTTTATTTAATTTAGGAGAAATTGTGGCAGTCAGGGTGATTGCCTTCTTGGGAAATCTTCTCATGCTAAGAGGAACTTAGCTACAAATTGTATGTTCCTGCACAGTCAAAAACAAGTCCTTACCACTTTTATATATGCATGTAAATATATATATATATATATATATATATATATATATATATATATATATATATATATATATATATATATATATATATGTACGATCCTTTTAGCTTTAAACTTTCAGATTATTTTAGCAATTTTTATTCAATACATATTTGTTAACACAATATTTGATCCCCCTAATTTGTTAAATATATAAGCACTCATTGTTTATTGTAATATTCCCCTGCAATTATTGCGGCATCGACCATGTTTTAAGGATACTATTTTATTATTGTTGTAGCTGTCATCATTGCTATTGCTCTTTTTTCCATATCCAGCGAATTGGCAATGTTTGTTATTAGCTGTTAAGAGGACTCTACTGTTCAATCTATAATACACTTGCAAACACATATTGCTCCTTTTTTCAGCGCCCACTTACAGTTTTTGAACATGACATGTTTTTAGTGTTCATTCAGCGAATTTACACTCTTCAGTTACTGCACAATGGATCAGTAAATTGAAATTATTTGCTCGAGCTGAAAGTTTTAAATGGGCAAATTTTTTTTGTGCAACTTTCATTTTTTTAGTAAGAACATTTTTAAAATGTTTTATTTATTTTAAAATTAGTGTTTTGATTTTTAATAAGCTTTTCCTGTCTGTATTCCTTTATCAATAAAAACACTCTATCTCTTATGTATCTACATATCTATATAATTAATAGGCAAACACATTTTTTTAGATCCTTTAACGTTCATTTTATACAACCGATTGAATTATTGATTTCATAACAAGAATTAATACTAAATATTTCGAAAAAATTTAAAGTTCCCCTTATCCTCTGATAAGAGGATGTATAGTGTTGATAAATAACGAAATGTAAATTATTAAATTGAAAATGATATGTTTATTGAGTACTACTGTAAAAATATAAATTTTCTAATAATATTTGAATTTTTCTATACCATATAAAGGAAGGTCTTTTTCCCATTATGCACTTAAAGACATCAAATTAATTAAAATTATATGTTGTAATATCTATTTACAAAGATAGTATCTCATGTGTAAATATCTAGTTAATAAAAAATAAATAAATGAAAATATATATTATACAGCCGATTTTGACAAAACTGATATAATTTTAAAGATATTTATTCACAAATGTGCTAAATCTATATTTTGTTAAAATTGGTTCAGTAGTTTGGGAGATATAAGCGTTTAAAGTTGCTACTAATCATGCACACTTATTGCACACGCGTGTATCAGCTTCAAGTTGAAAAATAAACAAAGCATGCATGTGTGTTTGTCCAATTTGCTTTTGCAAAGAAATGCGACTAAGCATTTTCTATTCATACTTTGTAAACAAGAGTAGCTCTCTCTTTTACTTTTGTAAAATACTTACTAATACTTTTGTGTGATGAATTTCAATGTTATCGGTTTTATGTTAAAAACAGATAGTAATTCTAGATTGAATATAAAACCCATAACATTGAAATTCATCATGCAAATTATTTTTTAGTCACCTTTTCAAATCCCATTCCGACAAGATTGGATTCTGTGACAACCCCGAATAAGTTAAAAGTTGTTTATTTAGAATGTTTTTTGTTTTTGTATTTTATCGTATTTATATTTATGTAAATGCTTAATATTTAATTAGTAGAATATTGCGGTTTGCGTCGGCCATAGGAAATACTAATTTAAATTAATAATCTAAATTGTTGAACTCAAGCTTGAGTCAATAACTTTTAATGAAACCAGTAATAGTAGTTTAATCGGTAAATTTTCATATTGTTGCTAAGTTTCCAATTTCTTAAAATCGATATTCCAACGTATAACCATCGCAAAAATAATATTCTTATATGAGATTTGTAGAAATACAAACGGGTGATATAAAAATTTCAAACGTGGCCTACAAAAACTGAAATAAGTCGCTTAATTTTTTTTACTTTCATATCCACTGTGCTTTGGTTCGTATAATCACAATCATAGTGTTTAAGTTTTCCTCGTACAGCATACTATTTTCCTGCTACTCATAATCCTTACATCATCTATCGATACACACGCATACGAATGTGAAATCATTCGTCCTAGAGTACATTAAGTTTTATAAAGCTGTTAAACACAAACAAAAATATTGATATAAAAAAATACACTCAAATATACAGGGTGGCGCAAATTGAACAGTATCTTCTTTATATATTTTTGATTTAAAATTTGTTTTTCCTTATACTTTAAGATTTGTAGAGAGAAAGAAGACTTGGGAAATTTAAAATGCAATAGTACAGAAATATAAAATGGAACGGTGTACAAGTTGTGCAAAAAGTAACCTGGTTAATGTTTCTGGATTGTTCTTCCACAGTCTCTTCTACGCATTGAATATTTATGGCGGTGTACACCTTACGTAGTCTTTCGGCACCATGGAGACTCCTTACCGAACCGTGTTGGCGAAAAATTGCAACCAGCCGATTCATTGTTGACACTAAGGATCCACTCCACACATTAAACTGGCGACGATAATCATGCTGCGTCAGTAAAATGAAATAAAAATAAAATAAAAACTAAATTCAGTGATTTTTGTTCGTTAATCTATTGGAAATTTCCCAAGTCTTCTTTGCACAAATCTTAAGCAAATGAATTGACAAATTTTTAAATAAATAAACTATAAAGCATTTACACCATAACGTTAATTTTACGTCACCCTATATAAACATGTTTAAATTACGGAACACTATAGACTTTAGTGGCAATACATACATGTCGCTAGTTTAATGCAATAATGCCATATCAAAAAAAAGAAGAAGAAACGTCCCTCAAGGATAACCGCTTAGTACTATGCTCCTTAGTTACCTGCGAAATGAAATTTACCATTAAACTTTTCTTCTATAGAACATTTTAACATATTTTTTAAAATTTACATTTTAACAAGTGAAAGTGTCGATTTTCTTATTATTATGTGTTTACTTTTCTAATCCCTCAATCATCATCATCAATGATGGCGCTGGGATCCATATTGAATCTTGGCCTCCCGTAAAAATTGATTTTATTTATCGCTATCTTTGGAAATGGTTCTTCAATTTCTGCAGTTCAGTTCTAACGCACTTTCTTCTACATTGTTCACCCAGCGTTGTTTGCGTCTTTCGATTTTATTTGTATTGTATGGGTTGTTTTGGAATATTTTCTGTATTGGATTATCTGGGTTCATTCTTATAATGTGTCCTGCCCATTTTAGCTGTTGTATTTAATTTTTCTTTTATTAAGAGTGAGATCATTTAATTCACGTATACATTTGTTATTATATCTTATGATCCATCTTCTTGCCTAATGGGGGCCCTAGTATACGTCTTAATACTTTTCTTTCAAATAGATAAATTTTTCTTTCATCCAATTTTCGACTGACCAAGTTTCCGCAGCATGCATAAAAATTGGTAAGATGAGCGTCTTGTACAAGCGGATTTTTTATGGTTTTGTTAATAGACTTGATCCCATATTCTGTACATCCTTCCAACAGTTTTGTTTGCAGATTTCATTCGTTCATCTCCCTCTTGGCTACAACCGTTTGTTGTATGTATTTATGTTTGAGCAAAAATATTTAAAATATTCGACCGATTCAAAGCAGCAGTTATCTAGTGTTATATTATGACTATATATTATGTTATATTTCATCTTTGATGTATTTATTTCCTATCACTGGTTTCAATTCCTGATTTTCGAAATGCGAACTCTAATGCAAAATTAAATATAGTGGAGGCAAACACATCACCTTGATTAACACCAACTAAAGTTTCAAAATATCTTGAAAGGTTCCCATCTAATTTTACACACGAACGAACCCCTCATTCACAACGCCAAATAAAGGACATATGTAGTTCGAAAGGCAACATTTTGAAGCTACTGAATAAAAGTGCTTCTCAAGACCTTTTACTAGACTACAAAAAACTCCCAGACAGAATTACATCCCAAGCTAAGCCGCAGGAAATTATAACATAAAGTGTCGACTCTATTCAGACCCTAAAGCTAATATTTTGACAACGTTAATCTTATTTTGGCAAGTTTGATTTTTTATTTTTCTATTTCTTAAATATCTATGACTAGATTGCATTAAAGGAGCGATATGAAAGTATCGACACCAAAATCTACTGCGTTCCATATAAAATCGCTGTTATATTTCAAGTTCAGTTGGCTGGTTGGTTGTGGTGGCAGTTGTTGTGCAAACGTTAGATTTGTTTAATTCACATCGTTTTTCCACTTTGGCAAATTTGAATTATTTTTGTTTTGCTTTTACATATGTATGTGCTTGATTATTTATCAACACTTGACTTAATTTACAATTTCGTCGAAATTACATAAATACACATTTGCGAAAAAGAAATTAAAACAAAAAATGCAACAAGTTTTAATACATTTTTTGGCTAAACTTTAAAAATGTTTAGATAAGATTTTCAACAGTCAATGAGGATTAATTCCACTATGTAGCACACAAAAAATAAAGAGCTTGTAACGGCTGCTTCGCGTATCAACGTTCTTAAATTTTACATCTGGAACTACAAGTTACAAATCTAAAAGTAAATTACCTACAAAAAAAAACAACATTTGAAAAATTATTATTTTTTGTATGTATTTTGTTTGCAGATTAGTAACTTGTAATTTTGTGAAATGGGTATTTATTTTAATAGGAGTCAAAGAGCCAAAAGTCCAGAGCATCTTGTGGGCGAGTAATATTAAACCCGGTATTCATCTAGAAATCAAACAGAATTTACCTGTGACTGAATTAGAACTCTTCCAATTGAAACTAACAGAATTTCTTAAGCTGATATACGCCTGGTTTCTGTAACTAACTGTAAGAACTTCCCGAACCGAAAAGATATTGTCATGCTTTAAACAAAAACACGACAGCAGGCGACCGACTATAATCTATTAAAATTAGAATACACACGTTTACATGAGGACGATTATTTTTAAGGCACTACGGGCTACACGACCACCGTTGTCGCTTTCGCCAACTTAGACGAATTTTTATTTTCGTTAGCGACAACGAGCATAAACAACAAGGCAGGTGAAATATTTGGAGGTTATAAACATATTTCATTTTATTATTAATCTAATGTATACATTAAGAGGTTTTGAACGAATAAATTTATTTGTTTTTATATTTATATTAAGTACATTTTGAATAAATCAAATTATTGTTATAAAAGCGAAATATATGAAAGTATCACCACTGAAATATGTACTCGTATTTGTACCACAATCAGTTTTTACTGACGTTTCTATTATAATCAAGTAGCTGACGACTCGGTAACGAATGCGGCCAACTGCATTTGTAGTCTTGCAGTTGCGTAGGCGCAGTCTTCTATGTGTTTAAGCTACCGACTGCAAATTGTCAAAAATGAAATATACACGTTTATATGAGAACGACAACACGGAATATTATTGTCTTTGCTTTTAGAATATATGTACATATGTATTTATGTACATGTTTTTTCTTGATATATCAGAAAAATTGAAAAAATTCGAGCATAAAATTCATGTTCCCACTAATGCAACGATTGTGGGTCCACAAATAAATACAGTAGTTTTCCGATTTAACGAACCTAAAAGTACTAAGTTAAAATTAATACTGTCGTCTATTTTTATTCATAATTATAAATATGTACATTTTTTTACATTTTATTAAAATTATAGTAATTTAAAATAAATATTTCCTTAAAAATATGAACAGGGAAAGGAAAATTTCATAAAAACACCGTAATAGAAAAATACTTTATTTAAAAAATTAGATAAACACAGTCTGCTGATTGGAATAAATATCGTTTTTTATTGGCATCTTCTTGAAGTTCTCTCAAAGACATTAAATTTGTGTTACTAACATTATTTTGCTGAGTCCATTTAATATAAATTTCGAAGTGCTTAATGGCATCTTCGTGTTTTATTTTGGGCTCTAGAATTTCTGTTTCATCAAGCTCTCCATCATTTTGATTTACATTTGTCCGCTAAACCGAGTACAAAATAAAATTTTTATTCGTAATATAAGGTACTTACTTAGTAGAAATAAAAATGTTGATGTTCGCTAAATGCGATGTTCATTAAATCGAATGTTCGTTAAATCGGAAAACTACTGTATATAATTTGTTACTGTTCTCGTTATAGTTCAGATTATATTTTCAACTTTGCAGCCCCGCCCATCCCAAGCTTGGCTTGACCAATAAACAATTTTGTAACAGTTTTAATTTTAGCTTTTTAGGCTCTTTTTTAAGACAATTTCTTAAACTGGACTTTTTCCATGAATAAAACGGAACTTTAAAAATGCGGAACTTTAAAAAATAAAAAAATCTAAAGTGGCATAAATGAATAATAAATAAATCAGCTGCTAGATCTGTAGTTGTCATTTTAAAAATAATTAAGTAGCTGGCCACAGGGCGAAATTTGTAGCCAGCGGCCTTTGTAGTCATTTAGACACGTATCTTGCAGTGGTCATTGTGCAGTGATGCCACCTTATTTGTTATTACACATATAATGTGTAATTTTTATTTTCATGTGTAACCCATGTGTAATTGGCTGCATGTGTAATTTAAATTTTATCGGTTTTGAGCACTACTTTTTTTAGTGGGATGACGACTGTGATGACGATAAATAAGGATTGGCTGTGATATTTTAATTTATTTATGAACATGTTTTGCATTTTTTTTGCTTTAAATTTATTAAGTTTTTGTTTGTGATTGTCCTTTTTTCACAAAACAAAACTGTGATATTTTTAAGGAGAATGATGTAGAATTGTTCTAATGAAGATTATAAATGTTATATAAAAATTAAAAAAAAGTTCCTGAAGAATTTGGCAAATACCAACAAAACGACATAATAACATGTAAAAAATAATCTTTAATTAAATGACCTTGAAAGCCCAAATATTTAAAATGATGATGAATATTGAAAAAATTTTGGAATTACAACAAATAAGTATAATATTTAATCTAAACAGATCAAAGCATGTCATTATGCAAAAAAAAGCATGTGTAATTCCTAATTTCATGTGCAATTTTGGCATGATGCATGTGCAATTCGACATTTCGTTGGTGGCAACACTGTCAGTGTGTTTAATGCTGGATGAGTGAGAAAAAATTTATCTTTTGTAGATTTGCGGGGTGATTCATAAAATCATTCAATTTTATATTCTATGAATCGCCCTGAAATAAAAACGAGATAACCAGTATAATAATTAATTTTTTAACGATGTGAAAACTTCTCACAATATACAAAAACCAGACACTGAAACTTGAAAATTAAAATATATATGTGCATCTTTATAGAAAAAAACCGACTAAGTGTCACTGGCATAATAAATTATCCGCATTATAAAACAGATATAAAATTCAAATTGAGACTTAAAATCAAATAGAGCAGCTGCAAAATAATAGCAAATAAAATAAAATTCAGATTCTGCTTAAAAAGCTTTTATTTTTGTATAAGATAAACGTTTTTACTTCAATTTTCATATTTATTTTCCCGCTTAAGCATTTCCATAAGTTTTGTTAGTCGTGTCCATTTGAAATATATGCAGCAGTTTAACATATTTAGGGCAATTTCATTTTATTGTGCTACATTGGCCTGGGGAGGTTATACTCTATTTTTTTTAAATATATATTTTCTTTTGCTGATAAAGTGCATTCAGCAATTTGGCTACAATGTCTGGTGTTTGGACTGTAATAAATGCTGTAGTACCTGTTGTCAGGTGGTTGGAAAAAGTATAAATATCTAAATGTACTTTTTTATATTATTTTTCCTGCCATTACAATAAAGATACCTCAAGGAATAAATATACACCACAAAGATAAAATCCTTGAGGGGACCGTGTTGGGAGCAAAAATACTTGTAATGTGTATCGAAGCGCCTGTATCCGCATGCATGTTTAAATTTATTTCTTTTCTATGTTTCTCTTCTAGTTTTTTCTTTCTTAATTTTTTTTTCCAAAGTGTTGAGTGCAAAACTGCAATGAGAGGCAGTCAAATGGGTGGTGTAATGTAATGTAATGTACGTTTTACTTCTGTTGCAAATAGTTCTAAAGTGCTTTTATGGAGATGTTGTATAATTTATGGCATAAATTTAATTTAAATATCCATATTTTCTTGTGTGCTTAAATCAATCTCCTTGATAAGGTAGTTGGTGGAAATCTTAAACGGCAGATGGAAAGGCTGCAATAAATAAGTTTATCATTGTGTTATCCTACAATGCCAATTTGTAATCTTGTAATAAATGCATATAATCCAAATCCATCTGTCAGGCATTGAATTAGTAAATTTTTCGAAGATCACTAATAGCTTTTGGATCTAAACATTGAACCCTCTGTAGGCGCTAATTATGGAGAGTTCTTCAATTAGGTCTGCTTAATGTTCATAATCTATGACGGTGATGTTAGTTTACTATCGTCTTTATAATTTGATGCCCAATCGAGTCCCCAAGCTTTAGGATTTAGGTACTGCTGGTCGACTCTACTTTATAGCAAATGCGTTGGTCTTATGAACCCGAATCTGCAATATTTGGTGCTAAAATTCTAACAATTCGGAAAAAAAATCACACAACATCACCGCTGTTTTGTGAAACTGTACAGGAGAACCCGTGGTAGTCGCCATGCACAAGAACTCATATTTTCACAGATTTTAAATCGGCGACTTTGGGTCGTGGCTTGGGTGTTACCCAATACAAGATCTAATTGACAGAGAAGCTGAAAATTAAAAACAACCGTTTATTCGGTGATTTTTCTACGAGCATTTGGAAGAACATTTTTAACAACGAAGCGCATTTATTTATGAATTATCAAAATTGTCAATGTATAAGACGATTTCATGCTACACGAGGTTGACCAAGTGGGAATGCATCTACCAAAAGTTCCTGTTGGGTGTGGATATTTAGCCGTCAAAAGCATTGATCTGTACTTCTTTAAAAGCGCCAAAGGTGAGACAAAGCTTTACATTTCAAGTGGATAACTATCTGGTCGGCAATAATTCCACTGTGCACCTTGCGCAGGGTAAACTTTAGCGTTCAGCAACTCCTCTATGTATCTTGCAGAGATCGCATACTTGACAATTCAATTACATTTCCTACTGGGTTAATGCAAATATGTACCTCTTGCAGAAAATTTTAGTAAATCTAAAAATCTCGCATAACATTTATCTCCCTATTGGATACAATTCTCCATACCAAAAATTTCGGGTTAAACAAGTGCCATCGTGTGTCCTTCCGATGGAGACTTCAGCAAGCTGTTAAGGTAAGATGAACTCCGTTCAAGAGAAAACGATCGCGAAGCAAGCAGTGGTCCCGTCGTCTAAAGAGCTGCCTTAATCGGGATTATAATTATTCTTTAACAACACAAACTGCGAAGCCGTTTCGATCTATGTGAGGCCTATGACCATCCAGAAACGAATAGTAAATTTGACTAAACAAGCACATTAAGGTCAGATCTTGGACCTGTCTGTCTTCGAGTATCTTAATTACATTAATTGGCCCCCTCCAATGACAACGCCATGTAAAAGTGACTGGTTCCGTTTATGTAAAGTTCCTGCATAAGAACCGCTCGCTAACACTTGGGAACCGGTCATATGACTTATTCTTTGACAGATACTCTTCCCTCTATAGACCTTCCAAATATTTATTTTTACAACGAGCTGCTGTTATTGGAAATCCCTTTGCAAACACGGAATTGATCGCATTTTCGCCTTAATTCATTTATGCTTTTCTTGAATGGAAACCCTTTTCGACTAACGTGAACTGCAGTTAAGACTTTAATGCTTTATTTATTTATTTTTTTGTTTCAATAGTATTGATTTTAGTTCGGAATACTCAATTTCGAAAAAATGTCCTTTATTTATTTACTATAAATTGGTTTAAAGCAAATCAACTCATTGGTGGATCTTAGAATAAAGATCAGAGAATAAATTTTCATTATAAATTTTTTTAAGGTGAAAAGAGATAATTTTCGGTTGGTAAATTAAAAGTTTGCCACTCCGAGAAAATATATATCTGCTACCCCCAAAGACTTCAACATAAAAATATAAAGTTTTTTTAAGCTGACGCTAATTGAAAACTTTTCTTCATCTCATTTGTTTTAAATTTTAATTCATTTATATAAATTCAATATTTTACATACACATATTTGTTCGTTTTATCTTTAGCTGACAGAGAAATGTAATGAAAAATTGCCAAGTAAATAGAACAAATGCAAATATTGCTGAATGAAAGACAGACAGATAGACAGTCAAACAAACAGACCGACAGAAAAGCAAAAGAAAAATGTTTCGACTTTTAATACAATTGTAAGTTTCTTAGTTCATTTAACACATTATCCTTCCGCCACTAAGTGTGAGAATAAAAGATTTCATGTTTGTACAATTGTGTGAACCTTAAATACAACCGGAGAATATGAGAATTTGCACAGAGTCCTTCATTCCTGGAAAAAAAACAATGACCAGTTTAAAAAAAAAACCAAAAGTTAAACTTGTTTAAGGATTTAAAAGACAAATGTGAACAATTTTCTTTGACATCAGCAGCAACAAAAGAAAATATCAAGGCGAGAGAAACTGTTGCAAGCAGCATTTTCATATTGAATTAAAGCTTAATGAATTTTCTTTTTGTAATTTTAAGTAAAATTTAGCTTTTCTTCTGTTATTTCTATTTTTTATTATTCTTAAATTTATTATTGTGTTCTGTTTTTTTTTTGTTTTAGTTTAATGGAATATTTTACTTTGCAACAAAATAGCGTTGAAAACTTTTATACACATCAGCTCAACATCATTATCTCGTCCTTGGGATGATGTTGTTTATCATTGTAATTGTCATTATGGCATGAACTTTTTCTTAATCTTATATTTTTTACGTAAATTGCAAAGTTTTCAACAACAACAAAAAAACAAATTTATTTCATATAAAGTTTGTCTTGCAGTCAGGCGTTCGTTCATTCGTTCGTTCGTTCATCTATTCATTCATTCATTACATTCAGAAAATTGCATATTTAGTCGCTTTTTTATTGTTAGAGGCAACAATTTGTTTATGTACAGTTCAGCTTTTTTTATATTTCTTCACTTACTAGCGAGAACGAGCGAGCGATTCTCTCGATAAATTTTGTTTTCTCCTCTTGTCTAGAGATGTTTTTGTTACTTTTTAGCTTTTCAACAATATGCTGCACAAAAGTTTTGCTTCCTGTTTATTTGCGCTCAACAAACTAAAAAAAATTAATTTATTGTTTTATTTGCATGTTTCACAAAAGAGTTGAAAACAATATATATTTAATAAATAAATAAATAAGAATTTATGTTAAGAAATAAGATATTTGTAAGCAAAAAGTAAAATTTTGTGCGTAAAATTAAGAGGGAGTTAAATAAGTTACCGATTCATAAGCACTTATGGCCTTATTCACAAACGAATAATAAAGTTATTGTAGGTTTAATGTTGGATTTTTATATGGGAAAACCGGTTTTAATGCACACGTTAACTTTATTAATCGTTTGTGAATAAGGCCGTTAACTGTTTAATTGGTTATACAATCGCATAAACATGCGAAATCTTTTTTTATTCAAATCAGTTGTAGGCATATCGACCCCTGTGCACGAAATTATCGTATGTTACACTTATTTCGAAACCGTATTTTTTATGCAAATTAGTTCTAATTCTAAACCCATTAATTCATCAGCGGACAAAATATTATAGCGATAAATATAATAGTTATGGAAATAACACAATGCTCCTTTTTTTCGTATGTAACAGTTTTATCTATATATATGTAAATAGGCAAAGACATATTTTTAGATCTCGTTTTCTCCTTTGTTTGCCAACCGATTTTCTTCATTCTTTTACCAACTGGTAAACATTGTTGAGCTTTAATGACCCGATTATATATTATTTAAATCAGTTCAGTAATGAAGGAATGAAAGGCACAGGAATACCAGGTAATGCTAATAGCACAGCTGACTTAGTAAATTTGAGAATGTGTGCGTCACACAGACAATAGATTTTGACATAAACCTTGTACGTTTCTACCAACAAAATGCGTGTGTTTTTTGGTGTTGTGATTTGCTGTAGAATCGCTATTACCTGTGATAATTGTACCATGCTCCAAACATTTCCTGGGTATTTATTTCTCAATTAAAATTAAAATTAGAGGTCTTATATCTTGATATAATAAACAAGGTAAATCCGTTAGTACAACAAAAACTTTATTATATTTTGTCTGTCAAGTAACAAATATTGTTTATGTTTTTTTTTTAGCGATTCTGACAATCAGGTAAAATAACATAAGCGATCAGCTGTTTGAACAAGCTTACCTTGTTTATTGCATCATGTCTTGCACATATATATTTTTAGGTCAGAGAAAAATGAATGAAAAATGTGTTTTCTCTTACATTTTATTTTAAAAACATTCTCTTTCAGCAGTCGCTTCTTCAAACTCTTTCAATTACAGAATTACCAGCTCATAAGATTTTCCCCCCAATTTTTATACTGCTTGGGGAAGAAAATTTTATGCAGGAATTCCGGGGATTTTTTTGGGGATACAATTTTTCATTCATTAAACTTAATTTTTCTTTAAAATTATTTTTGTAATTATTTGTTATTTAAAAAAATAGCGGATATTTAGAGGGGTTTCGTTGATCAGAAAGTGTAAATTGGGGAAAAGGTTTGAAAAATCTGAAAATCTTGTTCTGATTGATTAGTTTATTTGTAACACTCAATTGCGGTGCTGCCACCATCAAAATGCAAAGTTGTACAGCATTTGCCCCAAGACTATTCATAGCATTATAAAAAAATAGTAGTACAAAACAAGTTTCTAAATATATATGATTAAAACCCATATTTATTAACAATATATAAAAAATAGTAGATGGTGTTTCGAAAATTCCTTCTTTCGAATCGAAATACTTAATAACCAGGGCAAATTTTTTATAGCATATACCATTAATACCATTTTTTCAATTATTTTCTAAAAAAAACTTTTTGAAACTACCAAGCCTTGAAATGTCACTTTTACCGTTTTAATTTTTTAGATTTAGTACTATTTTGTATGGAAAACAACATAAGTAGACCGTAACTGATATGTTTTTATATGAAGTTTGTTAAATAAAAATGTAAAATTTCATTAAAAAGTTACGTTTTCGAATATTCTTCCATTTAACTCGAACAGTGAAAAGCATACGACGATCTAAAAGCGGATTCGTCAGGGTTCCCAGTATACAACATTATCATAAAAAAACCAACATGTTGATCCTACCAAGCCTAAATAACTTATATCTCAGTGTAAATCAAACTACATTTTGAAAACCTGAATCACATTTTGTCGAACTTAATATTTTTAGAGCGTTTATGTTAAAAAATGCAAACCAAATGCATACAAATTACGAATTACGAAATTGTAGTTGACCATGTGCACAAAAGTTTTAAATATGCTTACAAACAAAATTTTTTTCATAAGTTTAATTTATTTTGATATTAAAAAAAATTTTATTTTTTTTGCGAAACCAATGGATGTTTAATTAAATGCAAATAGGAGCGTCTGCTATTAATAATGGAGAACACAATCATTGCAGGAAAATGTTATTTTTATGAATAATGTATGTATGTTCACTTAGATAAAAAGAAAGTAGTCTAAAGCTGTTGTGCAATGTTGTGCAAAATTAAAAAAATATATATTTATAATTTTACAATCGCGCAAATGATGCGACAGCCCTGCATAGTTATATAAATTTTTTTGCTTGTTGTCGATAGTTCACAAAAATTCAACTTGTTTTTAAATTTTTTCTTATGTTTGTGGATTTTTTTAAAGAAAACAACATAGTTTTTTACCAAAAATGTTTATTATTTTCAAAAACGAGGAAAGAACCCTCGTAGTGTCAATAACAAATTATGTTTTCAAAAGTTTATTACTTAAGGAAAAATTAAGAAAACCTACCAAAAAACCAAATCTTAATAAAAAATAATTTTTACAATTACACAGAAATTATGCAATAATATGTACATCTCTATTCAAAAGTACCCCAAGAAGTTTTAAGCAAGTGAGTTTTTAGAAACTGGCAACGCCAAAAAAGTATTTTAGCTTTTACACCCCGGCCACACGACCAATAAGTTTGACAATTATTGCTGTGACAACTGTCAAATTCTATTGCCAAAACAAGATGTTAAGGTGTGTACCGCAAAAATATAATACATATTTATGCGGAACACATATTCAGCAAAAAATGTTATAATACATTGCTGTGCAATAATGTTTTAACACAAGCTGTCGAGTTCAATTGTCATTTGATTTACCTTTAAATCTTGTGCAAATATAAATTTAAGAACACTAACGTACACACAAAAGGAAACCGCTAAACAAAGAGAAAAATTATTAAAATTTAAATTGCAGTTATAAATAATAA
Organism: Gymnocheta viridis; assembly: GCA_956483585.1. Taxonomy (NCBI): domain Eukaryota; kingdom Metazoa; phylum Arthropoda; class Insecta; order Diptera; family Tachinidae; genus Gymnocheta; species Gymnocheta viridis. The sequence goes on along the minus strand of OY101444.1, from coordinate 71,445,602 downwards.
TGAATAATTATTTAAATTAAATCTGTAATTATAAAAAATATCTTCTTTCATAAGATCCGTCCTCTTCCACAAAATTTACAATATCAATTATTTGCTTTCAGTTAACTAAAAGTGTTAAATTTTTGTCGCCCACTCATTCTTTTTATATAGAATAAAAATAACGTACAACCAAAATTTGCAAGTTATTATTCTAAGATACGAGTATTTATGTACGTGTTCGCTACATCCAGATACAAGCTTGAACATTAGCAATTCGACACCGAAACTCTGCCGGCGTTCTTGCTTGTACTAAGCCATACAAATTGCTTATGTGGTCGGTGTGTTAATTTAGCTAAATTTGATGGATTTAATTTGATTTGGTTTTCAATTTTATAATTTTTTACAGTACTGAGAAGAGATTCAATAAAAAACTACTTCTAAAGTTTGTATTCTATTGTTAAAAATTCTCATATTATTTCAGTGCTTGCTGACAACAATCCCAACAATCATTTGAACCATCCAACTTTGTTCACAAACTTGGAAGTATGGCAAGCCTTATCTTTGTTTAGTTTCTTATCTGAGTAATTGTTTTTTGTTTATAATTTTTAGTTCCATATTTAGCTCTTTAATTTGAGCAAAAAAATTGCTTAGCCTCCAGTAGCAGACGGTCGTTAAGTTTCTTTGTGCTTGTGCTGGAATGTGTGTTAATACAACATAAATATGTATTATAAAAAATATAGAAAAATAAATAGAATTCGTGCCTAAATATTACCTTTTAATTAATTTATTTTAATAATAAAGTCGATAATTAAATTATATTTAGTGACGTGTATATGTTTAAAGAAATATAATAACTATAAAGTTATTGAAATAAATATTCAAGTGTATACACGTAAGTAAATCAAATCAATTTATTGCCATGTGTCTAACACACATAGTTGCCAGACAACTTGTTGTAAAATCGTTGAACAACGTTTAAAAATGAAATCACATTAACACCATGGTCCAATAATACAGGTCTATACAGAAGTACATTTAAATAAAAAACAACAGGCATTTTGTTTGTGTATAACATCGTAAAGAAAAGAAATAGCTGACTACAACATTCAACATTTCAACACAATGAATAAACGCAATCGTGCTAAAAACTGTAAACAACGTTTAACAGCGTTTCACGATGTTTGAATAGTAAAAAAATACAACATTGTAAAAAATCAGCAGGATTATTGCATAGACCTGTTATTATTGGACCAAGATTAACACTAAGTTATAGCATAATTACAAGAAAAACAAACAGGGCCAAATTTAATACCAGGTAACCTTGTTGATCATCAGCTGACTTTACCAAACTGTCAAATTCCATCTAAAAAATGCGAATAACAATTTTTTATTTGTCCATTGAGCATAACAGTTTGGCAAAGTGCCAGTCGTGGTCGTAATAATAAGTCCATCTTTTAGATACGTCGTGCCTATGTACATGTGTTTTGTCTATAAAATTTACATCGAAATGACAATTAACTTGTATTGGGTATACAAACAATTATAATCACCTTAAGACTACACCACTTGGCATTGATATGCTTTGTAGCCGGGTACAATAAATAGCAGGTAATTTCAGTTCTACAACAAATACACCCCAAATAAAAGCAACATGCATACATACCGGTATTGTCAGTGTTGCCTCTGAGGTCGAATGTATTGTTTTCCTTTCAATTAGATTTTAGGGGTGTTTAAATAAGCATTTTTGTGGGAAAAATTAAGGGGCTGAAAATACAAATAACGCTCATATGCTGTAACGTCGGTATAACTAAAATACACGATTTTCGAGTTTATTACCCTTATTCCAGTTGGCGACATCGACGTCACGTCAACACAATACCAAAAAATTGGAGCTTATCTACTCGATGTCGAGAACAATTTTGTGCTAATGAAAGGTCTAGAAAATAACATGAGCATGTCAATAGTAGTCATTTGTTTTCGACAGCGGGTAGACAAACCCCAATTTTTTGGAATTGTGTTGACGTGTCGTCGATGTCGCCAACTGGAATAAGGGTGAATATATTGTAATTTAATTTGTGCAAAAAATGTCATACAAATATCTTTTTTACTCACCTCCTAAAAATGGTGGGGCCAAGTTCAACAAAGTGCTGCATAAACACGACAGCAATACAAAAAATTACTAAGATTTTAAAAGATATTTTACAAATCAAATGGAATTCCCAACAAATAATCTTTTCTTATATTTCACGATTAGACAAATTGAAAGACACATTGAACACATTTTTATGCATTTAATATTAGTAAATTAAATGTATTCAGAACATATTATTTATTGATTCTTGCAACTTCACTACTGAAGACATTTGCAGAGAACAAAATAGCGTCAAAATCCAAAACAGGAAACTAAAACTTTATGATGGGATCGGATTAGTAGCCTAGAATTGAAAGAGATGAGAATTAAATATGAATGACATGTTCATTACAGTTTTTTTATTTCGGATATTTTTTATGTAAATGCTTCGCATTTAATTAATTACAATTCAAATATTGCCCATTGCTTCAGCCATAGAAAATACTAGTATAAATAAATTTGAAAACTACGAAAAAGAGAAACGCCATGAACACATATAAGCTGGTTACAGTTTTTTTCAATAAATAGTGCCAATTTAGTTGATTTTAAAAGCATTTTTCTGTGGTTTATTTACTTATCCTCCAAAAAATTATAATTTATCATGGAGTAGGGGATTATGTGTGAAATGTCCAACATAGCGCTACGTAATATGTAAACGGACAGTTATCTTTATCGCGGCGAAAATATTCTAAATTATAAAAAAATATGGAAAATCGTTCATAACGCAAAAAAAAAATTAATAAGATGTGGCGCTGGCAACACTGTTTGTCTGTTTATTGCCATAAAACAGGCAGAAACTAATTGTATCTCAAAGATACTCACATGTACAACAACATTTTTAGCATAACTTCACGATCAGTTTTTGTCCCTTTTTTTCTCAACTGCTTACTCCTAACGACTCAACTTTGAGACTCTGTTAACGATTTAAACAAGGTTTCCATTAAAAGTTGGTAGAACTATAAAGCAGTACGGTTTTGTAAAACGGCGAGTTGAAACAACAAAAGCGGTAGAACAATTTTTTTTTAATTTTTAAAATTTTACGCGTATTGATAACAAAAGTGTTAAAAAAATGTAAAGATTTATAAGTAAACCAGAGGTTTCGCATAAAAATGTTTTATTCCTAACAATATTCAATCCCCTAACATAAAAATTAGCAAATTGCATATTTATGTTTGTTCGAATTTCCAAAATTTCTTTAATAGGAGCATAATTTACTTCTAAAGTGCCAAAATGTTTACCCTAAATTTTTTTAAGAAAGCCACGTTTTCATTAATTTCTTTCAATTCTATCTTAATATATTTTCTTTTTATTTTTTAATTTGCGATTGTTCTATTTACACAGTTTGTTTTGAAGTAACAACAACAACGACAACACTTAATAAAAAATCATATAGTTTTTAAAACAAAAATAATAACAACAACAAAAACAATAGCAACATAAATGGCATGCATTTGTGTGCGAGCATAACTATGTGTGCATGGCTGCCAGATTTGGCGAGTTATTTTAATTTCGTCGACTTTACACTAGTTTTCTTCTAAATTTGACGAGTTTCCAAGCAGCAATTCTGTACTAAATTATACATATTTCTTAAACTCAATTTAAGAAATTACTTGCGGAAATAGTGAAAGTGATTACTAATTTACAAATTGAATAGATTCAGGATTCTTTCTAATTTGGCATTACCTCGAATGATTTTTGGCACCTCTCCACATGAACAGTATGGAGTCAGGGAAAAAACTTTGAGATTTAGAACTAGTACTGGAGTACATGATATAACGTTCGGCTGTCGGCTAAAATATACGTAGCTGCACAATGTGAAATATTTTTCGAATTTATTTCGCTATGTTTTAGTTAGAAAAAGCGCCGAAAAATGTTTATGTTTGTTGTTGTATTTTACAAAATAAGTTGCTCATAATATAAAGTATGGTTTAAATCCCTCTATTGTGTAATTCTTATAAAAATTACAACCAACTACTGCTACTGTCCGGCACTTATGCGCTCCACAGCGAACTGTCTGGGAAATCATTACTATCAAGACCTTTGGGAAATCTCTGAAATTGGACTAAAGAGACTCCTAGCATTTGTCAAGAGAGTTTCATCACATCGAACTAAAGTTTTCATTTACGGGCCATCACACATCGTGATAACGCTAAGGACTAACATGGTCTATGCGAGGTTTCTATGACCAGTAATTTTAGCCATACTTAACCTACTACCAACTACTAAAGAACAAATTTATTGAACATTTTATAAAGTAAACAAAGAAATATTAAATATTTTCACAAAGCTGATGCTACATTTGACTCTGCTACTTATAATGATGTTATTAAAAAATTAAAACTAGAACTAATACTATTGTAAGTTATAAAATGTTTCCTGGGAATAATGAATACAACATTAAAATCATAAAAAAAGTATGATATAATTTAAATTTCAAAGATGTCAAAATAACATTCAAAATACTCCAGAAAATAACAATAGCAACACTTATCCAATTCACAAATTTTTCTATTGCGTACTATTTGTACCATTGCGTAAAATTTTATGGCCGTTATAAAAATATTCACCCTTATTCCAGTTGTTGACATCGACGTCACGTCAACACAATACCAAAAAATTAGGCCTTGTCTAACCGTTGTCGAAAAAAACTGAATACTATTGACAGGCTCATGTTATTTTCTGGACCTTAGAGAAAAGTAATAGACTGTCAGTAGCACAAAATTGTTTTCGAAAGCGAATAGACAAACTCCAATTTTTTGGTATTGTGTTAACGTGACGTCGATGTCGCCAGCTGGAATAAGAGTGATTGTTCATATTTTTCTTGTAAAAGTATTACATGAAAATACTATTTTATTACTTATGTTGCTTCAGTGCGCTATTTTGTAATATTTTTTTGTTTACAAATTCGAAGCAAAATTTTAGTTTCAATATTATGTTGTTTTATTTGTTTTACTTTTAAAAATAAACATAATTGTGATTAAAAAAGCATTTAAGAATTTGCAATATATCAAAATATAAAAACATAAAAAGCAACAAGTGAAATGGTAATCGAAGGAAATAATGTAGTTAGTGGCAGGATATTAAATTTAGTTAGTAAAAATTTGTGAAATCAGTTTTTGTCTGTATTGCTTATAATAATTTCTATATTTTTTTCTGTCATTTGGTTAACTTTTATGACATTTTTTATAGTATTTTTTTATAAATAGTACCATATTGTGAGATTTAAGGCGATATGTCATAATGTCCAGTGTCATAATGTCCATGGAATAAAAGATAGAATATATATTCAAAAGCTTTGAAATGATACCAATATGAGTTACACACGTTCAGAAAAAAAGTGGAACATTCAAAATGCATATGAAAACTTTACAGGTTTCTTTTTCTTTTTACATTTTCTACTTCACTAAACCGGTCTTGTTCCTAGTCCATTTATAAATTGTCATAATGGCCGCGGACATTACGACACTTTGTGAAGTGTCACAATGTCCATGGATATCACGACACTTTTAAGCGTGTCATAATGTCCATGGGCATTATGACATGTCACCAAATTTAACATAGACGATTTTCGGCGACTTAAAAATAATCCATTTTGAGAATTTTTTTGCCATACTTGACAACTTCATTTCAATTGCATCTGGCAACTGTATATACACACTTTTTTAAATTGGGATATTTACCCGCTGGCTGGCAACTGATTACCATTTTTTTCTACCTGGTCTATACCATACTAACTGTCATATTCTATGTTTATATAGTGGTGTGCAAATTTTGTTTACTAAAGTACCTACGTGTCAAAATAACAAACAACAAAAATAACGGGCATTTAGTTATTTTACCTGAATTGTCGAAAACAATTTTTTAAACAGTAATCAAAATATTTCAATAGCTTTTTCGTTCTTTTAAGTTATTTTTTTCACTTATTGAAAACTTGTTCAAAGTATGTACATTATTTTTTTTTTCATTTCGTCGTCCCGAAGTCATCGTCACGTATCTCAAAAAAATTTGAGTCTAAAGTTTCAACATTAAACTAAAGAAAATTATTAGCTGATGTGAATTCGCACTACTTCTGTAGCACAAATACAGGATCTTAGAGCCGGTTCACACACGGTAATTAATGAATTTTTAGGAGAAGCGGTTTTATCGAATATTTCTTTTTATTTTGTGATATACGTGAAGATAACTACGGGCCGACGATTTGTGAACGAAACTTGACAATTCGGAAGAGGTCAGCTGCTATATAAACATATTCTATTTCTTTCAAAGACAACCAACCTGTTGCTTTGCTTGAATCAGCTGATCTTGACATTTGACCAGTACATTTCATAATACCACCGTTACTACAACAACTGATACTTTACCAAACTGTAATGCTCAATGCATAATGACATTAAAAGCGCTAAACTGGGTTTTAACGAATCTTTTACATAAAGCAATATAATGTACTTCTTTAAAATCAAACATTTTCTCCAATACGATTATGTGCTTACCATGTAAACACATTGTTCGATAGCGAATGCCATACGAGTACTCCCAAACTAAAAATACATTATGGATTCTGCTCATTATCGAAAACGAGGAATAGACCCCACTTATACCACTTTAAGGTATTTTTTTCCTGCTATTTTGATCACAAATTAAAAAAAATAACTGAATATTGTAAAATCGCTTTACGTTGACTTTTTAAAATTCATTAATTACCTTAAGAAAGAGCATATGAGATTGACTTTAACTTTTTTTATTTAAAGAAAACGTGATGTTACTGAAGCTTTTAAAAAGTAGGTCTCAAAATTCTCGCCGATGTAATTAAAAGACACTGCGCCGAAAGCTGGCAACGCTACGAATTAGGCAAGTAAAAGAGAGTATTTTAAAGAGATCTTCTGAGAATAAATGAAATCAGGGATGTCAGATTTTGTCAGTCTTCCATTGCGCAAACTTTGAAAAAAAATCTGAAAGAAATCTCCGAAAGAAAACAAGCTGGCAAATTGTGTATTTGTCTCTTAGTTTGTAGTGTTATTTGCTTTTATTGGTTAAATTCGGATAAAATCTGTCACTAACCAATGACAGCAATGATTTAAATGCTCAACTAATAAATGTTGAGTACCGGTGGAATGATTGTTTGAGCGTGTGACGTCACAAGTAAAGCGGCACATGTTTGTAACCCAAAGTACAGAAATGAAAGTTTGCAACCACAACAATTATTTTTCTTCATAAAAATAATAGTGGAAAAATTAAATACATAAATAAATTAATTAAATCACATGTACAAATTCATACAAGCGTACAATACGTGAGTGATAAGAAAATCAAAGAAAAAAAAACGCGGAGCAACACAAAAAGCAACAAAAGCCTTGCTAAAAGACAATGAAATGAAATTGACTTAAACTTCTACTTGTTTTTATTTTTGATTGTTTTTAAGTGATAAAGTTGCAATAAATTTTGCTAGATTTGTTAAGGTTATAAATTTTAAACTAAAAAAAGTATTATTAATAGTGTCATAGTGGATCGAATAAATCAATGCGGATTCAATTTTATCATTTATTTTTTTTTGCGTTTTCGCCTTGGCGCTTTTTAATTTTTGATTTATTAATTATTTTGATTATTTTTATTATTTTGAGCGATTTAAAAGTTCCCAGTTTCTTCCTTTCCCATACATGCATGCATAATAACACTCCACAATAAAATACCAAACAAGAAAAAGGTCACCCTTTAATAGTAAAATCAAATTTAAAAATACAATTTTTTTAAAAAAGTTTGCAGTTGTTGTTGTTGTTTTCTTGTCACTTTTGCATATGAGACTCAAAATAAACGTTATAATCTTTTGACAATCGCGTGATTTTTGTTTATTAAATTAATCGATTCTCTGTCATTTTTTGTTAAAAATAAAGTTTTGTACTTTTTTTTTAATAATCGCAGAATGTAACTGAAAACTTAAAATAATTATTAATTTCGTATATAAAACTCACACGAAAACGTAACAAAAGATTTTATTTATAAAACACAAAATTTATGTAAAAAAAAGAACGTCGACGAAATTCAAACCAGACTAAAGTGAGTTAAAATATTCCAGTGATTCAATTAAATAATTACAAGTGCCTTTCAAATATTTTCATGTATACGCTTTTACACAAACTTGTCATTTTATAAATCGTTATTAAATATTTTTTTTGTGCAAAAACACAAAATTATAATTAAACATTGAATTTGTGTAAAAATTAAAAATAATCATGATTGTAATCGATAAAGATGTAAGTTTTTCTGTATAAATTTGATATTACTTGTTTATTATTAAAAGTGTTTCTTATTGTTTACTTAAGCTGACAGAGATAATATCACAGACGTAGTTACAGCATTCTGGGGGCAGCATTTACATCTCCAGAATTTTCAAAACTTACACTGCATACATATATTTTTCTGCGGGCTTAGCATACCTCATTTTTAAGTGATTAAGATTTTTTGGCGTTCATAACAAATGCGTAGCTACGCCAGTGCACAGTACTTTTATAAAAACGCTATATTATTATTAAAAACTTAATAAAACTAAAAATATTGAATTTAAAGTAAAAAAAATTTGACTGCGCAAGATGCCTATCGCTTTAATTACCATTATAAAATATTCACTGTTCACATGCACACAAAAAAAATCATTGTAAAATCAACTAAAACAAGGTTGATTCAACTAGCTTTGTTAACAATATTGCTTAATAAGCGTTTCATGTTAATTTAATATGATATTAAATTAAAATAAAAGTTATAGTTATCCATGAAATCATGTTGAATTGACATTGTATGCCAATTGAATCAAAGAGATTGTCATGTCAAAATAACGTTAAGATCCTTATTAAAACAATATTCAGAAAATTTATAACAATAGGAATTTCATGTTGAATCAAAATAAATTTAATGTCGAATCAACTATTAAGCCGTTTAGTATTAATGTTACAGCCATATTGAAATAACATGAAAAGCTGTTAAAATTACAGGAAATTCCATGTTAATTTAATATGGGTTCTATATTGAAATAACATTTACGCAACGTTGTTTAACAATGGGACAGGCAGTTAGTAAAAAGCAGTTAATAAATTTGTTTTATCTTTATTAATTCATAAACACATACATACTTCTAGCAAATACATTTGGCTTTACAAATATTTGTTTCTTAAATATATTTTATGTTTATTAATTGGAAAAACATGTAAAGGTGAGCTTGGGCACCTTGTGTCGTATTTTTAACAACTGGAATGTTTACTATAATATTTCGTCACTAATAAGATTAATATATTCTCCTCCGGTTGCTAAATTTTCCACAAACCTTTTTAAATTCATATTATCATTGTTAGTTGCAGACATAATAAAATTTAAAGAATTTAATTCACTTAAAATTTATAACACTGCACTTCTGATACGTAGTAAAGCAGCGATTTCTTGAAACTTGCTGTTTCTTTAATGCTGTAAAGTAGCGGTACTTTTTCAATTTTTCTCTCTTTTATCATGAATTAATTTCATTTCAACATCTTTCACGTTGTTTCAACATTGTTTCTTAAAGATTGATGTAACTTTTATAACATGTTGATTTAACATAAGCCAACGTTTGTTAATATTTAAAATTGACAAAAGTTTTTTCAAAGTATTCCAATGTCATTTTTAATGTTTATAAAAATGTTGATTTTACAATAGTTAATTTTAAATAAACATACTTTAATACTAAATCGACAATTTTAACCATTGATTTAACTTAAAACAATGTTAAAAGTAAATTCAATTGGATTTTTTCCACATATTAACAATGACTTGATATCAACATTTCCGGATGTTGATTTTACATTGGGTTTTTTCTGTGTATACTACGCAAATACATTATTTATATTTTTAAGCTTCCTGCCCGGCATTCGTTAAACATTTAAATGATTTTTCAATATATATTATATATTCCGTAACCAATTTTCAAACCCCCTCCCTTCGCTAAGTTCGTGAACAGACGTTAAAGATTTTTGTGAAGAAAAGAAAACATGAAATTGTGATTGGTAAAAGTAATAACAATAAATTAATTTCTTTTAATAAAAGTACCTCTATGAAAAAATACATTTTTCAAAAAGTAAATATTTGGCATTTAAAAATAGTACTTTTTAAGAAAAATTTTTAAAAATACCCTTTTAAGAAGGTGCCTTTTAAAACAACTTTCTTATAAAAAAGGTCTTGTTTTATAAAAAAGCACAGTTTAAAAAAGCGCCTTTAAAAAAAGAACTTGTTTTAAAAAATGTCAGATTTTAGAATAAGACCCTTTTAAAAATGAAATTGAAAAAGTATACTTATAAAAACTACTCTTGTAACTGGCAAAAATGTGCGTTTTGATGAAGGAACTTTTAAAAACTAAATTTGAAAAAGTACCTTTGAGCAAGAACCTTCTGGAAAAAGCACCCTCTAAATTTAAGTATTGTTAAGAGAAAGTACGTTTTAAAAAAGTACGTTTAATAAGGAGTATGTTTAAAAAAAGGTCCGTCTAAAAATACGTCTAAAAAACTTCAAAAGTCGTAGCAAAAGTGTATTTTAAAAAGTGATGCAAAAAAAGTATTTAAAAAAATCTGAAAATAATTATTTTTAAAGAAAATTTGTAAAAATAGTGCATATGTTGTTCAAAAAACATCTTTAAAAACGGAAATTTTAATAATAGTATTGCTACATGCGGCAATGCACTGTATATGTGCCTCTTGACTGCAAAATATTGCAAAAGTAAATAAAATTTTTAAGTAGTTGTCAATTGCTTGCATAAAGAAACTTTTGATCAAACAGCGTTGCCAAGTGGTGCTTTTGAATGTAGAACTTTTGTTATAGCGTATTTACCACACTCACGAATGTGAAAAGCTCCTTTAATAATGCTAAAAATGTACTATTTTCAATTAAGTGCGTTTTTTAGAGTTTTTAAAGAAAATATGTACATTTAAAAATAGTACCTCGAAAAAGTACCTTAAATTTTTTTTAAATGTGTTTATTTTAAAACAGATACCGGTTAAAAGAAGGTCTTTTAAAAAAAGTACCTTTTAAAAAAAGTACCTTTTGAAAAAAGTACCATTTGATAAAAAATTCCATTTGAAAAAAGTACACTAAGAAAGCATATTTTGAAAAAAGTACATTTTTAAAATATTCACTTTTAAAAAAAGTATACTTCTAAAATTCACCTCAAAAAAATACATTTTAAACCAACCTTATTAAAAATATCTCTAAAATATACCTTTTGGAGAAGTACGGGGGTTTCATTTTTTTTATTTTTAAATAGAAGTATCAACTCATGTAATAAATGCCTACCAACCATTTCGATGTGTTACTTATTTTCGGAAAGGGATAGTGTGTGTAGAAGGGACAGAACTCTGCTATTGCGCGTTTTGCTGCGCCTTTGGTGTCGAGTAAGCGCATTCAATATTTTTAAAGCTTATAGCCATTTTATTAATTATTTTACTTAGCCAACGATTTTGCGATGGACATTAGCAGAGAAGCGTAATTGCTAGTGGTACTTTTCAATGACCATTGCTATGCCTTAGTCACTTAAATAGTCCAACAAAAACAAATACAATGGCACATCTGAAAAATGCTGGATTTTATGACTTGTCTGAATGGCTTTGTAGTCAACGAGCTAACTACTTCCGCCAAAAATAACTTTTTCAAATAAGTACCTTTAAAAAAATTAAATTTAAAACTGAATCGATGAAACAAACTAACTTTTAAAGGACTCTTAAACAAGTAGCTTTCAAAAAAAGTACCTCCTACAAAATTTTTACTTTAAAAAGCTCTTTAAAGGCAAAACTTGTTTTCAAAAATCTTTGATTTCTATGAATAACCGCGTAAAAATCCATTTTTATCTGTTAAAAGTTTTTAACATCAATTTGTTATATTTTAAACGCTCTTCCATCGACTGAAAAAAAATATTTGATATACCATGGAACTGACCAGCTAAGAAAAGTATTTTGTTCTCAATAGAAATTATTTTTATTTGTACACACACTTTTAGTGACAATTTGCAAATATAATATTTAAATTTGCAATTCCTAACTAAATGTGAGTACTTAAAAACTCGCAACTGATTTTTAAAATGGTAGACTTCAAATCATGCTTACTCACACATGTTTAGCGATTCACGCTTGTACCGGATTTGTATATCTCTATTTAAGAACTTTTTGCGTTTTAATTACAAACAAAAAACATTAAAAACAAATTTTTACTTCCTGTTTAAGTTACTTAACGATTATTATTTATTTATTTTTTTGTTAAAATAAGTATGTATTTTTTAATTTGGTAAGAAATGCGAAAAGTAATAGTTAGAAACTGATTTTTCTTTGACACTCGCATTAAGTGTTTTTCTGCAAACAAACTTTAATTATTTTATTTAAGATTCAATAAAATTTTGATGTGCTTCTTAACATAAGCAGATTTAATTTAATAGTAAAACTATTGAATACTATTAAATTATGTATTATTTTCAATTAAACTCTTTTTATATTTTCATAAAGCTGTAGTACAGTGGTTTCAATCTAAGTTCATACAAAATTTATTTAAGTGCTTCTATTAAGTATTTTAATCCGTACTTAAGGGAATGAAATTACAGGGTAAATGACCTAAATAATAAATGAATGTGTGTGTGTTATAAAATCTAGTTATTATGTATTAGAAAATTTAAATAAAATATTAAAAATATTTCTAATGACTTGTTAACGCCCTGAGGTGGCAATACATTTGAGTGCAAAAAAAAATAAAAAAAAAACTTTAAAATAATCGTAAAAAAGTTATATTGACTAAAAAGATGTAAATTAAATTAATTTAAATAAATAACTACAATGCTGAAAAAGAAAAGCAAAAGTTAAAAAACTTGCTTTTAGCAATGCAATAGTAACAATTACAGTACTACCTTGATAATCCGGACATTCTAAATACTAAACATGACCTTATTACTAATGTTCGGATTATAGATGTTAATTTAATTTGTTTTTGTACTATAAATATACTTGTATGGGTGATGGGAGTACATTTTGTTAAAAATTTCAATTCAATAAATTTTCCTGTTCTTATTAAAAACAGTAGTTTAATAATATTTACATTAATATATGAACCGAAAAGAATTGGATAATTAGGCTCATTATTACTGATATTATTCTGACTTCTAAATCACCTGAACTTTATACATCAACATTTTTTTTCGTCCATTCTGACCCGTCGCCAAATTGATTATGATTACAATGTCAAGCTGCTGACCTTGATCTATGAAATTAATTAATTTGCGAGTTGAATACAAGTCTGTTTCTGAGAAATGCAAGCGCGATATCGTCTTCAAAACCCTTTAGTGCAACAAAAACATTTAGATATATTTTCTGACTGTAAAACTATTTATAATTCTATACATAAAAAATATTTTTTATGTTTTTTTTCTTATTGAGTTTCACTCTGACATTCTGAAAATAAATCAAAAGCGATCAGCTGCTTTAACGGGCTTACCTTTTCTATTGTATCATGAATAGTTCCAAACGTAGACGCAAGGCTGATCAGCTAGCTAGTAACGGTGTTACAACAATAGCAAAGTTGTTGTAGAAGATACCTGAATAGCTGTCAGAACAAATAAATAGCCGGGTTGTACTGACAGCACAGGAGAATATCGTAGAAATGTTCAAAACCATATAAAACTGAATACGCATAAGGTGTTTGATGGCTTGAGATAAGCGATGATGGTATGAGTATATTAGCAATGCAAATATAATACTACACAATTGACATCTAATCAGGTAAGGCTGCTGTACTATTGCTAATAATTAGAAGGCAAATCTGAACAAACAAAAAAATGATGTGTCCGGACTATAGAGTAAAAAGTAATACGTGACAGTGTTCTTATTATAGACATGTCTGAGGAATCGCGTGTCCGTATTATCGAGTTTGTACTGTGTTTGCTTAGTTTTAGGTGGGGGTGCGTTATATCCTTCTCCCTCTAGATCTACGCGGCATTTGAATATTTATTATATTTTACTTTTTCTACTATATTTTCTTCTTATAAATGAAAAATAAAACAAAAATTTGTTTGTCATATTTGTAAATATTTGAAATACACTGTCAAGGGCATTACAATAAGTTATTGAATAAAAGGCCATAAACTAGAATAGTTAGGTGTTGTTTTTTAATTGAATATAAATTAAATATTGAGTCAAGAAAATATTTCAAACAACTGAAACTAAAAGAAAAGTAAATGAAAAAAAATGACTGAACGAAAAATTCAATGATTTGAAATTAGTCTCAAAAAGCCGTTCGCTACAATTGTTACCCCTGAGTTGATGCATTTTGTTCACAGGTCTAAAGTTTGAACTTATTCGACCAACTCTATGATATCCTTTGGTAAAGGCAAAAATTAAAAATATATATTTTTCTAATAGCACTTTCTCATCTAGAAAAAAGCTAAATTTTTTGTCATTTTCAATAAAAATTTGCATGGATTTTTTAAATAACGAATTTATTAAAAATATAGTATCATCGCTCAGGAGTAAAAATTTTTATTTAAAGAAAACGCTGAATTGCAATTCAATAAAAAGTAAAATAATGTCAAATTTTTTTCTAGAAAAGAATGCACATACAAAATAAAATTTATTTACAATTATGGATATTAAAAATACAGTATTAGAAATATTTAAGGTTTTTATCATCGAACTGTCGCTAGCAAAAAAAAATGCTTTTACTTAACCACTCCAAATTAAAAAAAATTATAGCCCCCGCTCACTATTATTTGTTATGCTCTACTAAAAGTGCATGTGTTTTTCTTTAAGGCCAGTCTGGTATAAAATATAAATTTAATGCAATATTTTGACGTTTTTTTTTGTTACAAGTAAAACAGAAATCATGAATGAAGTAAAGAAAAACAAACAAGAAAAACTTGTTTAAACAAAATACTGTTTTTAATGTTCCATTTAGATATAAAATTTAAACTACTTTTGTTCTTGCAAATAAGTTAAATAACTTTAAATGTTCAAGAACAAGCGATACAAAAAAATTTTAATCAATTACACATTTTTAATAGATTTCGCAACATGTGCTTTGATGTTGCTAAAATAGTTCAAAGCAACAAATAAATAAAACAACACTTTAAAAGTGTAATATGCTTTTTGAAAATATACTTTTTCAAGGTATTTCATTTATACTGAACGGTATTGTTTGGCTGAAGTTCCGATCGGAGTTTAACCATTTCTTTTTAATTTAAGAAATTTTTTGATAAATACATTATTTTACAAAAAAAAATAATATTGGAATACTATATTCATCAGACTGATCAGTCAGTACTGATTTCGAGATCGCTACACCATCTCATCAGTGTTTTTGGTTCAATTTTACTACTTTTGACGGTGGATACTAGTGAAAACGAAAATTAACTATTTGTATTATTTAACAAATTAGAATACGAAAATTGCTTTTATTTATTTTTACAAGTTTAGTCAATTTCGGTTAAAACAAAATTCCCTTCTCTGATGATGAACTATTTTAAATATTTTATTTATTAAAAGTTATTTTTTTAGGATAATTTAAAAAAAAGTGATTTTTTTAAAAGGTATTTTTAAGTGATTTTTTTGAACGACTTTTTTTTAATTTACTTGTTTTAATTTTTTATGATATTTTTTTTCAAAAAGAGTTTCTTTTAAGTTACTTGTTTTAAAATGTGTTTTGTTAGAATGAGATTTTCTTTTAAATAAATGGTTTTTGAATGGTAAATTTTTAAATTTCTTTTTTTTATAAAAACATAATATTCAAAGCTATTTTTTCAAAGGTACTCGTACTTTCAATAAAAGCTATTTTTAAAAGTTTTTTTGTTTAGGTTCTTTTTCAAGATACTTGCCCATATTCATAGTCATAAACAAAGTATACTTTAAAAGTTTGAAACCTCTATTACCATATATGATTAAGATTATGGGACACTATTTTTATAAGCTAATTTGATGAAAGGTACTTTAATGTTATAATAAGATTTTTTTTAATTAGCACTGTTTTAAAAGAAGTTTTTGAAAAAGTACTTTTATTAAAATTAAATTTTTCTAAAATGTACTATTATTAAAAGCTAAATTTCCTATATGCACTCTCTTTTAAAAGATGCATTTTTTATAAGGTACTTTTTAAACGAACATTTTTTAAGGTACTTTTTAAAGGTAGAATAAAAAGTACTTTTTTTAAAGCTACTGTTTTTATATATATTTTTTTCGAGGATTTCTTTTATGAAACAAATACATATATTAAAGGTATTTATTTATAAAGGTACTCGTTTAAAATTTAATTTTAATAAAATGGACTTTTTAAAACCCACTTTTTTGAAGGTACTTTTCTAAAGTTACTTTTCTCGAAGGAAGTTTTTTAAGGTTACTTTTAATAAAGAAACTTTTTTAAAGTTACTTTTCTTTAAAGACCTCTTTTCAAAAAAAATATATTTTTTAAGGGGTCTTTCGTAATAAACAGCTTTTTTCAAAAGGTACCTTTTGTAAAAGATACTTTTTATATAAGCAAGGTACTTTTTAAAAAAACAGATGTCTTTAATTAGTTATTTTTTTAAACGTACATACTTTTTTCTAAATCTATTTTTTTCACAATTAGCATTTTTAATTGGCTTTTTTAAAATGTACTTTGAAAAAGTACTTTAATTGAAAGGTAATTTCTTTCTTCATATATATATATATTTTTTCAAAAATTATTTTTAATTAAAAATACTTCTTCCAGAGTACATACACGTATCAAAAAGTATCTTTTATTTAAGGCTCTTTTTTAAACGTACATTATTTTGAGTATTCGAAAATATAATTTTTAAACGGATACTTTTTTAAAAAGTTACTTGAGATACAGTTTTCAAATATTTTTTCTTAAATTGATTGCTCTTTTTCTTATTTGAAAAACTGATTTTTTGCAACATGTTTTTTTTTACTTTTTCTAGTTGCTCGTTTGAAAAGGTACTTTCTTCTTAAAAGATACTTCTTGAAAAAGATACTTTTTTTATTTTTTAAATGAAGATAAAGATAAAGTAATCTGAGGGTCTTTTTTGAAAAGATCCTTTTTTTAATTATTTTTTTAAGGTACTTTTTTAAATGTATTTTTTTAAATAGTACTTTTTTTAATTACTTTCTTTAAAATTTTTTTTTTTAAATTATTTCTTAAAAAAACATTATAGTTTAAGTAATTTTATAACCAGAATTTTTTTTAAATGCTTTTTTTAAAAAGACAATTAAAAAAAATAATTTTGATTCATATATTAAAATGTATATTTTTCCGCAAAATACTTTTAAAAAAGCATTTTTAGAACGTGCATTTGTTAATGGTTCTTTAAGAGTGATTTAAGTTCTACTTAAAAATACCTAAAAATATGCTTTAGATTTTATTTGATTTCAGTTTGTATCATGTTTAAAGGAGTTTATCGGCATACAGGAAATTATAAAACTGACTTAATTAAAACTAAATACTGTCAAGAAGCTGATAGTCAAAGGCTAAAAATTATAAAAAAAAAATAAAATATAAAATGTAATACATTGCACACAAAATTGGACCTTCCTACATCATCATCTATTTTAATTAGTTTCATATAAAAACATTTCATTATATACTTCTACTACTACTCGTGCATACATAGTAAAAAAATACTACTTTTAATTGTAGTTTGTTTTCTGGAAGGAAGAAAAAAAATGCTCCTAGAAAGCTAAATGAAAAAGGGATTAAAAGACACATTTTAAATCCAGCTAATAGAAATCAGAATTACTATTACCATTTTAGTTATTAAAGTAATATTTTCATATATGTAGATAATAGATGTGTACATATTTGCATATGCGCTGTCTTTAAAAAATTACTTTTAAGGCAGTTTAAGCTTAAACCAATCAAACATGTACATATGTGCATATATGTTTTTAATATATTTGTTTAGCCTTCTGGTATGAAAGGTCTTTATGAGTTCAAACCCCATTTTGGCCAAGTTGAGTTTTTTATTGTGATAATGAAAATGATTACTGGCTAAATGTTTGGTCTGTTTTGTATCCTCTCGAATCTCTGCCTGTGTGACCGACCATTTGTCTAATGGAAGAATTTTTTTGTACTCAACAGTGAGTGAGTGAGTGAGTGGTACATGTAGAAATTTGTTTTTTGTTACTTGTGAGTGTTATGTCTAAATGATGATAATGACGATGATGATGATGATGATGACGTTGTTGATGATGTTGGGTGCTGGTGGTTGTCTTGGCTAATTTGCAATTGTCATCGCAATATGTTGTGTGCTGTGTGACTGGTAAAACGTTAATAATGAAATTTTGTAAAGCTGTCATTTACAGCATTTACTTTTTCCTACAATTTTATAAAGTTTTTCTCTTTTACAAATAATGTATCACTTTAATATGTTTATGTGGGTTTTCATTAAATAAATAAATTGTGGTATAATTTTGGGGGGGTTGAAGAAATGAAGATAATTTTATATATTTATTTATACATGTCTAATGAGAAATGAAAATGAATTTGATGACCAGTTAAATAGAAGAAAAACCAAAGACTTTAAAACTCATTTGAGGTTTTGTAAGAAATCGTATGTGTTGTAGAAATTGAATTGAAAAGCATCATTTGAGAAGCATGGCTTGAGGTTTCATTACTCGAAAAAAGAATGAGGTTGTCTACCCTTTGGACATGACTAAATTTTTAATCTGAAAGATTTGTAAAAAAAACTCATGTGTAGCTTACGTTTATTTAAAAGCATACCTAAAGGGGTTTTTGATTTTAATATGCAATTAAGAAAATAAATCTATTCATTAAGGAAATTGATTGAAGTATAGTTTTAGGTGCTTTAAAAAAATAGTATTGGGTAGGCAAAAAGAAGTTTATTTTAGGGTTTGTAAGTAATCTTGTGTGTTCAAGAAATTGCACTTCTTAAAGAGGTTTTAAATTTTATAACACCCGTAATTAATGAGGTCGTAAAAGTCTTTTAGATATTTAATATTTAATCTGATAATTTCTCAATTCATTTGAAGTTTTTTTAAGAAGATGTACGTGTAAACTTAATTTAATTAACAGCATTCTTCTAGGGATTTGGATTTCATTGTGCAATTAAAGAAACTATAATTTCCAATGGCCGACGCAATCAACCTTATTCTAGTAAGAGCATTTACATAAACTAGAGTACACCTAGTGGGCTGTTTAAACGTATACCTATTTTAGTTGCATTCATTTGAAGAGAAAAAACTACATAATTTGCACATTTATTATATTAAGTTTTTGCTTCAAGCTAACTCATCCGTACTTAATGTACAGTGTACATATATATTCTCAGCTATTTCAATTCTGACCTCTTTTTTTTACTTCACTCAGTTACAGTGAAAAAGATCTTATTACTCATATCCATATGTAGTTACTCTTCAACACTCTCATTGCTTTGCTTATATTTTTACTTAATGTATGTGTGTATTTTTAGTATATGTAGCGGTGTCAACTTGAGGAGCCTTTTATTCCTTTAATACTGAACCGATTTAAATAATATATAGTCGAGTAGCTAAAGCTTAACAATGTCTACCAATTGGTAAAGAAAAACGAAGAAAATCGGTTGGCAAACAAAGAAAAAAGGGGGACCAAAAATTTGTCTGTATTACTTCTATAATAGATATTCGATTGTCAAAAGATTTATAACCTCCTCGGTCCTGCCGTGAAAATTTGTGCAGGTGCCTAGAAATGTCATTTGTCGAAATCATTAATCATTTTTTAGCTACATATCTGGCAGCATAAAAAGTACACATTGAATGATTCTCATCAGTTGCTTCCCAATGCGGTTTCGGCGTAAAAGCTCACAAATGATTCATTTATTTTAGGGTAATTTTCCTCTGGAATTATTTTCTGTCTAAAAATACTTATATACCAAATCTTAATTTAGAGGTAAATAGTTAGTTGGGCGCAATGAATGACCAATGAAGTTGTATAAATCCCATTTTAAATCTCAAACTGACTGCATGAGAATATGGCAATCGTAATCCTGCATTTGGCAAGGACAGTTATAATTCATTTGCCTAAATTCAATGTCGCCAATTCAGGAAATAAATGTTTTGCAAGGGGTCTTTTGGGAAGACGCATTTAGGTCTGAGGAGGTTATTTTATTGGAGATTTCGTAACAGAATTAATCTAAAATATCAATGAAATTATAATGAATATAAAACATATTTAAGGCGACTTTAATATGATTTACATATTTTAATTTGAAAAAACGGACTTGTCTCATTAGACTTATTAATTCCTCTCTATATATTTATACCTCTTTCAGATGCCCATGTTAACAAACTTTTCTACATATTTTCACTTTATATATTTTGTTCTCTTTTTAGACGGGTTCAACATTAACCCCTGAAATGTTATTAACCACAGCCGAATCCTCCACATTTAGTGCCTCTGAGGTGGCCGGCCGTTTACAAGTCGATGTTCGTTCGGGCCTAAAATGGACGGAGGCTAAATATCGGGCCAAAATTATTGGTCACAATGAACTCAATGTAATTGAAGAAGAATCTACCTGGAAAAAATACGCCGAACAATTTAAAAATCCTCTCATTTTATTATTACTCGGTTCAGCGGCAGTCTCGATATTTATGAAACAGTTTGACGATGCTGTTAGCATAACAGTCGCCATTATCATAGTGGTAACAGTAGCTTTTATACAGGAATATAGATCAGAGAAAAGTTTAGAAGAGCTTAAGAAACTAGTGCCACCCGAGTGTCATTGTCTGCGAGAGGGCAGACTGGAAACTTTTTTGGCGCGTGAATTGGTGCCGGGAGATGTGGTACATTTGAATGTGGGCGATCGTGTGCCAGCCGATGTCCGACTATTCGATGCTATTGATTTGTCCATAGATGAGTCAAGTTTTACGGGTGAGACCGAGCCAGCCAGAAAATGCACGGATTTGTTGTTGAACAATAGCGGCAATAAGGATCACACAAATATGAAAAATATCGCCTTTATGGGCACTTTAGTGCGTTGTGGCAACGGTAAAGGCATAGTGGTGAGCACTGGCGAAAGAAGTGAGTTCGGTGAAGTGTTTAAGATGATGCAAGCGGAAGAGGCTCCCAAAACACCATTACAAAAATCCATGGATATTTTAGGAGCTCAACTAAGTTTCTATTCATTTCTTATAATCGGGGTCATAATGCTGCTGGGTTGGCTGCAGGGTAAACCGCTAACGGAAATGTTTAACATCTCAGTATCACTGGCGGTGGCTGCTATACCTGAAGGCTTACCCATTGTGGTTACAGTTACTTTGGCTTTGGGTGTTATGCGCATGGCTAAACGTAATGCCATTGTGAAAAAGCTACCCACTGTCGAGACACTTGGCTGTGTCAATATTATATGTTCCGACAAAACTGGCACGCTCACCAAAAACGAAATGACCGTTACAGTTATCATAACGTCAGACGCATACATGGCCGATGTCACTGGTGCTGGTTATAATGACCAGGGCGAAATTCACATACGCAATTGCAACAATATTGAAATGGCTAAAGCCAATATCACTAATCTATTGGAAATAGGTGCCGTTTGCAACAATGCCTACATACAGAATGGCACTCTGCTGGGACAGCCCACCGAGGGTGCCCTTGTGGCGGCGGCCATGAAAAATGGCATGTATGCAACTGCTGAAAATTATGTACGCATACAGGAATATCCTTTTTCGTCGGATCAGAAAATGATGGCTGTCAAATGCATACACAAGTACAATAATAATAAAGAAGAAATTTACTTTGCCAAGGGCGCCTTGGATTATCTCTTGCCTCAGTGTACGAAATATCAATTTGGCACACAAACAATGCCATTGACCAAACAAAATGAGGCAGAATTCTTGGCCGAATCTTATGAAATTGGCCGCAAAGGTTTAAGGGTTTTGGCTTTGGCGAAGGGTAAAACTTTGCAGGACCTCGTCTATTGTGGTTTGGTGGGCATAACAGATCCACCCAGACCTTTAGTGAGGGAGTCTATAGAGCTGTTAATGCAGAGTGGCGTGCGAGTGAAAATGGTGACGGGCGATGCTCAGGAGACAGCAATGGCAATTGGTAAGTGAAGACGAAAATTTCATTATCTTTATTATTGTTTGTGTGGATATATAAACACCATAAAGACGCTTTGTTAAGTATTTTTTTACCCCTCTTCAGATAATATTATCTCAAGAAAAATATAGTTTAAGAGTTTCTCGTTAGTAGACATGTTTCTCAGTTCAATTTTAAACCTTTTCTATTTGAGAACAAGTTTGATTTGAAGTCATTCTCATTGTCTATGTGCTTTATCCTTATTACTATTAATTTTGCTCATATTTTTATACGAGTAGGCGAATAATAAAGCAGGTGCGTTTGTTCTAGACTGTACTGATTTCTTGCTGTCGATTTCTCGTCTCATCAGCAATTCTCTAGTAATCGCTAGACAGTGAATATGAGCGTCTGTAGTCTCAGTGCACTGCTGGCTATTCCTTTGAAAAGACGCTGCAGCATAAATTTATGAAAAAATGAAATTCTTAAAAAGCTTCTGTGCTGAAACGCATCCTTTGAAAAAGTACCTTTTAAGTATTAGGGCATGTTTTATAAAATATATCGTCGGTCACAGGTTGACAACTCTTAACTCGCAAAAAAAATGGAATCGGGTTTTTGATGCCAAAAGACTGTGTTTGTCCTTCTGCATGTTAGTACGTTTTATTTATATTTTTAAAAAATCTTACAATAAATATCTCCTACACATTTTTTGATTTTTTATTTACTTCCAACCAGGGATGCAAAAGTTGGTACAATTGTACTTTTTTTTAGCACTATTTGAAAGTAAAAAGTACAATAGCACCCCCATGCCTAATTTAGCACTATTTCATAGTTTTATTTCATTACACGAAAGTATATTGAAATAATATGACTTATCCTATTT
The DNA here is from genome assembly GCA_956483585.1 of Gymnocheta viridis. NCBI lineage: Eukaryota > Metazoa > Arthropoda > Insecta > Diptera > Tachinidae > Gymnocheta > Gymnocheta viridis. The sequence goes on along the minus strand of OY101444.1, from coordinate 71,422,587 downwards.
TTTATATAGCAACTCCATGTTAACCGTTCGTTGTAAATTGATCTATATCCAAGGCGTAATTACACAGATAATGGCAATTCTACAACAGGTACAGCATTTGCAATAAATAACAACTGACATCTCAACCCCTATGTTAGCATATAAAAGTTTTGACATACGAGCCTCTAATTTGTGAAAAAAAGTAGACCACCTGTTTAAATGCGCCTTGTTTTGGACGAAGGTATCAGATAGGAAAAATTAAGTATATTAACCGAAGTTTACTGATATTTCAAGAACTGTTACAGGAATATTATCCATCCCACATTCTTCTCCAATTGTGGAAAGATTTATTTTCATTTCAAAATTTAATAAAAACAAACGAGAGGAACAAGTTATTTGTTTCGACTGACTGTATCTAATCCAAGCAAAGGATTCGCTGAAGTCATCTAATTAGAATTGACTGAGAGTTTGATAGCAAGAAGTACATATATATGTACCTATGTATATCATAAAGTATAATTTTATATTAAGATCTCAACAACTGAGAGTCTTTTGTGTACCTTTTGGAATTAAGCATTAAATTTAATTGTTAACTTTGTCTACATAATACCTATATACGTACAAATGAATTTCAGTGATATACATATTTACAAATTAATTTTTATGTACATACGTCTTTAGTTAATTGTTAATAAAAAATATTTCAAAAATAAAAAGTACAATCGGACTGAAAAAAGTACACTTCTTAAAACTTAGTACAATTTGATAATTTCGTTTTGCATCCCTGCTTCCAACACAGTTTAGTAACGGAATAATAACGTTTTTTTTTTGTCTCCTGAAAAGTACAAAAAACATGTTAAGAGTTGTCAACCTGTGGCCGACGATATCTTCTATAACAAAAGTGCATCTAAAAAAGGACACTTTTAGCAGTGAAAAATTTATTAACTATTTTTTAAGTAAATTAAAGGTTCCCTAATTCTTCGTCATAAGCACAGTAATTAAAGATTACTGTAAGTTTAGTATTATTTTTTAAGCTCTTAAAGTGCAATTACTTTGCTTATCTATACCAATTGTATTTGAAAATTTTAAAAATGAATTCCGAAATTGTCTAAATGTATTTTAAAATTTGGCAAATATATTTTGAAATTGTATTATAAAAAATAAATTGTGTGCAAAAAACATTTGGACAATTTTAAAATCCATTTGCAAAATTCGAAGTTTCTCTAACTCGCTCCAATTCGATTGGCAGTAGCGCTGAGAGAGAAAATAGTTTACAATTCTCCTACCATAACTCGAACTTCCTCGAAGTTCCCGGTAAATCCAACGAAATTAAATGCATATGAATTTCGAAGTGATTTGTTTAAACTTTCTACTGTTGCATACACATTATTGTGCATTGTTTTGAATACAATTTTTTTTATTCGGGGGAGCCCATCTTAAGCAGAACATCTAGTGATGGCGAGGTTTCGGTGAAACAAACTTTTTAGTAGGCCTACAGAAATGATGTAGAAAATTCTTATCGAACATTAAATTTAAAACTGATGAGGCTTTGAACAATTTAGACTAATTTTTTTTTTATTAAAAATAGAAAAAGAAATGTTCATTCTCTACTGCAACTGAGTTATTTTTTGTTATTTTCAGTAAGTGTCTGTTTCAAGGCGTATTGAACCAGGTGGCATCATTACAGCAGCTGACTATTCATTGCGAATGTCAAAATACATACAAAATACTTTTACTTTTTTTTCTGTATCTGTTTTCTTTGTTTTATGGGTTAGGTTTTTGACATACGCAATGAAACTACACAAACAAAAATGTCTGTTGTTCTTGTATTGTTGTAATTGTTTTCCTAATGCTGTCACCTAGTTGAATACACCTTGGTCTGTTTTAAATAAAAAAAGCACGTTTTTTCAACAAGTAAATTCTATAATTCGAAGTCTCCGTAATTCGAAAACTTTTTTGGGGTAATGGTGATTTGAGTAATGGAAGTTCGACTACATTTTGAAACACATTTTAAAAATTGTGAAATACAATTGGATAATTTAATTTTTTGTTGTTATATATATTTGGAAATTTTTAGATTCATTTGGACAAATGTAAAATATAATTTTAGAGTAAACTAATCTTCAAAATACCGCACGAAATCACACACAACAAATAATTGACGAAACGTTGGGAGAAATATGTAAAAAAAAAGTTTTTTAATTACGTCAATATAATAGGCCCAATTAGCTTATTAGAAATCCTTCAAAATATTCTAAATAATAAACAAATCTTTAAATAATAAATCTTCAAAATACTGCACAAAATCTTCAACAGGCTCCTCAGTATATTTAACGCGCTTTTTCACAAATTTTTTTTATATAAAAAAGTTCTCTACGCATCAAAAGCAAAGTAGAAAGTGTAGACGCTTTGTAGACAATGTTACCTAAAATAATCGACAAAAGTGGTGACTTGCAGACGCTTGACCCCAGGCTTCCTTCTGGGTACGTTTTAATAAAATCTGCTATTTTCAAAAATGTGCTTTTAGACAACAATTTTAACTCAAATGAAGTGGCTAATATTTAATAAACTTTAATATTGGCCACCTCCTTCATGTACACCATATTGCTTATCATTCTTTGTACCTTTTGCTGACTGCATCTGACTTACCAAAATTTGAATAAAATAATAAATAAAGAGATATATTAAATTCAAAAATGATGCAACAATGCCATGTTTCTTGATTGTTTAACATGCTTGAAATACTAAAAGTTGTCAGATAAAAAAAACAAGCACTTCAACTGAAACCAAGTATGTAGTACGAGTATGTTTTGTGCCAAAACAAGTTTCAGTACTTTCAATTTAACCCGCAAACATATCAAACAAAACTATTCGTATCTGCTATCGTAATGAACATCAGATTGTTTAGTTCTTTTTACCAAAAATTTCAACTTATTTGCAAATAGCAGCTTTTTTCATTTCTTTTCGTATAAAGAGTTTATTTCATCTATGCCACCACAAAGATTTATTACTCCCTGGAGATTTCAAGTTAAATATACAATTTAACTCAACTAAACTGCTGAAAATCTTAAATATGAATGGAAGCCAATGAGTGTATGTGTGTATGTGCGTATGCATGTTTTTGTGTATGTATTATAGTAATACTTTTTAGAAAAGCTAGAAAAAGGACAGGCAACCAGCATCCTGGAAAAATGCAAAAATAGGAAAGGATAAAAACAAGTGAAATTGTAAAATATCTATTTGATATGCTCCTGATGATGTTGGTTTATTCATTTGACGTGGTGCTGCACCGTTTGTTTGCTGCACACAGACTCCTACAGGCTAAAGTTGAATGTTAAAGGATATAATTCATTTTGTCTGGGCAACTAAGTGTTTTTTAGTTGCAACTTTATACAGTTTCGCCACCATATACATACGCAAATGGTGGCCAGATGAGCACAAATAAATATTTGCCGGATACGGAAATACAAGCAAGTCAATAATATGCAAGAGTTTTTGTATGTATGCAATGTGTTTGTAGGTGTAGTGTGCTGTATGAAATATAAACAGGATATGCATGCATTTCGCAATAAAACTGAATAGTAAGAGAATGGGATGGAAGACAGATAGACAGCTCTGCAAGCTATGAGTTACTGACTGTGGTTAATTATTTCTGCGAAACCCAAGTCTAGATGCTGCTCTATTGTTCTGTTCATTTGTAGCGTCAGACCTTTGTGAAATAGCGAAAGGAGAATTAAGAGGGAAATCATGACGATACTGCTATCAATATCATTTATCCTTTTTTACTCTTATCTCGAAATACAAAATACCATACAATAATTGCAAATATTGTATTGCTACCCAAAAGGTAATAAATGTTCCATAATGTTAAAATATTAAACTTGTTCAGAATATTATAAAAAAAAGAAAATTCTGTAAGGAATATTACATACTTTTTCTTTATCATCCGCTGCTTTAGTAAAATGGGATACCATATAAGGACTATCGAAATAATGTTCAGGATGATAACATATGTAACATGTACAAGTTCAATGAGTTGGAAAAACGTAGGGTTCCTACTTGTATTATTTTTTATTTCTTGCTCTCCCTCTGAATGCCATATGAAATCATAATTATAAAAATACGGTGGAAAAAAACGACGAGAACCAAATTAAATAAAATTGATATGAAATCAAACATAAAAATAAAAAAATAAAAAACAAAAAGAAAATTTAAATTGAGTGCATTTGAGTAGGAAATATTAAAATCCCTGTATTGGAAAATGTTATCAGGATTTGTTGGAAGAAAAAAAATGTCATAAAAAATAAAAAGTATTTTGTAAAAATTTTAAAAGCCGCAGAAAGTAAGTTTTATGCAACAGCTATTTAATTCTAATTGGTGGACTTTTCCTTATATTTGGCACCTTTTTCGTTTTTAGGGGCCTGGTTGCTAATTTTAAACGCAAAAGAAAATAGAGTTTGTAACTTCTTAGGCCAGAAAACACTGGATATGAAACAACAATACTCTAAAGAAGGAGGAAAAAATTGACGCTAATCCATTTCAATCTTCACGCCAGCGTAGAAACATTGTGATTTTTCGGGGACCGCCACACCTCCATCCTAAGTGATCCTGTGTATTTCCGCTTATTCGCCACTTTTCAGTTGGCTCGGTTGGATGTGAATTTTTCCCTGTTCTTTTGGAATATTATTATATACCCAATTCTTTTTTAACAAAAGTGCCACGAACTTTAGCCCGATTACAGTCACTTACCAGGGATAGCCAATTTAATCTGAAAAATAATCATAAAAAAATAAAATATATAAATAAATTGTTTTCATACGCATTTAGTACCCTTTTAAAGTGGGCAGAGCCACGCCTATACAAAGGAAAAACAAGTAAATATTCTATTAGACTTTCATTTAGTTCGTTCTTTGTTCGTGATAATCATCCCTTTTTTACCACCTTTTTTTATTAGTTTAATCGTCAATGAATTCAATTTCCTATTATTGCTGCAGCATACTTTACAGCTGAGACAAATGTTGAATATAATACCAGTATGTACTTTCAAATGGCATAAAATATATAGCAGCCATTATTTAAGATTAAAACAAAAAGTTTACTCTACACTCTGATAGTTTGAAATTAAGCTGCTTTCAATTAACTTTAATTTTTGTGCTGAACCACTGAAATAGGATAATTAAAAACATACATTTAGGAGTTGCTTTTTTATTTTTTAGCTCTAGAAATTTGAGTTTGGTTATAGCATACACATATAATTGTCAGTATTTAAGAATCACATTAGCCACGATAAAGACACAACTGGGTCATAAATAGAGTATGTATTTTCAAATAAATGCATATTTTAAGGATTTGTGTTTCAATTTGCATTTTGTTTGCCTTTGGGTTTGAATAAAATCGAAGCATACTCTTGGTTGAAGTGGTAAAATGCTATTAAAAATATTTCGTATGGAGCCTTTTAATAGATTTTAGCAAATTACTTTTTTTGTATTTTTGAAGAATATTTTCAGGCAAAAGTAAATTGCAAATAAATTTAAAAGCAAAGTTTAGGGAGAGCAGAAAGTAAGGAATCATATTAATGGAAATATGGAAACTTATTCGAGGCAAGTGACACAAAATTTTTTATGGCTTAAACATTTATAACTTTTTACTTGAATCACACACACTAAGAGGAGTAAATAAATTTAAAAATGTTGTGCTTGCCTTCAGCTAAGTCTATAAACTTTGACAAATTAATCTTAGAAGTGATGAAAACTTATTTTAGCACACAAAATTGAATGGAATAGCAAACCTTAAATACAAAAAAAAAAAAAAAAAATTGCATGATAGTCATTAGATTATGGCCCTAAGCTGGCACAAAACACAATTTTTTTTGGCAAGATAACAACATAAACAGTTAAAAAACAAGTAAAGCATGCTTTTAGGAGCAACTTTCTTATTACAATTTATATATTTTACAATAGTATTAAGACAAATTACTTTAATAAACAATTTAAATGAGTTTTTGTTACCCCGAGCTACTTCTTATGGTGTTAAACCAATTTAAAATTAAAAAAAAAAATCTTTCTCTTGAAAATTGTTTTGCAACTGCAAAAAAAGAAAACACGAGGTAAACTTATGTATTTTCTCAGGCACTTTGCCTGAATGGGGGAAAATATAGTACATACCATTACTTTGAATTAATTAAGCAGAAAAGTGCAAAGTTTTTCCTTCAATCTTTCATTCTCTGTTTTCCAATGCATTTCCGTAGAAAAAAATTTCTACTATTTTGACTTTTTGGCCAAACAATGGGGTTGAAGATAAAACCACTTTTTATGGTCTACTTTTTGTGTGCATTAGTGCTAAATCGTGGGGGATTGAGTACGAGTAATTTGCTAACAAAGAAGGTAAAGAAATAAACTTGGTTAACATGCTTATTTCTTTAATGTGCTGCTCTGCTACAGAGAAAAGTGCATGTGAAAAATGTAAATTTTAAACGAATCAATACAATTTTTGTTGTTGTTTCTAAACAGATTGCGTGAACATTTTATTAACACACTTAAGAATATCAAAAAGAAAAAATTTTGCTTAAAAAGTGCTGTAAAAGTAGTACAAATCCGTTCTAACAACAAGGAAAAAATATGCTTTGGGAACATTGCGAAAAAGGAGGAGATTTTAGGTATTTCTTCTGTTTACAACACGCCAATGTTAATGTCCAATATCACTTTTGGATCGATCGCCGATTTTTGGCGGTAATCTATAGAAGCCTAAAATTAACAAATAATTTAGGGGGTAACGATGCCCTTTTTTGCCGATACCGATACCCAAAAAGAATTATTAATGAGCCAACTCAAACTGAATGTCATACTGTCGATTTTCTAAAATCGTAAAAATTTTCAATACATTTCAATTTCTAAACTTCAAATTTTCAAACCAAAAAATGTATGCTAAATTTTAATGATTTTACAAAATAAACAGTATTGACATTCAGTTTAAATTGGCTCAATATTTAAAATTGATATTAATAAGTTTGAAACAACAACAATTCGTCTGAGATGGTAAAATTAACAAAAAATATATGGTTTAAAAAAATAAAAAATTTTAAAAGATTAATATATAAATTTAGTATTAATAAGATTTTTGTTAAAAAACAAACTGTTCTCAACTTTTGCGAAGATAGACGATTTCGCAAATCTCTGAACCAGACCTGCAGTGGAAAATAGTCTCTCAGATGCGACAGAACTCATTTGAAAACTTAAGTATTTCTGCGCCATTTTCTCTAAGTTTGAGGAGGACATGCCATTGCACCAGTAAGCAAGAGAATCTGCGTCACTAGAAATATTAGGAGATCTAACGTCTTCTTTAGCAGAACCGCAGCTTAGGATGGATAGAGGCTCATGCTCTCCCTCAGCCCAATTTTCAAATAATAATAATATTGTGCAGTGAGAGATACTAAATGTGCTTGCAAACTTTCATAAAAATCAGTTGAATAGAAATGTTTGTAGAACAATATTAACTAAACATGGGCGTTGCACGGCTCTTTTTTCAAATCACTAAAATATATTGCCGAAGAAACTTAATCAGTTTTTCCAGAAATTTCCTAAGAATCGGTTGAGTACAAATAATTGAAAAAGTCTATTTATGTAAGATGGGAGTGGCGCTGCCACTTTTATAATCATGAAATTGTATTGCTCGTTTGAACATAATTAGTTGAAAAAATAATATTTACTTTGTATGGGCGTGGCACATCCCACTTTTAAAGTTCTAAAATTTTATACTACGAGATACTCGATTTGTGTGCAATGTTTCATAAGAATCGACAAAGTAGATGTTATTGTAAAAACTATCTAACTAATATGGGCATGACACTGCCCACTTTTCAAATCATTAAATATTTATGTGATGTGGGCGTAACTATGCCCACTTTTCGAAGCATTCTATTCTATTATCAAACCAGCTAATTGTGAAATAGTTTCAAAAGGATCTGTTGAATAGAAGTAGTTTGCCAAAGAATATTTACTTTGTGTAGGCGTGACACTGCCCATTCACTAAATTATATTGTTAAAGCAACCTGATGATTTCAGATGATCGGTCGTGGTGAAATTGGGGAAAATTGTGTTTAGCAATTCAGGGCTCAAATTTGTAAAACGCAACGTTTAGTGTTGAAGTTTTTTTTAGGGAAAAAATTATAATTACAAAAACAAAACGCATCAAAAGTTTGTCAACGCTTAGCGTTGCTTTTTATAAGATAAAGGCCTTAATTAATTAATTAATTAAATCGTGCCTAGAATTAGAAATTTAAAAATATCTCCCCTAAATAATATTCTTCTTCAAATGACCTTGTTGTATACTGAATCTAAATACGTTTTTCTAATATCTATTAAAAACTTGTTTCATAGAAAATATGAAAAAATAAACATTTTTAACATTTTTAAATTGCTTATTTAATTTTATTTCTCATACCTTGCCTTTGTATCTTTAAAATACATGAGTACTTTAAGTGTTTTTTAATGACTATTAGAACTAATTGTTGTTATCTTACATCTCATTTCAATAATGCAATCAATAGTAATGTACATAAATTTCAATTAAAAATAATTTGTTAAAAATTCATAACTCTCTAATAGAAATCGAATAAGAAAAACAAAAATAAAAATGTAAATTTAAAATTAAGTTCAGGGAAATTCATTCATTTAATTTGACAAATTAATTAAACAATGCTGACATTTCGTGGAAAATAGTTTTTCATTTTTCAGCCATTGTAAAAGTAAAACTTGTCTAATTGGGCATCTAATATTGAATGCTGTATTTAAAGATTTATAAATTAATTGTTATTAAAAAGATTTCGGAAATTCACGCTGCTATGCAAATTTACAAATATGTATTTTGTAATTCCTAAAAGTATGCCATGTTATTTTTCTAATAATAACTGTGCACGAATGTATGCTATGAAACTGTTTAAATAAAAATAGCTTTTAACTAACTTAAATTATAAAATAGGCTTTTGAAAGCAAATTATATTTTCTTAAAATAAACTTTATTTTTTCTATTTATACTGATTTTATTACTTGAAAATAGAGATTGGCACCGATCACGCGATTAGCGTGAATCACATGCCCGCATGATCGCATTTAGTTTTTGTTTCAATCCAGTGAGCGTGTATAAGCGTGAGTATAACAAAATTTAGCGTGAGTGAGCGTGCAAGAGTAGATTTTTGGCGTGCTTGTTTTGTGATTGTTTTTGCTTTATTGTAACTTTTTTCTTGTATTTTTTTCCAATTATTTTATAGTGTTTTTTTCCGAAGTATTTTGTAAGTGTGAATTGTTTTCGTGATTGTGACCAACTTTTTTGAGTGACCATAACCGTGCACCAAAAATATAAGGTCGTGCAGTAGTAATTTTTTTTTATCGTAAGTTTGCATGAGCGTGAGTAAAAACTCACTCACTATCCCATCCTACTATAGTTTTTTTCTTTCAAAAATAATTTTTTTTTCAATATTTCAGTCACAATTATAATTGCTAGAATTTTTAAATGAATGTTTTACTAATTGGAAACACAATACATTTTGTAATTTTACGTTTCTATGCAAATGTAGATCCTAATTTTAGGATTTTTATTTTCCTCTAAATAATTCTGCTTAAAATCATGCTTTGAATTATGACACCACAAATGTATGCTATAATTTATAAACGTCAATAGTTTCGTTAAGCTAAAAAAAGATTTTGAAATAAACATGATTTTAAAACTGGACTAATTGGTTCCCCAAGCAAATTGTATTTTCTCTTGATAAAACTCGAAACAAAATATTTCTCTTTTAGGTTCCTTTTATTACTGAAAATCTAATATCATTTACAAATGAACTTTTGACAAAATTTGTTAATTAAATATTTTCTTTTCTTCTGTGTTGAGTTGGCTGCGGTTTATTTTAAATTGCCCGTTCATTTCTACCTTTCTGTTTTAGTGACCCAAATGTATGCTTCAGTTAACGTTTTAAAAATATTAAATTCAATATTGCGGCTAAAAAGTTTTTATGCTGCCCCAATTAGTTTTTCTTATAAAATTATTTATTGCAGCCTTAATGCATATTTTATTACATTTTATTAACGTTATAATAATTTTAAATGTTTTCGTTCATATTTATTATGGATAAAAAGGTTTCTATTTATTAGATTTAGAAATTTTATGCTGGCAAAAAATGTTAACATTTGTCGCAGGCGTTTTTTTTCAAATGAACTGAAATTTTGCTGCATTGAAATATAAATGAATGTTATGAAAATGTGTAAAAAAAAATTAAAATATAAATGATAAACTAAGAAATTGCTTAAAATTTAAAAAAATTAAGTTGTCTAACTTTGCTGTTGTTGTGGTCCTTTAGATAGCTTTAGCGCTCAATAGTGATGAAAATGAGATGCTCTGTACACTGTTTACGTGGTGAAAATAAATCACGCCAGTTCGCTTATGATCCCAAGTAGATAATCGTATGTGAAATTTCCTTATTTAGATTATTTTATATGGAGCTTGACAGTTGCGAGACATAGAATAAATGATGAAATGGATACATACAGTGAAAACTTTACTAACGGCAAACACACGTGGCCGAAAAACTTCTTTAGATGGACGAATTCCAGTCTCATGCTTTTGATTTTATGTGTACAAACGATCCCGCAAACGGGCATGTCCCGTAAACGAACAAAATCACTACGAAGGTGATGTCCTCTTGCTGCAGCTTTCACTGTACCTGATTTACGTGTACCCTGATAAAGTTTGTTGAATTTTAGAATTTAAAATATAGACTTCTGCAGTTTCAAATGTAACACAGTATTAAGCTACCATGACAATACAATGTAATGCATGGAAAAGTGGGCAGTGTCACTGTCAAAGTCGAAGACGAGAGTTTGACAACCGTAACAAGGCAGATTTCTGCTATCAAACCGATTTCTGTAAAACTTTGTTAGGTAGACTCCACCATGAAGCACTTGAGCACTTTTTATGACATATCTCAGCAGATGTGACAATCTTGAACAGTGTAGAGTATATTTCCTGGGGCAGTGAATTAATACTGTGGTTTCACAAAATAAGAGACAGAAAGGATTAAATAACCTGTCCTAGATTTGTGACGGTGACATTAATTGTCGGCAGTTTTTAACCAAGGCTGGTGCACCGACAGCTATTATCTGTGGTTGCACATTATTGATAGCGCCAGTAAGGCAACCGCTTGCTATTGGATCAGAAAATGCACTGAACTATGCTTGTCCATCAGTTTTTACATCACTTTTCATTAAAGTTGCTTAACAATAAATAAATGTCCAATGTTTTTTTTTTCTTTTTATATATAAAAAAATTAAAAATCAGCAAATCTTTAACAGAAATATAATTTTTTTTTAAGTTTTCTACCTGAAAGCATAAACAGAAAAGTATCTTATGAATTCTCTGAACAATAGCACAGAAATCATAATAAAGAAATAGGATAACAATAAATAGCAGTAAAATATGTAAATAGTAAATAGCGAAAATCTTATAAAACGAGGGCTAAACGAAAAGTCACAAAACCTTTGCCAAGGCTTATTAAAAAAAAGCTGGAAATATTTTAAGCAATAATTTAAAGAGTAGTGCTTTTGCAAATATTATATATCGTTAAGGGAAATGCAAGAACACGTAACTAAATGTTTTTAAACTGTACAGGAGAAAGATAAAAAACGAAACAAAATAGTTCAAGTAACGTGTGTTTCTTTTTCTCTATTATTTGGCTGCTTTTTAAGATAGAAGTTTGACAATTTTTAGGGACATGTGGTTTGGTGTAATTTACCGTAAATAATAAAAAGCGTGAATTTGAGTTTTTTGTTTCTTGTATGCTTTTGTATTTCAGCTAACGATATATGATGTTTTTGGTACTTTTTTCATAATATGGATTTCTTTTCAAATTCGATATCGCATTAAAACGGCATTAAAAGTTAAGTAGACTGTTTACCTTCTTAACTTTTTAAAAATGAAGCAACAAATTTTCCAAAAACTGTTGGAAAATTTTTAAATTAAAAGAAATACGCAATGTACAGCGTAACATTTTGAATTGCCAACACTGACTTTGACTATGCTTAAAATAAAATTAATAGAAAAAACCAAGAATAAAGTCATTAACTACTACAACTGACTTGTTCGCATTCACCGAAGACAAGTGGAAAGTAAAAAATAAAAATATTCACCCTTATTCCAATTGTCAACATCGTGACGTCAATACAATACAAAAAAATTTAAGGCTTGTGTACTCGCTCTCGGTAAGAATTTTGTGCTACTTACAGTCTATTTTTGTTCCCTAAGGTCTAAAAAATAATATCAGCCTGGCAACAGTAGTCAGTTGTTCTCACCAACGGGTACACAAGGCCTATTTTTGGTATTATATTGACGTGACGTCGATGTTGATCACTGGAATATGGGCCATTATATCATTACATAAAATGCGAAACCTCGTACTTGCACAATTAAATTATTGTAGTGTGCTTAGTTGTCGACCTAACTTGGCTATCTGCCCAAAGTGATTATTATACGTTCTTGAAATTTTTCGTCAGAAAGAATTGGACATTGAAAAATATTCAACAGGAAGAAATTAAAACTTTTTTGATTTTTTTGCAGGAGCAAGAAGAAACCTAAATAAAATAGTTCAAGTGACAAAAGTAACGTCTGGTCTTTTTAATTTCCTCTATAATTTGTCAGTGGTTTATGAGAAATTTCAACATTTTGTGGGGACATGCGTTTTGGTCGAATATACAGACAGTAATTAATAAACAAAAACGCGATTTGGAATTTTTGTTAGGTACGTGCTTTTCCTTTTCTGCTAACGATATGTGATAAGACACGAGAAGTTAAAAAGGTTAGTCATAATAAATGAACTGCGTTCTTACCAAAATATGTCGAAGGACTAGCAGTTAATTAGAAAGTGAAATATTTATCTTTCTCTGTCTGTCTCTCTCTCTATCTCTCCCTCGCCCTATTTCAATTTGGTCTCTAAACAAATTTCACAATATAATTTTTTGGTGAAAATTGAGTACTTTTTGTAAATGTATAAGTTTATGAAAATAATTATAAAACAGAGTATTTGAAAACAATAGCGAATAATTTTCATTCAGAAATTACTTCTCATACTCCCCTCGCAGTCTCACAAATATAATAACCTTTCATACTATTTCCATTTCCGCTCGAACCGTTGCAATTATATTTAAAAAACTATTTGAAAATGATTGCATATTTGTACTCGTATCTGTTCAAATGTCATTGTTACTGATAGAAAAACGATGAGAAATGCAAAACTATAGGATGCACGCATCCTTGCATTTGTTTTCTATTCCTGTTGTTTTGTCTTTTAACGATGTGTTGGTCTCAGCAATTCCTGCCGATTTACTAGTTCTAAAACAGTAACACTAAAATACTCAAGGTGAATGCATGGATTTTATGTAGCAGCATTAAAAGGATGTTAGTGTTTAGGTTTTTCTTTTTGTTTTTTTCTGGATACATGAAAGAAATAATCGAGTATCCTTAAGAACATTGCCATGACATTTACCTTGTCTTCTAAAGCAGCAAGTGCTTTTGAAGTGTATAACAATGCAATGGGATCTCATCGTAAGCATCTTCCTTTGCAACTATTAAAGTTTTTCCAGCAAAAGTTCCTGTTGTTCGTGATTTTTAAATGGCTGTTCGTTAGCAAGGTGCTTTAAATAACAAAAATGCATCTTCTAAGAGTTTCAACATTTTTATGTACTCGTACGCGCACACAAATTTAAATCTATACATGTTCATGCAAATCAATAGTGTGATGTAAGCTTAGCAAACACTGAAGCATGGTGTTGTTTTAGTGCAAATAATTTCAGGATCATAAGGAATGAATGTGCATAAATAACATCGCCTGGATTATGATTGATAAAATCGTTTGTTTATTAAAAATGCGAAACTGAAGCATTTCGTATATGGGCATTTCCACAGAAATTCGTACTTTAAAATACATACGTTATCCTCGTTAATTACTAGTACATTTTTTAAAACCTTTAGATTTTTTTTCTTTTCTTACATTCTACACAAACATACATACATACATATCGTCACCTTAAATGCAAAAGGACGTAACTACTTTTTTATTTTGTTTACAGGAGAAGCCAAAAAACCCTACAAAATCAATAATAATAAAGTATTCTTTGCAAATTTTTCAAAATTTACTTATAGTATAAAGAATTATTTTTTTTAACAATCTTTCTTTTTCTATATACCGTCGAAGCCCGGTATAACAAATACGCGCTTTAACGAAAATCCGATATAACGAATGACCAAATTCTTCCATTAGCTACCTTATATTATGAATGGTCAACCTATTTTACGCCCGGTTTAGCGAGCGATACAGAAAAAACAAAAAAAAAGTCGTAACATTGTCGTTAGTGTTTCTCTTGGTTTTTGTTGTTTAATTTTTAGTGGGAGAGCATGCATGTTGTCTATTTTCAAGCATAAGTTGTGTTTGATGTTTTGCGAAAACAGGATGGTGAATAGAAAAAGAATATAATTCAGTGAAAAGATTAAAATTTTGGAGGATTATAAGAAAGGGTTAAGCCTTTCAGTGGTATCTCAAAAATGTGTTATACACATCCTCAATATGTACGCTAAAAAATATAGAAACTGAAATTGTGGAATATAGATGTTATAAAGCGGTTTGAAGACTGCTTCTTATTTTATGATCAAAATAAAATTGATTACTCAATATTTTCTGACATATAATCAGTCGTTTATTACAGATTTTTTAAATAACTGATGTGTATTAATTTAAAAGTACGTTTACTGAGATAAATAAAATTAAAAATTTGAAATCAATGCCAAATGACTCCTGTTCGGTACAGCGAATCTCCCAGTTTAACGGATACGTCTGACATTATATCATTCGTTATACCGGGCTTCGACTGTATTTAAGTTTTTATGTTACTTACGTCCTTTTGACTTTTTGATTTTTTCGGAAACAAGAAGAAATGCAGCTACAATAAAGTCAATTTTAGATGATAATGACACAAATATTAGAAGATCCATGTTATGTTAGTAAAGTTTTAAGCTTTTTTAATAATTATATTTATTTATATTTAAACTTATTTTTTTATTTATATTTTATAAAAAAGGGATTTATGTTATTCATATTTAATTAAAAAAAAAACACTGAATCGCTGAATTTTCAGTGAAAATAAAATTAATAAATTTTATAAATAAAGAATTGCAGTCTATTTAAAAGATTTCAAAGCAAATTATAGGACAATACAAACTACTTAATTTTCGAAAGAAATATAGTGGTAAAAATTATGACAATCTGCTGGTTTTAAGTCCTGGAGATGTTGCCACTTTTTCTTCGATGTTTTAATTGTCTGAGTATGTAATTGGGTGAGTTCCCGACCTACAAATTATCTTCTATTTCTTTGCGGAAGTAGCTCAGAACACATGCTAACAAAATTTGTGTAAGTCTAAGGTTTCGCAGTCAATTCGTATACATTTGGTACTGAGTTCCAACGATTATAAATTACTTTTTTGAATTGACTCTGTATCTCGAGGATACTGCATCACATTATGTGCATTTACCCGAGAACTAGTTCTTCGAACTAATTAAAAAAAAAAACACATACAGAAGGATCTGCAACAAAATAAGGCCGAAGGAATCGCTATTTGACGGCAGACTACTGCTGGAGCTTACAAAGAGATTGTCCTGAATTAAAATAATATAGGAAATCCCGTACAAAACGATTTTCTCAACATTTTTTATTTTTGTAAGTCAGATTAAAATAAATAAAAATTAAAAAAAAAAATCTCTAAAATATGTGCTACCACTCAATTTCGAATAAATTCAGAACTAATAAAATGATTTAATAAATTTTAGCTCATTTCTAACATATGAAGCTATCACAATTAAGAATAAAATATAAAAATTTCTTGTCTAAAATTTTAGAGATTCCTTAAATTTTTTTTTATAATTTTGTTTAAAATATAATTTTTTTGATAAAACCTTTTGAATATTTAAGATGTAATTTTGATGGAAAAGGATTTTTGTTCGACCATCTTTTATTAACTCTACCAGTTGAAATGGCAAATTTTTTTGCTTATTGTTGTTTTTTCTCTGAATTAGCGAGTGAGTTGAGTTACACTTCATTTAAATATGACCAACTATTAAGTATTTCTAATCAACTGTATAATTTCTTTCTACGTATAAAGATAATAATGCATTTCATAATATAACATTACGATTTTGGTAAAAGCACCGATTAGAATAGATAATAATATAATTAGTCTCAGGAGATTTGTTAACTGCATATCTTTAATGTTTTAAAATATATGTTGCACATGTAGATGCGACGAGATTAGCCTCTGTTTCATCCCAAACATAATTATCTGATTCATGGGTGATTATAACATTATATATTGTAAAATTCTGAACTTGTAATTTCATCTTGTATTACGAGACATTTGCGTTTGATTGAAGAACTAGATTCCTGACTTTGCGTTTTCAGTGTCATTTGCCTTTTCATTTCTCATCATTTCTTATTTATTTTCTATGACTATCGAATTTGTCCTTTGATCATCATCATCATATCACGGTTTGAATATTGAATAATTATATTCTTTCAACTTTTCCATAAAATTGGGAAAAGATATGGGCGAAATTTAATTTTCTTTTTGTGCTTTGCATTCTAATAAAAACTTAAAAAGCTGAAGTAGATTTTTGCAAATTATTTCTTTCCAACAGCATGTTTTTTATACAAAAATGTAGTTTCGTCTTTTTGCATTAAGAACGAAATGCAGTTGTAGTTATGTCCGTTTGAATTTTTTTAATAAAGTCTTGATTTTTGACAGCAGGCGGCTAAAATTTTTCATGAACATGTAGTTTGATAAAACAAATCATAATAAAAAAAAAATTCGATTTCGAATTTTTGTGTAGTTATGACCGTTTGCATTTAAGGAGACGTCATGAAGAATTAAAAAATAATAATTAATTAATGAGAGACATTTCTGTGGAAATGCCCACAAGTCAAAGAAGTTCTTCACTAAACTTTAAATGATAACTTATTAGATCCTGATAGATGGAGAAGAAATTAGTTTGTCAGGACATTTTGTTTTAGTTGAAAAAAAAATGAAGTCAAAAGATGTCATATGAAATCTAATTGGAACAGTTGCTGTACTCTTAACAGAGATGAGAAGGCAAAAAATTATCTTAAAAGTAATTAGTGTAGCAGTTTAGTAGTCAGTCGAACGAAGGTCATACTTTGCAGTAGGACAACAACGAAAATCTGGAATTCAGAACACCGTGTTTGATTAGTGTTACTTTAGGTGGCCCCAAAGGCTGGTGGGGTATTAGTCTGATGGTCGCAGGTTCGATTTCTTGCAAGACGCTAAGTGTATCTGCAGACAAGCCTTAAATATTATTTAATGCTTGAACAGTGTTTGTTAAAAAAAGATAAATCTTTAATCCTATAAACGGTTTCTGTGTGGTAGAAAAAAATTATAAAGTCCAAAAGCTTAGCATGGAGTGCAGGATCATACGGATAGTATGTCGAAAGAGTAGAGTATCAATTTTAAAGACTTAACTTTATGAAATTATAATGGCTTTTTAATGGCATTAAATTCGGTTTTAGCCGAATGAAAAATAGTTTATTCTAGTTGTATGAATTGCTTGTTTTAAATGTGTAAATCTTTTTGCAAATTTTGTTGATTATTTAAGAGCAGATGCTAGATTTTTCTAGACAATTTATATGGAAAATATTCGGGTTCTTATCGATCGACCGACCATCTGAATTGTGAAAACCGCTCTTTAATGTTTAACTTAAAACAAACTCTTCATTTGTATGCATATCTCGTACTTTAAAAAGTTATTTGTATTATTTTTTATTTCAATTGCAAAATAATTCGATTTAAATCTATAAAATAAGTTAATTTAAATTTTCAAATTGAAATCTTTGATTTCCTGTGGCCCATTCCTTGAATTACTCAAACTAATAATTAGTGGTTACCACAGTCTGGCAAACTAATTACAAATCTTCAATGATGTTTATTTAAAATTGATTTAAATCAATTGCAAATATATGCATACATATTTTTAAATAAGTTATTTTAAAAATAAATAAATAAAATGAATATGATTAAAACTACAGAAGCCAACAGCAGTTTTCTATTAAATTCTACTATAACCTCAAAAACCTCATAAATTAATTGTTATTTCATTGCCAACATAAAATTCAAGCAAAAGGCGTTGCAGCAAAAAGATAAAAAGGACAATATATATATTTCATTACTATCCTTTTTTCGGTTGTTTCAGTAACTACGTCCGTTTTGTTTGAAAAAATAAAACTTGGCGTTTAATTGTGTTTTTTGTCTCCACATCAATGACAGCAGTCAGTGATGGCTGGCTACTGACATTTTGCATCAACAATATAATATAATTGTATAAATGTTTTTAATTCTCAGTTTCTATAGAAAAAATAGATTTCGTAGTTTTCATAGAGCAGCTCACTAAATAATTGACCTTCTGACAACTGTATAAGTGAGGAGGGCTGCATTTCATCATTTTTGCACTATGAAGTTGTCATGATAATGACGCAGTTGGTTGATGTGTTGCCCGCAATTTTGCTGACTTCATGCATTTTTTTCTTTTACAAAAAAAGAAGGTTACTAGTTGTGATAATTACACAGTGTTTTAAAATAAAAAGGATGTATGTAGTTCCTAATCATTAAATTTAAAATTGCTTCAACGTCCATAATCCTGGGGTCTAATCGTCATCTCCAACCAAAAGAAAATCGATCAAATCAGCTCGTTATTGAAAGCGATAATTAGACATTAGGTCCACAATTAAACAAAAACCGTTGTTTAAGGTTCCTGATTTTAATAGTTCCACTTTACAAATATACAGTATCATGAACAGAAGAATTTTTGCAATATGTTTGAGCCAACTTAAAACAATTTCTTCTTAATTTTCAAAATAATCATCATGCACTGACTTGCATATTGATCTCACAGAAATGTGCAGATATTTTTTTAAGAGAAGTAACACTCAGGCAATTAATATGCCTACCAACCAGCAGGTGTGTTACTTTCTTTGGGAAAGGGACAGTGTGAGTGGGCAGATACTGAAAGTGAGAAAGCTTAATTGTTTAAGGACTCTGATATTGCGCGTTATGTTAGTTTTTAGATCAGTATTGCAGCGACTGCTGTCAAGTAGGGGCATTAAATGTGCTTTAAAGCTGTGTAGCAACATTTTATTCATTATCTTACATCGCCGACGATTTTGCTACAATACCGAAGAAGGCCCTAGCATACACCAGTATCAATTGCTGCCGGTACCGTTCAGTGACATAAATAAATAATAAAGCACATTTTGCACCCTAAAATAAAGATTGGAGTCTCATCTCTTAGTGTACATATTATGCTTTTCTTATTATGATGAAAAATATCACTAAAATGTACAATGCAAAAGAAATTAATAATAAAATTTATACAAAAAACGCTAAGAAAAAATAGTGGATACAAATAAGTTTGAAATTCAAAATGAAGTGAACTAAACTAAGAGAAAAGTGAAAAAATCAATCCGAAAAATATTATTCGTGATAAGGAGCATTTATTTTTTATGGGAAAAATATTCACGATAGGGGTAAATATATTTCTTAGGGGTTTTCCACTTTTCCCTTCACTTAGTATTTACCTACAGGCGAACTGTAGGGTACTTAAATGAGCAAATTCATTGCCAATACTTACTACCTGTACCACGATGTCGAACGTTATCGTGCTTTAGTGAAATTACTCGTACATTTAAAACAAAAACAATTTCTAAAATTTTGTTTCGTTTTAAATGTAATTTCACCAAAAAAAAAACGATATCGTTCGACATCGTGGGCCAGGCAGTTATAGTTTTTACACAGAAAAATTAAGCTTGGGCATTAGTCTTTTAAATTGTTTCCTCAAAAATTAAAAAACCGAGGTTTTTGACAAAGCTATCAAGAATACTCAAAAAACGGCCCTTAAACCCCATTTTTGGCGAATGTTCCACTTGTGCGGCCTTAAAACCTTTTTCGAAAAATCTGAAAAAAGTCTCAAAAATACTTTACCCTATAAGGTTTCAAATTACGCTTGAGCACCTATGCAAATAAGAGAAAAGTTTTTGGGAGAACCTAATGAACATGCAGCATTTTTTTGTCAACTTATGGCGTTTTCTTTTCTAAAAAAAGTCCAACATTTTTTGCCCTTTTTATTGAAAATTTGCAATATAATGATTTATTAAAATAGTGAGTTTATTAGAAATTATTGTATCATCACTTACGAGACAAAATTTTTGTACTAAGAAATCTTTGAATAGCAATGTTTTTGATAAAAAGTTAAAGAAATGTTAAATTTTTTTAGAAAACAAAACGGCATTAAACTAAATTGTTCAAACTTTTTTACAATTTTTTTTTAATTAAAAAGAGTTTCAAGTAACAATTTTATGAAGAGAATTTAATTCAAGTTTGATCAAAAATATATTTATAGTGGTGGAGAAAATAATAGAAACAAAGGAATATTCAAAATAATAAAAAAAAATTTCGACTCTGATTAATTTTTGTTAGAAAATTTGTGTAATATAATTTTACTTATTTATCTATTTTTATACACACTTATACCATATAAATTCATTTGGGATAACCTCTGTCATAAATATTAAACTCCTGGAAGAGTTTTATTCCAAGTTGTGCTTTGTGTGTACATCAAATGTTACGATTACTCTTATTTTAATTCTTCAAATAGTTTCTTTACGAGATTGAGCTCGTGTTATTGAGATCTCTACTCTAAAACTGCAATTCGTTTTTAATAAAACGAAAATAAAATAATGCTCAGTTACATTGATACTCATGCAAAAAGAAAATTTTGTTCTAGAAAAATTAATGTGCTGTTCATAGAACCCAAGCAATCGAATTGAGTGAACAATGTATATGAAAACCACTCTGTTATTCGAGTGGTTTCCATACATATTTTCTACTCAAGTCGATTGCTTGGATTATATGAACAACATAAAAGAGTTGAAAAAAAAAAGATTTTTTTTCATTTCCATTATTTCTTCCACCACTGCATGTATTTTTTAGAAGACACGTTCGGTTCTTGTTGTAGCTGATCAACCTGAAGGTTAAGCTATTTAAAGTATACTAATACGCTGTAGCACAGTGTATATAATGTAATCAGCCATTCAGTTACAATACAATTTTTTGATGTTTAAAATTAAGTATCAGCAATAGTATTGGCAATAATATAATAATTTATGCAAATAATTCTACATTCAAGGTTGCTTGCATATTGATTTCTCTAAGTCAATGAAATTTTGTATATAAAATTTTCAGTGAAGTGCAAATTTAAAGTTAAAAAATAACTATAAAATTACTCTGGCTTAAATGTGTAAATTAAGATAAAGTATAAACAAAATAATCTCTTAAATAAAATATGTACATAGTTCTGCATGATTGTGCATGCTAAAATTTTAACAAAGTTTTCTTTTTACTAATTGTTCACAACTTAACAAAATATTTAAAGTAAAAATTCGCTTCATTTCATCTATTGAAATTCTTAAAAACAAAAGATATTTTGTCTCATCTTTTATTCATTTACTGACATATTTTTCAACGCAATTAAATCTTTCCAGTCTTTATGGCAAAACTTTCATTTCATTTTAGCTTTTCTTTTGAAAAAAATTAATTTCAAACAGCTGCATGCCTTTTCTTTTTGTCAGAAGAAAGACAAAAATAACACCTTCACATACCAATTTACTTCTTTTAATAAAACGAAGTCCTTTGTAAAAAATTCTTTCAAATAATTTTGTAAATTTTTCTCATTTTTACTGCAGTTTTTTTTTCTTTAATTCCTTTATTATTTAAAAAAATAAAAAATATACGAAATTATAGCTTAAATAGAATCATTCAAATAGTTTTTCATATTGTTGTTTATCCTCCATTTCTTTTTCTTTTGACAACGACAACAATGAAAGCGTAATACAAAAATTCAACGCAACAAAAGGACAATTGTTAATTTCTCAACAATGGTACTCGTTCAGATAGAGAGTAACCCAAACTCTGTACAGCACACTTTTACTAATTTTTTTCACTTCCAAATAATAAAAGAAAGGAAAAAACTCCAGAGTCCTCCAATGAGGCAACTACATGCACACAGCACACTCTTTATCAGGGATAGAAAGTTGTTGTCTCTATAGTATATATTTGTTTTAAGAATCTTATTTTAAATATATCACTGTTTTTACATAACTTGTGATGATAAAGATTATATCTTATTTGGATTTCAAAGCATTTCCCTTTAATTAATCAGAATTGTAATTAATAAAATAATCTAAGGTTAGTGTTTCTTAACCTCAATTTTCGAACACTATTATTCCTTTTAGTCGCACACGTCCTTGTTTTCTGGAATAAGAAACAAAAAGCTGTTTGTGATATTTTTTTTATAAAAAAATATTCTAATACCTTTGAATAGCACTTAGTAACCGTCCACGGGCGCAATTTTTGCTTTTGCAATTCTTGAGTTTAGTGAAGCGATAGATGAAGAAGAGTACAATTCCATGTACTCTGAAATGCTCTTTTGTTCTTTTCTTTGCAATTGTAAGCAACAAACAAATTATGTGTAATCAAAACAAAAATGCAACCAAGAAAAAAAATAAAAGAACATTGCGGAAACAAAAATTGCATGTGTAGCCGGGGACTTAGTTTCAGGAACCGTAACTACTATGATTTTTTGAAAAAAATTCCAAAGATAATACGTCGTTTTTGGCCTAATTTTTTTTTCGAACTTACACGTATCATATGATTTTTAATTTTTTTTTGTAAATATTGAAACTATCTAGTTATTAGACTTGTGTCAAAAAATTACGATTTTTATAAATTTCGAAATAAGGCTCGAGTCTTCGATTAGAATAATATAAACAAAATTATATAAAAATTGAGATTTTAATATATTGAGTTAAACAAAAATAATCATATTTTACTTAAACTCAAAATTTCGAAATTAAGTTAAAGTTTTCGAATTTTTCCGGTAAAATATTGTAACTGCATATGAATGCATGTTAACAGCCCTGACCAAACTTATTATTATTTTATTTATTTTATTCTTTTTAAATGCAAAAAACAATATCAAAGTATTCATAATTATACGGCAAGAAAAATGAAATAGTTCACACTCACACGCAAAGGACTCAAAAGACTTCTTCATACTAAGAGTTTTTTTTTGGGGAAATAAGCAAACATTCATTTGTTGTATGTGTAAATGAATAGTATATATTTTTATATTGTGTTGTCAATACAAAAAAAGGTCCTTGCAATAATTTTCGTAAATTTTTAAATCTGCTACAAATAAGACTGCCGCACAGTGTGCCGTACAACACGCAAAAATTACAAACAACAATCTTTACGAATTGTGTGGAAAACATTTTTAAACTAACTTTTCTTCTTGACACGAGGGGTTAAGCAAATAACGCTTACCAAAGCAATTTTCAGAAAAATAATTGCCAAAATTTTATTAGAAATATGTTCTTTTTGTGGCCCCTTGTAAATGAGGGGGAAGAAAAAAAAACGTGTAACAATCAAAACCCGACACTTTTACCATGACATCATTGAATGTAGTGAATTGTTATTGTTGCTATTATTATTTTTTGTGAAACATTTCAAAGCATATTTTTTTGTTTGTTGCCAATAAATGAAACACGTAAAATGCCAAGAAAGTAAACTCAATAAAATTAATCTAAAATTCATTATTATTTAATAAATTAAATTTGTATGCGTATAGCAAAGAACTTATGTCTAGCCTGGTGTCTTCGAGACAATTCTCGTTTTTTTTGTTAGAACACCGGGTAGCAGCAATTTTCTCAATTACTTCAGAATACATTTGAAAATTAAAATAAAATCTTATGAGTCCGCAGTACAAATAAAAATAATATCTAAAGTATTCTTTTTAGGATAAATTTTGTATCATTTATTAAGATGAGATAATTTCTAAGCTACAAAGAGAAGTTAATTAAAACAATTTTGCTTTCGGAAGATGCCAAACCTACCTCAACAGTTTTAATGTGCCATTTCAGTTTTCAGGATGTATGTAAATCTCAGTCTTATATAGAAATCACTTAAAGAAAATGTGTACAAGAATTTTTATTATATCAGCATGTAGAAACATTTTTTGTTAAAGAAATTGTTCTAAGTATTCCATCACTTATCAGAATTGGAATTACTCCTTTTTCTTTTCACTTAATTAAGTCAAACTTTTTTTGGCTTGATCAAGATTTAAATATAATTTTTGTTTCCTTGTCATCTGGTGTATAATCGGCGCTTTCGATAACGAGTGGAGTCGATCGAGTTTTATTTAATTTGTGATTATGGGATTCGCTATCGGACAATGTAAGCACTCAAATCTGATAATCTCAAACTAAAACAACACGTTTAAATCAGCTCGTTATCGAATACGACAATTGGACCCCCGATTGTATTAATTTGTACAACATTCTGATCGTAATTGCAGCTAAAATTCAAGTTTTCAATTTAAGGATATGCCGAGTAGACATGTCCTTGCATCATTTCAAATGAAATTTACCTCAAAGATTTTCCCAGTATCATGATAATAAATACCGATTAAATTAAATTTTTCAAATTAAGCTTATATACGAGTAGAAGCAGCTAAACATGTACCTGCAGAGGTATTTCTCAAACTTAAAAGTTCCATTATTATTGATATCAAGCACCAACCTACAAAATTTTATTTGTCTATTTTATATAATTTTATCGATTCACTTACTATGTGTATGGAGAGAGAGAGAGAGAGATCTTCAGAAATGACAATAAATTTTTCTGGCATTTTAATATATTTTTATCCTACAAAAATAAACAAAAAAAACGTTGTTTCTGTTCTGCCGTGTAAGTTGAAATTAAATGATGTTAAAATTTTCCCTTGTTCCTTTGGAATATTGTCTCATGTCCAATTCTTTCTGACTAAAAATGTTACGAACATTAGCCAAAATAATAATCACTTTGGATTAAAAAACTACAAACAAAAAATTTCCTAGAAAATTTTGTGTTCTTTAAAGCGACATTTTTTCCTCAGCTGCAAACGTTGTACTCCTGTACTTCATGCAAGACACATACTTTTTGTTTATTTTACTTTTTAGATTTCGTTCTGTTGCTGTTGGTGGCTGGTACTAGTGTTGTGATTGCTGCTGAGTAAATTCTAGCTGCTGCCATAAGAACGATTAAATTATTGTTGCTATTTATTAACAGCAAGACAAGCAACAATTTTCTAAGGAATGAACGATATTGGAAAAAGGATTTACCCTTTATTGTATTGAAGGCTAGTAGTTCTGTGTCTTAACATACGAGTACATAAGAGTAGTAGTTAATTCTCAGGGTTGTCAAATGTGGCGCATTCTTGCTAAACGTGGCAATTTACAAACATCTATGGCGACCTAATTTTTAATTTGATTAATTTTGCTTTTTCTGAAATAGTTGTCGATATTGTTGGCTATTTTTAAAGATTTTTTTTGCGTACAGTACTATCTCGATAAGCCGGACACCCTAAATCCTGAACATTTTCGTATTACTGGAGTGTTCGGATTGTAGACCTTAATTTTTTTTGTACACTTGTATTTGGTACCTACATGCAATATAAATTGTTTTAATAATATTTTGGTAAAAATAGAAATTTAATAAATGTTACATTTATTTAGAAGGTTTTTTTAGACAATATTTTAATAAATTTTAGATTAATATATGAACCGCACACAATGTTAATGGCTCAAAGAAACTTTTTTGTTGCATTTCTTTATCATCTTTTTTTTTTGTAGTTTTTTATTTTAAGAAATTCTTTTTCTATTTGCAAAAATAATTACTCGTTGAACTCCCAGCAGGAGTTCATCGTCTGCGTGCATTTGTGTGCTGCTTTATTAAAGAACTAAGACCCGCCACCAAATTTAAAACAGAAAGTAATAAAAACAATGTTCAACATAAAAACTTTTAATTATTTGTGCTGTTAAGTTTATAAAAAGTATATTTTTTCTACTTAAATGAAAAAGTAAAACAAAGTAGAAATATGAAACTTAAGAACAGAATAAACAATGTTGCAAACGCCGCATAATAATAACTGAAATTAAAAAAATGCAAGATTTTTTAAGGATAAAAAAATTGTGGAAAAACAATAAACTACTAAACTGAGCCCCTGCCCATTAAATATTAATACTAGTAATTAAGAATATCTATTTTCTTATTTATTTACATATTGTTTCTCTTAATATAAAAAATTTCCTTCCTAAATTTAAAAATTGCAAAAATTATCTAAAATATGAATTTCTTTAAAAAGTATGAAGAAACACCTTTTGATCTTTAAGAGTTACGTGCAACAGAAATACAAAAAATAATGTAAAACCGGAAACTCCTGAATGCTAACGAAACAGGAAATATGTATTACATCCGATTGTGATGCCACCTTGCTGTTTGTACGACTAGAAGTAGCAGTTTCTATAGCAACGAGGACAATAGCAAACAAAATTTTCAACAAAAACAACATCAGCATAATACGCGAATAAAACACGTTACCAGCAAAAAAAACTGTTCACATTCATATAAAATATCACGTAAATATTGTTTAACATTTTTTCTGCAATTTTGTTGCTCTTATTACAATTTCTGTTTGTCGCACCATTCATTTTTTTTTTTTTTTGGTTTGAAACAAATTTTGCTGAAACCCAATATTTGTTGTTAACACAACCAGTCATGTGTGTGACTGTTGTGTATGGTTGGTATTTTACCTTTAATAAAAGAAATTCGGTTGTTTGAAGTGTTGCAAGTAAAAATGACACGAAATTCAACCAGAAAAGAAACATAAAGAAGTAGAAGTTTGTTAAAAATAACAGGTAAAAGCAATGACAGTTAAAAGACTGTATGTTTGAGCACACCTCAAGCACATACACTCACTGACGAACCCATAAACAGGACATACAAAAACATATTCTGTTTGATAAGACCTGTAGCAAGTAATGACAATAAAAAAAAGGGTTAGGGAAACATTTTTTCCATCATGGCGTGACGGATGATAAAACAGAGATAAAAGATGAACTTGCAAAAAAAAAATATTGAATTAAAACTACCGGCAATGAATGCATGTTAAGATTAACGATGCACTTGTTATACTAACAAAGCTTTTTTGTTTTAAAATATAGTTTTCTTTGCGGAAATATAACCACATACACACGGGTGCTTTTAGAGAAAGAGATATTAGAAAAATTTAGCAAAAAATGAACACTGCAAGTGAAACAATTTTCTATTGAAATGATCTTTAATGAAAGTGCAATATTAAGGGGTCGATTATAGATGACTACTGTGCGCCGGTTTCTGAAAACTATTATATATATATTTATATAGGCTCACGTCGGCCCTTTAAGTATCATAGGGCCACAATAAATCTGTTCCATTCAGTTCTGTTCGCAGCTGGTGCTTTAATATCGTTCCAGCTTAAGTTGTTTCTATGTCAGCTTCCATTTTTATTTGACGGTACCAAGTGTGAGGTGGTCTACCCCTTCTACGACAATCGTGTGGAATTCTGTCAATGGAGCTTCTTCTGATGTCCTCTATTGGTGTTCACAAGGCATGTCCAGTCCAGCACCAATTTTTTCGTAGGATTTGTTGCGTTCAGAAAACAAATTTACTGCAATCTGTCTGCAAACTACTAAAACACTAGAAATAATATCGTCGTAGATGCAAAAATGTTAGGTAGCAGTATTGTCAACTGCTTTCCTAAGGATCTTTTTGACGAGAAAATATGCTGCCAAGTAAGTAGTGCTTCCTGAACGCTAAACTTTCATTATTGAGCAGTTACTGAATATGTATAGAAGTGTGTTGAATATGGATGATAACTGAGAATTCTAAATTTCAATTGCTATTTTGTGCTTTTTTGGCAACCAACTATACAAATGCATTTATCATGTTAAAAGGAAGATTTTTCCGGAGAATGCGTTTATGAAACGAAAAAGGTCGTTCTCGGCCGAGAGAAACTTTTGGTGCCACTTTAAATACAGTGTAACCTCGCTAATCCGAACAGATATAATTTCATAATTTGTCTGTTTTACTGATTCGTTTCGGACCACAATTTAAAAAAATTTTAAACTCAAAACATGTTAAAAAAAAACGAAAAGATAAATTTAAAAACCAAAACTTAAAGTGATTAAAAAAATTATTGTTTAAAATACAAACTTATTTTTGTCTGAATACACAGAACAAAACTCGAAAGTTAAGGGCGAGACACATAGAATCCGTTAGACGTCGCTTTTTTCAACTGCCAACTAAGTTCAAATACAGGTTTGTCCGTACGTCTCCGTCAACGCAAAGTACTGAAGTTGACAACTTTTAATGTACGTTGAGTAGTTTGACAGTTATATTTTTTTTGTTTTTATTTAGCTTTCTGTGTTGTGAGGTGGCAAAATTAAACTAAATAAAATTAAATAAAAATTACAATAAAAAGAAAATTTGTTCTTTAATAAAATATTGTTGCAAAACCATGCGATGAAAAACACCTGATTTAATATCCGTCAACAAAGTACTCATTGTGTCAACCTCCTCCACCGTTACTTTTATGTCAGTTGAAAAAAGCAACGTATTACGTACGACGTATGTATTCTATGTGTCTCGTCCTTTAGGATCAGTATTGCTATAGTTTTCTTTTGGATGCAAGGCGGGTGCATTATGCAACATTAAAAGGGCCTGCAAGGCTCCAGTCGAAAACTGCTTCACATTTCTGACTAAAGACTTTCTTGTACCATTCTTAACCGCGAAAGTCGCCATAGATTCATAAACATCGGGAAGTTCAACGTTTTTAAGCTACAAGTAGCGGCAGCTTATGAAATCCAGATGTGTTTGTGCATTGTATATATTTTTCTACTAGGAGCCCACTTTTCATTACTAGGGCGAACCCATGTTGTTGTTGGAAGTGCTCTCTAAAATAGCACATATTCACCAGCATTGAATATTTGGTCTTTGCCCATTTCCCATTTCTTCTAAAGTTTTTAAAAACTTTTAAAAGACTCAATAGCAGAACTGGACTCTTTTCCCTGTTAATTTTTAGGTGTCATTCTCTTTAGATTAAAAAATTTTTGAAGCCAGCAGTTAATCGCTAAATCGCAAGTTCGACTCCTGCCAAGACACCAGACGAGTCTGCAGACAAACCAAAAAGCTTAAGCATTTTCTGTTTGTTTAAAAAATTAAACAAAAAGTACCTATTATGAAAAGTTCTTTTTCAAAGTATCTTTTTTACAAAAATTTATTTTTTTAAAAGTACCTTATTTGAAAAAGTAACTTTTATGTAGCTTTTTTATGAAAAGTACATTTTATCAAAAGATCTATTATAAAAGGTACCTTTTTTTAAAGTACCTTTGATAAAAAGTATCATTTATACAAAGTATTTTTTACAAATTTTCCATTAAAAACTATATTTTATAAAAACTACTATTATGAAAAGTACATTAATTTTTAAAGTATTTTTTTAAGTAACTCTTTTTTAAAGTAAATTTTTTAAAAAGTAGCCTTTATAAAAAGTACTTTTCATGAAAAATATCTATATAGTCGTATTTACTTGATGTTTTAAGAGTCCACAATTACATGCATATCAAAGCTGAATTTGTGGTCTTCCAAACGCAAAAAATTTCATCGAAATACACGCAACGGTTCCAGAGATATCAGCAGTGCAACTTTACGAAAAAATACTATTTTCGTCGATCAATAACTCCGAACTTTATGCAGGTAGAGCAATAAAAGTGTACAGGCTTGCCAATTGGAACTCTACAATTTTAATAAAAATTATTTGAATTTTATAAGTCCACTACTTTGGGAGTTATAAAGATAATTAGTATAAATGACGTTATTTCACCTACAAGATGGGACACCAGGCGGGCCAAAGGTTTACCATCGTGTAGCCAAGGTCCAACTCTATCATATTGTAAAAGAATTATTCAAATAACTCAAACGGTTAATGAGTTATAGTGTTTTAAAGAAAATATTTAACAGAAATCCACCTGCTACACGATTCTGTTGGCCTGGTGTTTCACAAAAAAAACGATTTTGATTTTTCCAAATTTTAGGGCCAAAAACCATTTTACTGTTTTTATCATATCTCAGTCATTATTCAAGATAACTGCATGAAACTTGGGATATTGATAGAGAAAGCAATAAAGATGAAACTTGTATCAAAAAGTTTTTGCCACGCCTATTTGGTAATGGCTAAAAATGGGCGTTAGTTAAAAATCATATCGTCTTCGTAGTTACTTGATGTTTTGAGACTCCACAATTACATGCATGTCAAAGCTCAATTACATGCAGTGCAACTTTACGAAAAAATATGATTTTCGTCGATCAATAACTCCGAACTTTATGCAGGTAGAGCAATAAAAGTGTACAGGCTTGCCAATTGGAACTCTACAATTTTAATAAAAATTATTTGAATTTTATAAGTCCACTACTTTGGGAGTTATAAAGATAATTAGTATAAATGACGTTATTTCACCTACAAGATGGGACACCAGGCGGGCCAAAGGTTTACCATCGTGTAGCCAAGGTCCAACTCTATCATATTGTAAAAGAATTATTCAAATAACTCAAACGGTTAATGAGTTATAGTGTTTTAAAGAAAATATTTAACAGAAATCCACCTGCTACACGATTCTGTTGGCCTGGTGTT
Source organism: Gymnocheta viridis (assembly GCA_956483585.1). Taxonomy (NCBI): domain Eukaryota; kingdom Metazoa; phylum Arthropoda; class Insecta; order Diptera; family Tachinidae; genus Gymnocheta; species Gymnocheta viridis. The sequence goes on along the minus strand of OY101444.1, from coordinate 71,391,911 downwards.
TCACAAAAAAAACGATTTTGATTTTTCCAAATTTTAGGGCCAAAAACCATTTTACTGTTTTTATCATATCTCAGTCATTATTCAAGATAACTGCATGAAACTTGGGATATTTATAAAGAAAACAATAAAGATGAAATTTGTATCAAAAAGTTTTTGCCACGCCTATTTGGTAATGGCTAAAAATGGGCGTTAGTTAAAAATCATATCGTCTTTGTAGTTACTTAATGTTTTGGGACTCCACAATTACATGCATGTCAAAGCTGAATTTGTGGTCTTCCAAACGTAAAAAATTTCATCTAAATACACGCAACGGTTCCAGAGATATTAGCAGTGCAACTTTAGCAAAAATTCCATTTTCGTCGATCAATAACTCCGAACTTTATGCAGGTAGAGCAATAAAAGTGTACATGCTTGCCAATTAGAACTCTACAATTTTAATAAAAATTATTTGAATTTTATAAGTCCACTACTTTGGGAGTTATAAAGATAATCAGTATAAATGGCGTTATTTCACCTACAAGATGGGACACCAGGCGGGCCAAAGGTTTACCATCGTGTAGCCAAGGTCCAACTCTATCATATTGTAAAAGAATTATTCAAATAACTCAAACGGTTAATGAGTTATAGTGTTTTAAAGAAAATATTTAACAGAAATCCACCTGCTACACGATTCTGTTGGCCTGGTGTTTCACAAAAAAACGGATTTTGATTTTTCCAAATTTTAGGGCCAAAAACCATTTTACTCTTTTTATCATATCTCAGTCATTATTCACGATAACTGCATGAAACTTGGGATATTGATAGAGAAAGCAATAAAGATGAAACTTGTAGCAAAAAGTTTTTGCCACGCCTATTTGGTAATGGCTAAAAATGGGCGTTAGTTAAAAATCATATCGTCTTTGTAGTTACTTGATGTTTTGAGACTCCACAATTACATGCATGTCAAAGCTCAATTACATGCAGTGCAACTTTACGAAAAAATATGATTTTCGTCGATCAATAACTCCGAACTTTATGCAGGTAGAGCAATAAAAGTGTACAGGCTTGCCAATTGGAACTCTACAATTTTAATAAAAATTATTTGAATTTTATAAGTCCACTACTTTGGGAGTTATAAAGATAATTAGTATAAATGACGTTATTTCACCTACAAGATGGGACACCAGGCGGGCCAAAGGTTTACCATCGTGTAGCCAAGGTCCAACTCTATCATATTGTAAAAGAATTATTCAAATAACTCAAACGGTTAATGAGTTATAGTGTTTTAAAGAAAATATTTAACAGAAATCCACCTGCTACACGATTCTGTTGGCCTGGTGTTTCACAAAAAAAACGATTTTGATTTTTCCAAATTTTAGGGCCAAAAACCATTTTACTGTTTTTATCATATCTCAGTCATTATTCAAGATAACTGCATGAAACTTGGGATATTTATAAAGAAAACAATAAAGATGAAATTTGTATCAAAAAGTTTTTGCCACGCCTATTTGGTAATGGCTAAAAATGGGCGTTAGTTAAAAATCATATCGTCTTTGTAGTTACTTAATGTTTTGGGACTCCACAATTACATGCATGTCAAAGCTGAATTTGTGGTCTTCCAAACGTAAAAAATTTCATCTAAATACACGCAACGGTTCCAGAGATATTAGCAGTGCAACTTTAGCAAAAATTCCATTTTCGTCGATCAATAACTCCGAACTTTATGCAGGTAGAGCAATAAAAGTGTACAGGCTTGCCAATTAGAACTCTACAATTTTAATAAAAATTATTTGAATTTTATAAGTCCACTACTTTGGGAGTTATAAAGATAATTAGTATAAATGACGTTATTTCACCTACAAGATGGGACACCAGGCGGGCCAAAGGTTTACCATCGTGTAGCCAAGGTCCAACTCTATCATATTGTAAAAGAATTATTCAAATAACTCAAACGGTTAATGAGTTATAGTGTTTTAAAGAAAATATTTAACAGAAATCCACCTGCTACACGATTCTGTTGGCCTGGTGTTTCACAAAAAAAACGATTTTGATTTTTCCAAATTTTAGGGCCAAAAACCATTTTACTGTTTTTATCATATCTCAGTCATTATTCAAGATAACTGCATGAAACTTGGGATATTGATAGAGAAAGCAATAAAGATGAAACTTGTATCAAAAAGTTTTTGCCACGCCTATTTGGTAATGGCTAAAAATGGGCGTTAGTTAAAAATCATATCGTCTTCGTAGTTACTTGATGTTTTGAGACTCCACAATTACATGCATGTCAAAGCTCAATTACATGCAGTGCAACTTTACGAAAAAATACGATTTTCGTCGATCAATAACTCCGAACTTTATGCAGGTAGAGCAATAAAAGTGTACAGGCTTGCCAATTGGAACTCTACAATTTTAATAAAAATTATTTGAATTTTATAAGTCCACTACTTTGGGAGTTATAAAGATAATTAGTATAAATGACGTTATTTCACCTACAAGATGGGACACCAGGCGGGCCAAAGGTTTACCATCGTGTAGCCAAGGTCCAACTCTATCATATTGTAAAAGAATTATTCAAATAACTCAAACGGTTAATGAGTTATAGTGTTTTAAAGAAAATATTTAACAGAAATCCACCTGCTACACGATTCTGTTGGCCTGGTGTTTCACAAAAAAACGGATTTTGATTTTTCCAAATTTTAGGGCCAAAAATCATTTTACTCTTTTTATCATATCTCAGTCATTATTCACGATAACTGCATGAAACTTGGGATATTGATAGAGAAAGCAATAAAGATGAAACTTGTAGCAAAAAGTTTTTGCCACGCCTATTTGGTAATGGCTAAAAATGGGCGTTAGTTAAAAATCATATCGTCTTCGTAGTTACTTGATGTTTTGAGACTCCACAATTACATGCATATCAAAGCTGAATTTGTGGTCTTCCAAACGCAAAAAATTTCATCTAAATACACGCAACGGTTCCAGAGATATTAGCAGTGCAACTTTAGGAAAAAATACGATTTTCGTCGATCAATAACTCCGAACTTTATGCAGGTAGAGCAATAAAAGTGTACAGGCTTGCCAATTAGAACTCTACAATTTTAATAAAAATTATTTGAATTTTATAAGTCCACTACTTTGGGAGTTATAAAGATAATTAGTATAAATGACGTTATTTCACCTACAAGATGGGACACCAGGCGGGCCAAAGGTTTACCATCGTGTAGCCAAGGTCCAACTCTATCATATTGTAAAAGAATTATTCAAATAACTCAAACGGTTAATGAGTTATAGTGTTTTAAAGAAAATATTTAACAGAAATCCACCTGCTACACGATTCTGTTGGCCTGGTGTTTCACAAAAAAAAAACGATTTTGATTTTTCCAAATTTTAGGGCCAAAAACCATTTTACTGTTTTTATCATATCTCAGTCATTATTCACGATAACTGCATGAAACTTGGGATATTGATAGAGAAAACAATAAAGATGAAATTTGTATCAAAAAGTTTTTGCCACGCCTATTTGGTAATGGCTAAAAATGGGCGTTAGTTAAAAATCATATCTTTGTAGTTACTTAATGTTTTGAGACTCCACAATTACATGCATGTCAAAGCTGAATTTGTGGTCTTCCAAACGTAAAAAATTTCATCTAAATACACGCAACGGTTCCAGAGATATTAGCAGTGCAACTTTAGGAAAAAATACGATTTTCGTCGATCAATAACTCCGAACTTTATGCAGGTAGAGCAATAAAAGTGTACAGGCTTGCCAATTAGAACTCTACAATTTTAATAAAAATTATTTGAATTTTATAAGTCCACTACTTTGGGAGTTATAAAGATAATTAGTATAAATGACGTTATTTCACCTACAAGATGGGACACCAGGCGGGCCAAAGGTTTACCATCGTGTAGCCAAGGTCCAACTCTATCATATTGTAAAAGAATTATTCAAATAACTCAAACGGTTAATGAGTTATAGTGTTTTAAAGAAAATATTTAACAGAAATCCACCTGCTACACGATTCTGTTGGCCTGGTGTTTCACAAAAAAAACGATTTTGATTTTTCCAAATTTTAGGGCCAAAAACCATTTTACTGTTTTTATCATATCTCAGTCATTATTCAAGATAACTGCATGAAACTTGGGATATTTATAAAGAAAACAATAAAGATGAAATTTGTATCAAAAAGTTTTTGCCACGCCTATTTGGTAATGGCTAAAAATGGGCGTTAGTTAAAAATCATATCGTCTTTGTAGTTACTTAATGTTTTGGGACTCCACAATTACATGCATGTCAAAGCTGAATTTGTGGTCTTCCAAACGTAAAAAATTTCATCTAAATACACGCAACGGTTCCAGAGATATTAGCAGTGCAACTTTAGCAAAAATTCCATTTTCGTCGATCAATAACTCCGAACTTTATGCAGGTAGAGCAATAAAAGTGTACAGGCTTGCCAATTAGAACTCTACAATTTTAATAAAAATTATTTGAATTTTATAAGTCCACTACTTTGGGAGTTATAAAGATAATCAGTATAAATGGCGTTATTTCACCTACAAGATGGGACACCAGGCGGGCCAAAGGTTTACCATCGTGTAGCCAAGGTCCAACTCTATCATATTGTAAAAGAATTATTCAAATAACTCAAACGGTTAATGAGTTATAGTGTTTTAAAGAAAATATTTAACAGAAATCCACCTGCTACACGATTCTGTTGGCCTGGTGTTTCACAAAAAAACGGATTTTGATTTTTCCAAATTTTAGGGCCAAAAACCATTTTACTCTTTTTATCATATCTCAGTCATTATTCACGATAACTGCATGAAACTTGGGATATTGATAGAGAAAGCAATAAAGATGAAACTTGTAGCAAAAAGTTTTTGCCACGCCTATTTGGTAATGGCTAAAAATGGGCGTTAGTTAAAAATCATATCGTCTTTGTAGTTACTTAATGTTTTGAGACTCCACAATTACATGCATATCAAAGCTGAATTTGTGGTCTTCCAAACGTAAAAAATTTCATCTAAATACACGCAAGGGTTCCAGAGATATTAGCAGTGCAACTTTAGGAAAAAATACGATTTTCGTCGATCAATAACTCCGAACTTTATGCAGGTAGAGCAATAAAAGTGTACAGGCTTGCCAATTAGAACTCTACAATTTTAATAAAAATTATTTGAATTTTATAAGTCCACTACTTTGGGAGTTATAAAGATAATTAGTATAAATGGCGTTATTTCACCTACAAGATGGGACACCAGGCGGGCCAAAGGTTTACCATCGTGTAGCCAAGGTCCAACTCTATCATATTGTAAAAGAATTATTCAAATAACTCAAACGGTTAATGAGTTATAGTGTTTTAAAGAAAATATTTAACAGAAATCCACCTGCTACACGATTCTGTTGGGCTGGTGTTTCACAAAAAAACGGATTTTGATTTTTCCAAATTTTAGGGCCAAAAACCATTTTACTCTTTTTATCATATCTCAGTCATTATTCACGATAACTGCATGAAACTTGGGATATTGATAGAGAAAGCAATAAAGATGAAACTTGTAGCAAAAAGTTTTTGCCACGCCTATTTGGTAATGGCTAAAAATGGGCGTTAGTTAAAAATCATATCGTCTTTGTAGTTACTTAATGTTTTGAGACTCCACAATTACATGCATATCAAAGCTGAATTTGTGGTCTTCCAAACGTAAAAAATTTCATCTAAATACACGCAACGGTTCCAGAGATATTAGCAGTGCAACTTTAGGAAAAAATACGATTTTCGTCGATCAATAACTCCGAACTTTATGCAGGTAGAGCAATAAAAGTGTACAGGCTTGCCAATTAGAACTCTACAATTTTAATAAAAATTATTTGAATTTTATAAGTCCACTACTTTGGGAGTTATAAAGATAATTAGTATAAATGGCGTTATTTCACCTACAAGATGGGACACCAGGCGGGCCAAAGGTTTACCATCGTGTAGCCAAGGTCCAACTCTATCATATTGTAAAAGAATTATTCAAATAACTCAAACGGTTAATGAGTTATAGTGTTTTAAAGAAAATATTTAACAGAAATCCACCTGCTACACGATTCTGTTGGCCTGGTGTTTCACAAAAAAACGGATTTTGATTTTTCCAAATTTTTGTGCCAAAAACCATTTTACTCTTTTTATCATATCTCAGTCATTATTCACGATAACTGCATGAAACTTGGGATATTGATAGAGAAAGCAATAAAGATGAAACTTGTAGCAAAAAGTTTTTGCCACGCCTATTTGGTAAGGGCTAAAAATGGGCGTTAGTTAAAAATCATATCGTCTTCGTAGTTACTTGATGTTTTGAGACTCCACAATTACATGCATATCAAAGCTGAATTTGTGGTCTTCCAAACGTAAAAAATTTCATCTAAATACACGCAACGGTTCCAGAGATATTAGCAGTGCAACTTTAGGAAAAAATACGATTTTCGTCGATCAATAACTCCGAACTTTATGCAGGTAGAGCAATAAAAGTGTACAGGCTTGCCAATTAGAACTCTACAATTTTAATAAAAATTATTTGAATTTTATAAGTCCACTACTTTGGGAGTTATAAAGATAATTAGTATAAATGACGTTATTTCACCTACAAGATGGGACACCAGGCGGGCCAAAGGTTTACCATCGTGTAGCCAAGGTCCAACTCTATCATATTGTAAAAGAATTATTCAAATAACTCAAACGGTTAATGAGTTATAGTGTTTTAAAGAAAATATTTAACAGAAATCCACCTGCTACACGATTCTGTTGGCCTGGTGTTTCACAAAAAAAACGATTTTGATTTTTCCAAATTTTAGGGCCAAAAACCATTTTACTGTTTTTATCATATCTCAGTCATTATTCAAGATAACTGCATGAAACTTGGGATATTTATAAAGAAAACAATAAAGATGAAATTTGTATCAAAAAGTTTTTGCCACGCCTATTTGGTAATGGCTAAAAATGGGCGTTAGTTAAAAATCATATCGTCTTTGTAGTTACTTAATGTTTTGGGACTCCACAATTACATGCATGTCAAAGCTGAATTTGTGGTCTTCCAAACGTAAAAAATTTCATCTAAATACACGCAACGGTTCCAGAGATATTAGCAGTGCAACTTTAGCAAAAATTCCATTTTCGTCGATCAATAACTCCGAACTTTATGCAGGTAGAGCAATAAAAGTGTACAGGCTTGCCAATTAGAACTCTACAATTTTAATAAAAATTATTTGAATTTTATAAGTCCACTACTTTGGGAGTTATAAAGATAATCAGTATAAATGGCGTTATTTCACCTACAAGATGGGACACCAGGCGGGCCAAAGGTTTACCATCGTGTAGCCAAGGTCCAACTCTATCATATTGTAAAAGAATTATTCAAATAACTCAAACGGTTAATGAGTTATAGTGTTTTAAAGAAAATATTTAACAGAAATCCACCTGCTACACGATTCTGTTGGCCTGGTGTTTCACAAAAAAACGGATTTTGATTTTTCCAAATTTTAGGGCCAAAAACCATTTTACTCTTTTTATCATATCTCAGTCATTATTCACGATAACTGCATGAAACTTGGGATATTGATAGAGAAAGCAATAAAGATGAAACTTGTAGCAAAAAGTTTTTGCCACGCCTATTTGGTAATGGCTAAAAATGGGCGTTAGTTAAAAATCATATCGTCTTTGTAGTTACTTAATGTTTTGAGACTCCACAATTACATGCATATCAAAGCTGAATTTGTGGTCTTCCAAACGTAAAAAATTTCATCTAAATACACGCAAGGGTTCCAGAGATATTAGCAGTGCAACTTTAGGAAAAAATACGATTTTCGTCGATCAATAACTCCGAACTTTATGCAGGTAGAGCAATAAAAGTGTACAGGCTTGCCAATTAGAACTCTACAATTTTAATAAAAATTATTTGAATTTTATAAGTCCACTACTTTGGGAGTTATAAAGATAATTAGTATAAATGGCGTTATTTCACCTACAAGATGGGACACCAGGCGGGCCAAAGGTTTACCATCGTGTAGCCAAGGTCCAACTCTATCATATTGTAAAAGAATTATTCAAATAACTCAAACGGTTAATGAGTTATAGTGTTTTAAAGAAAATATTTAACAGAAATCCACCTGCTACACGATTCTGTTGGCCTGGTGTTTCACAAAAAAACGGATTTTGATTTTTCCAAATTTTAGGGCCAAAAACCATTTTACTCTTTTTATCATATCTCAGTCATTATTCACGATAACTGCATGAAACTTGGGATATTGATAGAGAAAGCAATAAAGATGAAACTTGTAGCAAAAAGTTTTTGCCACGCCTATTTGGTAATGGCTAAAAATGGGCGTTAGTTAAAAATCATATCGTCTTTGTAGTTACTTAATGTTTTGAGACTCCACAATTACATGCATATCAAAGCTGAATTTGTGGTCTTCCAAACGTAAAAAATTTCATCTAAATACACGCAACGGTTCCAGAGATATTAGCAGTGCAACTTTAGGAAAAAATACGATTTTCGTCGATCAATAACTCCGAACTTTATGCAGGTAGAGCAATAAAAGTGTACAGGCTTGCCAATTAGAACTCTACAATTTTAATAAAAATTATTTGAATTTTATAAGTCCACTACTTTGGGAGTTATAAAGATAATTAGTATAAATGGCGTTATTTCACCTACAAGATGGGACACCAGGCGGGCCAAAGGTTTACCATCGTGTAGCCAAGGTCCAACTCTATCATATTGTAAAAGAATTATTCAAATAACTCAAACGGTTAATGAGTTATAGTGTTTTAAAGAAAATATTTAACAGAAATCCACCTGCTACACGATTCTGTTGGCCTGGTGTTTCACAAAAAAACGGATTTTGATTTTTCCAAATTTTAGGGCCAAAAACCATTTTACTCTTTTTATCATATCTCAGTCATTATTCACGATAACTGCATGAAACTTGGGATATTGATAGAGAAAGCAATAAAGATGAAACTTGTAGCAAAAAGTTTTTGCCACGCCTATTTGGTAATGGCTAAAAATGGGCGTTAGTTAAAAATCATATCGTCTTTGTAGTTACTTAATGTTTTGAGACTCCACAATTACATGCATATCAAAGCTGAATTTGTGGTCTTCCAAACGTAAAAAATTTCATCTAAATACACGCAAGGGTTCCAGAGATATTAGCAGTGCAACTTTAGGAAAAAATACGATTTTCGTCGATCAATAACTCCGAACTTTATGCAGGTAGAGCAATAAAAGTGTACAGGCTTGCCAATTAGAACTCTACAATTTTAATAAAAATTATTTGAATTTTATAAGTCCACTACTTTGGGAGTTATAAAGATAATTAGTATAAATGGCGTTATTTCACCTACAAGATGGGACACCAGGCGGGCCAAAGGTTTACCATCGTGTAGCCAAGGTCCAACTCTATCATATTGTAAAAGAATTATTCAAATAACTCAAACGGTTAATGAGTTATAGTGTTTTAAAGAAAATATTTAACAGAAATCCACCTGCTACACGATTCTGTTGGCCTGGTGTTTCACAAAAAAACGGATTTTGATTTTTCCAAATTTTAGGGCCAAAAACCATTTTACTCTTTTTATCATATCTCAGTCATTATTCACGATAACTGCATGAAACTTGGGATATTGATAGAGAAAGCAATAAAGATGAAACTTGTAGCAAAAAGTTTTTGCCACGCCTATTTGGTAATGGCTAAAAATGGGCGTTAGTTAAAAATCATATCGTCTTTGTAGTTACTTAATGTTTTGAGACTCCACAATTACATGCATATCAAAGCTGAATTTGTGGTCTTCCAAACGTAAAAAATTTCATCTAAATACACGCAACGGTTCCAGAGATATTAGCAGTGCAACTTTAGGAAAAAATACGATTTTCGTCGATCAATAACTCCGAACTTTATGCAGGTAGAGCAATAAAAGTGTACAGGCTTGCCAATTAGAACTCTACAATTTTAATAAAAATTATTTGAATTTTATAAGTCCACTACTTTGGGAGTTATAAAGATAATTAGTATAAATGGCGTTATTTCACCTACAAGATGGGACACCAGGCGGGCCAAAGGTTTACCATCGTGTAGCCAAGGTCCAACTCTATCATATTGTAAAAGAATTATTCAAATAACTCAAACGGTTAATGAGTTATAGTGTTTTAAAGAAAATATTTAACAGAAATCCACCTGCTACACGATTCTGTTGGCCTGGTGTTTCACAAAAAAACGGATTTTGATTTTTCCAAATTTTTGTGCCAAAAACCATTTTACTCTTTTTATCATATCTCAGTCATTATTCACGATAACTGCATGAAACTTGGGATATTGATAGAGAAAGCAATAAAGATGAAACTTGTAGCAAAAAGTTTTTGCCACGCCTATTTGGTAAGGGCTAAAAATGGGCGTTAGTTAAAAATCATATCGTCTTCGTAGTTACTTGATGTTTTGAGACTCCACAATTACATGCATATCAAAGCTGAATTTGTGGTCTTCCAAACGTAAAAAATTTCATCTAAATACACGCAACGGTTCCAGAGATATTAGCAGTGCAACTTTAGGAAAAAATACGATTTTCGTCGATCAATAACTCCGAACTTTATGCAGGTAGAGCAATAAAAGTGTACAGGCTTGCCAATTAGAACTCTACAATTTTAATAAAAATTATTTGAATTTTATAAGTACACTACTTTGGGAGTTATAAAGATAATTAGTATAAATGACGTTATTTCACCTACAAGATGGGACACCAGGCGGGCCAAAGGTTTACCATCGTGTAGCCAAGGTCCAACTCTATCATATTGTAAAAGAATTATTCAAATAACTCAAACGGTTAATGAGTTATAGTGTTTTAAAGAAAATATTTAACAGAAATCCACCTGCTACACGATTCTGTTGGGCTGGTGTTTCACAAAAAAACGGATTTTGATTTTTCCAAATTTTAGGGCCAAAAACCATTTTACTCTTTTTATCATATCTCAGTCATTATTCACGATAACTGCATGAAACTTGGGATATTGATAGAGAAAGCAATAAAGATGAAACTTGTAGCAAAAAGTTTTTGCCACGCCTATTTGGTAATGGCTAAAAATGGGCGTTAGTTAAAAATCATATCGTCTTTGTAGTTACTTAATGTTTTGAGACTCCACAATTACATGCATATCAAAGCTGAATTTGTGGTCTTCCAAACGTAAAAAATTTCATCTAAATACACGCAACGGTTCCAGAGATATTAGCAGTGCAACTTTAGGAAAAAATACGATTTTCGTCGATCAATAACTCCGAACTTTATGCAGGTAGAGCAATAAAAGTGTACAGGCTTGCCAATTAGAACTCTACAATTTTAATAAAAATTATTTGAATTTTATAAGTCCACTACTTTGGGAGTTATAAAGATAATTAGTATAAATGGCGTTATTTCACCTACAAGATGGGACACCAGGCGGGCCAAAGGTTTACCATCGTGTAGCCAAGGTCCAACTCTATCATATTGTAAAAGAGTTATTCAAATAACTCAAACGGTTAATGAGTTATAGTGTTTTAAAGAAAATATTTAACAGAAATCCACCTGCTACACGATTCTGTTGGCCTGGTGTTTCACAAAAAAACGGATTTTGATTTTTCCAAATTTTTGTGCCAAAAACCATTTTACTCTTTTTATCATATCTCAGTCATTATTCACGATAACTGCATGAAACTTGGGATATTGATAGAGAAAGCAATAAAGATGAAACTTGTAGCAAAAAGTTTTTGCCACGCCTATTTGGTAAGGGCTAAAAATGGGCGTTAGTTAAAAATCATATCGTCTTCGTAGTTACTTGATGTTTTGAGACTCCACAATTACATGCATATCAAAGCTGAATTTGTGGTCTTCCAAACGTAAAAAATTTCATCTAAATACACGCAACGGTTCCAGAGATATTAGCAGTGCAACTTTAGGAAAAAATACGATTTTCGTCGATCAATAACTCCGAACTTTATGCAGGTAGAGCAATAAAAGTGTACAGGCTTGCCAATTAGAACTCTACAATTTTAATAAAAATTATTTGAATTTTATAAGTACACTACTTTGGGAGTTATAAAGATAATTAGTATAAATGACGTTATTTCACCTACAAGATGGGACACCAGGCGGGCCAAAGGTTTACCATCGTGTAGCCAAGGTCCAACTCTATCATATTGTAAAAGAATTATTCAAATAACTCAAACGGTTAATGAGTTATAGTGTTTTAAAGAAAATATTTAACAGAAATCCATCTGCTACACGATTCTGTTGGCCTGGTGTTTCACCAAAAAAAACGATTTTGATTTTTCCAAATTTTAGGGCCAAAAACCATTTTACTGTTTTTATCATATCTCAGTCATTATTCACGATAACTGCATGAAACTTGGGATATTGATAGAGAAAGCAATAAAGATGAAACTTGTAGCAAAAAGTTTTTGCCACGCCTATTTGGTAATGGCTAAAAATGGGCGTTAGTTAAAAATCATATCGTCTTCGTAGTTACTTGATGTTTTGAGACTCCACAATTACATGCATATCAAAGCTGAATTTGTGGTCTTCCAAACGTAAAAAATTTCATCTAAATACACGCAACGGTTCCAGAGATATTAGCAGTGCAACTTTAGGAAAAAATACGATTTTCGTCGATTAATAACTCCGAACTTTATGCAGGTAGAGCAATAAAAGTGTACAGGCTTGCCAATTAGAACTCTACAATTTTAATAAAAATTATTTGAATTTTATAAGTACACTACTTTGGGAGTTATAAAGATAATTAGTATAAATGACGTTATTTCACCTACAAGATGGGACACCAGGCGGGCCAAAGGTTTACCATCGTGTAGCCAAGGTCCAACTCTATCATATTGTAAAAGAATTATTCAAATAACTCAAACGGTTAATGAGTTATAGTGTTTTAAAGAAAATATTTAACAGAAATCCACCTGCTACACGATTCTGTTGGCCTGGTGTTTCACAAAAAAAAACGATTTTGATTTTTCCAAATTTTAGGGCCAAAAACCATTTTACTGTTTTTATCATATCTCAGTCATTATTCACGATAACTGCATGAAACTTGGGATATTGATAGAGAAAGCAATAAAGATGAAACTTGTAGCAAAAAGTTTTTGCCACGCCTATTTGGTAATGGCTAAAAATGGGCGTTAGTTAAAAATCATATCGTCTTCGTAGTTACTTGATGTTTTGAGACTCCACAATTACATGCATATCAAAGCTGAATTTGTGGTCTTCCAAACGTAAAAAATTTCATCTAAATACACGCAACGGTTCCAGAGATATTAGCAGTGCAACTTTAGGAAAAAATACGATTTTCGTCGATCAATAACTCCGAACTTTATGCAGGTAGAGCAATAAAAGTGTACAGGCTTGCCAATTAGAACTCTACAATTTTAATAAAAATTATTTGAATTTTATAAGTACACTACTTTGGGAGTTATAAAGATAATTAGTATAAATGACGTTATTTCACCTACAAGATGGGACACCAGGCGGGCCAAAGGTTTACCATCGTGTAGCCAAGGTCCAACTCTATCATATTGTAAAAGAATTATTCAAATAACTCAAACGGTTAATGAGTTATAGTGTTTTAAAGAAAATATTTAACAGAAATCCACCTGCTACACGATTCTGTTGGCCTGGTGTTTCACAAAAAAAAACGATTTTGATTTTTCCAAATTTTAGGGCCAAAAACCATTTTACTGTTTTTATCATATCTCAGTCATTATTCACGATAACTGCATGAAACTTGGGATATTGATAGAGAAAGCAATAAAGATGAAACTTGTAGCAAAAAGTTTTTGCCACGCCTATTTGGTAATGGCTAAAAATGGGCGTTAGTTAAAAATCATATCGTCTTCGTAGTTACTTGATGTTTTGAGACTCCACAATTACATGCATATCAAAGCTGAATTTGTGGTCTTCCAAACGTAAAAAATTTCATCTAAATACACGCAACGGTTCCAGAGATATTAGCAGTGCAACTTTAGGAAAAAATACGATTTTCGTCGATCAATAACTCCGAACTTTATGCAGGTAGAGCAATAAAAGTGTACAGGCTTGCCAATTAGAACTCTACAATTTTAATAAAAATTATTTGAATTTTATAAGTACACTACTTTGGGAGTTATAAAGATAATTAGTATAAATGACGTTATTTCACCTACAAGATGGGACACCAGGCGGGCCAAAGGTTTACCATCGTGTAGCCAAGGTCCAACTCTATCATATTGTAAAAGAATTATTCAAATAACTCAAACGGTTAATGAGTTATAGTGTTTTAAAGAAAATATTTAACAGAAATCCACCTGCTACACGATTCTGTTGGCCTGGTGTTTCACAAAAAAAAACGATTTTGATTTTTCCAAATTTTAGGGCCAAAAACCATTTTACTGTTTTTATCATATCTCAGTCATTATTCACGATAACTGCATGAAACTTGGGATATTGATAGAGAAAGCAATAAAGATGAAACTTGTAGCAAAAAGTTTTTGCCACGCCTATTTGGTAATGGCTAAAAATGGGCGTTAGTTAAAAATCATATCGTCTTCGTAGTTACTTGATGTTTTGAGACTCCACAATTACATGCATATCAAAGCTGAATTTGTGGTCTTCCAAACGTAAAAAATTTCATCTAAATACACGCAACGGTTCCAGAGATATTAGCAGTGCAACTTTAGGAAAAAATACGATTTTCGTCGATCAATAACTCTGAACTTTATGCAGGTAGAGCAATAAAAGTGTACAGGCTTGCCAATTAGAACTCTACAATTTTAATAAAAATTATTTGAATTTTATAAGTCCACTACTTTGGGAGTTATAAAGATAATTAGTATAAATGACGTTATTTCACCTACAAGATGGGACACCAGGCGGGCCAAAGGTTTACCATCGTGTAGCCAAGGTCCAACTCTATCATATTGTAAAAGAATTATTCAAATAACTCAAACGGTTAATGAGTTATAGTGTTTTAAAGAAAATATTTAACATAAATCCACCTGCTACACGATTCTGTTGGCCTGGTGTTTCACAAAAAAACGGATTTTGATTTTTCCAAATTTTAGGGCCAAAAATCATTTTACTCTTTTTATCATATCTCAGTCATTATTCACGATAACTGCATGAAACTTGGGATATTGATAGAGAAAGCAATAAAGATGAAACTTGTAGCAAAAAGTTTTTGCCACGCCTATTTGGTAATGGCTAAAAATGGGCGTTAGTTAAAAATCATATCGTCTTCGTAGTTACTTGATGTTTTGAGACTCCACAATTACATGCATATCAAAGCTGAATTTGTGGTCTTCCAAACGTAAAAAATTTCATCTAAATACACGCAACGGTTCCAGAGATATTAGCAGTGCAACTTTAGGAAAAAATACGATTTTCGTCGATCAATAACTCCGAACTTTATGCAGGTAGAGCAATAAAAGTGTACAGGCTTGCCAATTAGAACTCTACAATTTTAATAAAAATTATTTGAATTTTATAAGTACACTACTTTGGGAGTTATAAAGATAATTAGTATAAATGACGTTATTTCACCTACAAGATGGGACACCAGGCGGGCCAAAGGTTTACCATCGTGTAGCCAAGGTCCAACTCTATCATATTGTAAAAGAATTATTCAAATAACTCAAACGGTTAATGAGTTATAGTGTTTTAAAGAAAATATTTAACAGAAATCCACCTGCTACACGATTCTGTTGGCCTGGTGTTTCACAAAAAAAAACGATTTTGATTTTTCCAAATTTTAGGGCCAAAAACCATTTTACTGTTTTTATCATATCTCAGTCATTATTCACGATAACTGCATGAAACTTGGGATATTGATAGAGAAAGCAATAAAGATGAAACTTGTAGCAAAAAGTTTTTGCCACGCCTATTTGGTAATGGCTAAAAATGGGCGTTAGTTAAAAATCATATCGTCTTCGTAGTTACTTGATGTTTTGAGACTCCACAATTACATGCATATCAAAGCTGAATTTGTGGTCTTCCAAACGTAAAAAATTTCATCTAAATACACGCAACGGTTCCAGAGATATTAGCAGTGCAACTTTAGGAAAAAATACGATTTTCGTCGATCAATAACTCCGAACTTTATGCAGGTAGAGCAATAAAAGTGTACAGGCTTGCCAATTAGAACTCTACAATTTTAATAAAAATTATTTGAATTTTATAAGTACACTACTTTGGGAGTTATAAAGATAATTAGTATAAATGACGTTATTTCACCTACAAGATGGGACACCAGGCGGGCCAAAGGTTTACCATCGTGTAGCCAAGGTCCAACTCTATCATATTGTAAAAGAATTATTCAAATAACTCAAACGGTTAATGAGTTATAGTGTTTTAAAGAAAATATTTAACAGAAATCCACCTGCTACACGATTCTGTTGGCCTGGTGTTTCACAAAAAAAAACGATTTTGATTTTTCCAAATTTTAGGGCCAAAAACCATTTTACTGTTTTTATCATATCTCAGTCATTATTCACGATAACTGCATGAAACTTGGGATATTGATAGAGAAAGCAATAAAGATGAAACTTGTAGCAAAAAGTTTTTGCCACGCCTATTTGGTAATGGCTAAAAATGGGCGTTAGTTAAAAATCATATCGTCTTCGTAGTTACTTGATGTTTTGAGACTCCACAATTACATGCATATCAAAGCTGAATTTGTGGTCTTCCAAACGTAAAAAATTTCATCTAAATACACGCAACGGTTCCAGAGATATTAGCAGTGCAACTTTAGGAAAAAATACGATTTTCGTCGATCAATAACTCTGAACTTTATGCAGGTAGAGCAATAAAAGTGTACAGGCTTGCCAATTAGAACTCTACAATTTTAATAAAAATTATTTGAATTTTATAAGTCCACTACTTTGGGAGTTATAAAGATAATTAGTATAAATGACGTTATTTCACCTACAAGATGGGACACCAGGCGGGCCAAAGGTTTACCATCGTGTAGCCAAGGTCCAACTCTATCATATTGTAAAAGAATTATTCAAATAACTCAAACGGTTAATGAGTTATAGTGTTTTAAAGAAAATATTTAACAGAAATCCACCTGCTACACGATTCTGTTGGCCTGGTGTTTCACAAAAAAAAAAACGATTTTGATTTTTCCAAATTTTAGGGCCAAAAACCATTTTACTGTTTTTATCATATCTCAGTCATTATTCACGATAACTGCATGAAACTTGGGATATTGATAGAGAAAGCAATAAAGATGAAACTTGTAGCAAAAAGTTTTTGCCACGCCTATTTGGTAATGGCTAAAAATGGGCGTTAGTTAAAAATCATATCGTCTTCGTAGTTACTTGATGTTTTGAGACTCCACAATTACATGCATATCAAAGCTGAATTTGTGGTCTTCCAAACGTAAAAAATTTCATCTAAATACACGCAACGGTTCCAGAGATATTAGCAGTGCAACTTTAGGAAAAAATACGATTTTCGTCGATCAATAACTCTGAACTTTATGCAGGTAGAGCAATAAAAGTGTACAGGCTTGCCAATTAGAACTCTACAATTTTAATAAAAATTATTTGAATTTTATAAGTCCACTACTTTGGGAGTTATAAAGATAATTAGTATAAATGACGTTATTTCACCTACAAGATGGGACACCAGGCGGGCCAAAGGTTTACCATCGTGTAGCCAAGGTCCAACTCTATCATATTGTAAAAGAATTATTCAAATAACTCAAACGGTTAATGAGTTATAGTGTTTTAAAGAAAATATTTAACATAAATCCACCTGCTACACGATTCTGTTGGCCTGGTGTTTCACAAAAAAACGGATTTTGATTTTTCCAAATTTTAGGGCCAAAAATCATTTTACTCTTTTTATCATATCTCAGTCATTATTCACGATAACTGCATGAAACTTGGGATATTGATAGAGAAAGCAATAAAGATGAAACTTGTAGCAAAAAGTTTTTGCCACGCCTATTTGGTAATGGCTAAAAATGGGCGTTAGTTAAAAATCATATCGTCTTCGTAGTTACTTGATGTTTTGAGACTCCACAATTACATGCATATCAAAGCTGAATTTGTGGTCTTCCAAACGTAAAAAATTTCATCTAAATACACGCAACGGTTCCAGAGATATTAGCAGTGCAACTTTAGGAAAAAATACGATTTTCGTCGATCAATAACTCCGAACTTTATGCAGGTAGAGCAATAAAAGTGTACAGGCTTGCCAATTAGAACTCTACAATTTTAATAAAAATTATTTGAATTTTATAAGTACACTACTTTGGGAGTTATAAAGATAATTAGTATAAATGACGTTATTTCACCTACAAGATGGGACACCAGGCGGGCCAAAGGTTTACCATCGTGTAGCCAAGGTCCAACTCTATCATATTGTAAAAGAATTATTCAAATAACTCAAACGGTTAATGAGTTATAGTGTTTTAAAGAAAATATTTAACAGAAATCCACCTGCTACACGATTCTGTTGGCCTGGTGTTTCACAAAAAAAAACGATTTTGATTTTTCCAAATTTTAGGGCCAAAAACCATTTTACTGTTTTTATCATATCTCAGTCATTATTCACGATAACTGCATGAAACTTGGGATATTGATAGAGAAAGCAATAAAGATGAAACTTGTAGCAAAAAGTTTTTGCCACGCCTATTTGGTAATGGCTAAAAATGGGCGTTAGTTAAAAATCATATCGTCTTCGTAGTTACTTGATGTTTTGAGACTCCACAATTACATGCATATCAAAGCTGAATTTGTGGTCTTCCAAACGTAAAAAATTTCATCTAAATACACGCAACGGTTCCAGAGATATTAGCAGTGCAACTTTAGGAAAAAATACGATTTTCGTCGATCAATAACTCCGAACTTTATGCAGGTAGAGCAATAAAAGTGTACAGGCTTGCCAATTAGAACTCTACAATTTTAATAAAAATTATTTGAATTTTATAAGTACACTACTTTGGGAGTTATAAAGATAATTAGTATAAATGACGTTATTTCACCTACAAGATGGGACACCAGGCGGGCCAAAGGTTTACCATCGTGTAGCCAAGGTCCAACTCTATCATATTGTAAAAGAATTATTCAAATAACTCAAACGGTTAATGAGTTATAGTGTTTTAAAGAAAATATTTAACAGAAATCCACCTGCTACACGATTCTGTTGGCCTGGTGTTTCACAAAAAAAAAACGATTTTGATTTTTCCAAATTTTAGGGCCAAAAACCATTTTACTGTTTTTATCATATCTCAGTCATTATTCACGATAACTGCATGAAACTTGGGATATTGATAGAGAAAGCAATAAAGATGAAACTTGTAGCAAAAAGTTTTTGCCACGCCTATTTGGTAATGGCTAAAAATGGGCGTTAGTTAAAAATCATCGTCTTCGTAGTTACTTGATGTTTTGAGACTCCACAATTACATGCATATCAAAGCTGAATTTGTGGTCTTCCAAACGTAAAAAATTTCATCTAAATACACGCAACGGTTCCAGAGATATTAGCAGTGCAACTTTAGGAAAAAATACGATTTTCGTCGATCAATAACTCTGAACTTTATGCAGGTAGAGCAATAAAAGTGTACAGGCTTGCCAATTAGAACTCTACAATTTTAATAAAAATTATTTGAATTTTATAAGTCCACTACTTTGGGAGTTATAAAGATAATTAGTATAAATGACGTTATTTCACCTACAAGATGGGACACCAGGCGGGCCAAAGGTTTACCATCGTGTAGCCAAGGTCCAACTCTATCATATTGTAAAAGAATTATTCAAATAACTCAAACGGTTAATGAGTTATAGTGTTTTAAAGAAAATATTTAACAGAAATCCACCTGCTACACGATTCTGTTGGCCTGGTGTTTCACAAAAAAACGGATTTTGATTTTTCCAAATTTTAGGGCCAAAAATCATTTTACTCTTTTTATCATATCTCAGTCATTATTCACGATAACTGCATGAAACTTGGGATATTGATAGAGAAAGCAATAAAGATGAAACTTGTAGCAAAAAGTTTTTGCCACGCCTTTTTGGTAATGGCTAAAAATGGGCGTTAGTTAAAAATCATATCGTCTTCGTAGTTACTTGATGTTTTGAGACTCCACAATTACATGCATATCAAAGCTGAATTTGTGGTCTTCCAAACGTAAAAAATTTCATCTAAATACACGCAACGGTTCCAGAGATATTAGCAGTGCAACTTTAGGAAAAAATACGATTTTCGTCGATCAATAACTCCGAACTTTATGCAGGTAGAGCAATAAAAGTGTACAGGCTTGCCAATTAGAACTCTACAATTTTAATAAAAATTATTTGAATTTTATAAGTCCACTACTTTGGGAGTTATAAAGATAATTAGTATAAATGACGTTATTTCACCTACAAGATGGGACACCAGGCGGGCCAAAGGTTTACCATCGTGTAGCCAAGGTCCAACTCTATCATATTGTAAAAGAATTATTCAAATAACTCAAACGGTTAATGAGTTATAGTGTTTTAAAGAAAATATTTAACAGAAATCCACCTGCTACACGATTCTGTTGGCCTGGTGTTTCACAAAAAAAAAACGATTTTGATTTTTCCAAATTTTAGGGCCAAAAACCATTTTACTGTTTTTATCATATCTCAGTCATTATTCACGATAACTGCATGAAACTTGGGATATTGATAGAGAAAACAATAAAGATGAAATTTGTATCAAAAAGTTTTTGCCACGCCTATTTGGTAATGGCTAAAAATGGGCGTTAGTTAAAAATCATATCTTTGTAGTTACTTAATGTTTTGAGACTCCACAATTACATACATGTCAAAGCTGAATTTGTGGTCTTCCAAACGTAAAAAATTTCATCTAAATACACGCAACGGTTCCAGAGATATTAGCAGTGCAACTTTAGGAAAAAATACGATTTTCGTCGATCAATAACTCCGAACTTTATGCAGGTAGAGCAATAAAAGTGTACAGGCTTGCCAATTAGAACTCTACAATTTTAATAAAAATTATTTGAATTTTATAAGTCCACTACTTTGGGAGTTATAAAGATAATTAGTATAAATGACGTTATTTCACCTACAAGATGGGACACCAGGCGGGCCAAAGGTTTACCATCGTGTAGCCAAGGTCCAACTCTATCATATTGTAAAAGAATTATTCAAATAACTCAAACGGTTAATGAGTTATAGTGTTTTAAAGAAAATATTTAACAGAAATCCACCTGCTACACGATTCTGTTGGCCTGGTGTTTCACAAAAAAACGGATTTTGATTTTTCCAAATTTTAGGGCCAAAAACCATTTTACTCTTTTTATCATATCTCAGTCATTATTCACGATAA
Source organism: Gymnocheta viridis (assembly GCA_956483585.1). Lineage (NCBI taxonomy): Eukaryota > Metazoa > Arthropoda > Insecta > Diptera > Tachinidae > Gymnocheta > Gymnocheta viridis. The sequence goes on along the minus strand of OY101444.1, from coordinate 71,370,570 downwards.
CTGCATGAAACTTGGGATATTGATAGAGAAAGCAATAAAGATGAAACTTGTAGCAAAAAGTTTTTGCCACGCCTATTTGGTAATGGCTAAAAATGGGCGTTAGTTAAAAATCATATCGTCTTCGTAGTTACTTGATGTTTTGAGACTCCACAATTACATGCATATCAAAGCTGAATTTGTGGTCTTCCAAACGTAAAAAATTTCATCTAAATACACGCAACGGTTCCAGAGATATTAGCAGTGCAACTTTAGGAAAAAATACGATTTTCGTCGATCAATAACTCCGAACTTTATGCAGGTAGAGCAATAAAAGTGTACAGGCTTGCCAATTAGAACTCTACAATTTTAATAAAAATTATTTGAATTTTATAAGTCCACTACTTTGGGAGTTATAAAGATAATTAGTATAAATGACGTTATTTCACCTACAAGATGGGACACCAGGCGGGCCAAAGGTTTACCATCGTGTAGCCAAGGTCCAACTCTATCATATTGTAAAAGAATTATTCAAATAACTCAAACGGTTAATGAGTTATAGTGTTTTAAAGAAAATATTTAACAGAAATCCACCTGTTACACGATTCTGTTGGCCTGGTGTTTCAAAAAAAAAACGATTTTGATTTTTCCAAATTTTAGGGCCAAAAACCATTTTACTGTTTTTATCATATCTCAGTCATTATTCAAGATAACTGCATGAAACTTGGGATGTTTATAAAGAAAACAATAAAGATGAAATTTGTATCAAAAAGTTTTTGCCACGCCTATTTGGTAATGGCTAAAAATGGGCGTTAGTTAAAAATCATATCGTCTTTGTAGTTACTTAATGTTTTGGGACTCCACAATTACATGCATGACAAAGCTGAATTTGTGGTCTTCCAAACGTAAAAAATTTCATCTAAATACACGCAACGGTTCCAGAGATATTAGCAGTGCAACTTTAGCAAAAATTCCATTTTCGTCGATCAATAACTCCGAACTTTATGCAGGTAGAGCAATAAAAGTGTACAGGCTTGCCAATTAGAACTCTACAATTTTAATAAAAATTATTTGAATTTTATAAGTCCACTACTTTGGGAGTTATAAAGATAATTAGTATAAATGACGTTATTTCACCTACAAGATGGGACACCAGGCGGCCCAAAGGTTTACCATCGTGTAGCCAAGGTCCAACTCTATCATATTGTAAAAGAATTATTCAAATAACTCAAACGGTTAATGAGTTATAGTGTTTTAAAGAAAGTATTTAACAGAAATCCACCTGCTACACGATTCTGTTGGCCTGGTGTTTCACAAAAAAAACGATTTTGATTTTTCCAAATTTTAGGGCCAAAAACCATTTTACTGTTTTTATCATATCTCAGTCATTATTCAAGATAACTGCATGAAACTTGGGATATTGATAGAGAAAGCAATAAAGATGAAACTTGTATCAAAAAGTTTTTGCCACGCCTATTTGGTAATGGCTAAAAATGGGCGTTAGTTAAAAATCATATCGTCTTCGTAGTTACTTGATGTTTTGAGACTCCACAATTACATGCATGTCAAAGCTCAATTACATGCAGTGCAACTTTACGAAAAAATACGATTTTCGTCGATCAATAACTCCGAACTTTATGCAGGTAGAGCAATAAAAGTGTACAGGCTTGCCAATTGGAACTCTACAATTTTAATAAAAATTATTTGAATTTTATAAGTCCACTACTTTGGGAGTTATAAAGATAATTAGTATAAATGACGTTATTTCACCTACAAGATGGGACACCAGGCGGGCCAAAGGTTTACCATCGTGTAGCCAAGGTCCAACTCTATCATATTGTAAAAGAATTATTCAAATAACTCAAACGGTTAATGAGTTATAGTGTTTTAAAGAAAATATTTAACAGAAATCCACCTGTTACACGATTCTGTTGGCCTGGTGTTTCACAAAAAAAACGATTTTGATTTTTCCAAATTTTAGGGCCAAAAACCATTTTACTGTTTTTATCATATCTCAGTCATTATTCAAGATAACTGCATGAAACTTGGGATATTTATAAAGAAAACAATAAAGATGAAATTTGTATCAAAAAGTTTTTGCCACGCCTATTTGGTAATGGCTAAAAATGGGCGTTAGTTAAAAATCATATCGTCTTTGTAGTTACTTAATGTTTTGAGACTCCACAATTACATGCATATCAAAGCTGAATTTGTGGTCTTCCAAACGTAAAAAATTTCATCTAAATACACGCAAGGGTTCCAGAGATATTAGCAGTGCAACTTTAGGAAAAAATACGATTTTCGTCGATCAATAACTCCGAACTTTATGCAGGTAGAGCAATAAAAGTGTACAGGCTTGCCAATTAGAACTCTACAATTTTAATAAAAATTATTTGAATTTTATAAGTCCACTACTTTGGGAGTTATAAAGATAATTAGTATAAATGGCGTTATTTCACCTACAAGATGGGACACCAGGCGGGCCAAAGGTTTACCATCGTGTAGCCAAGGTCCAACTCTATCATATTGTAAAAGAATTATTCAAATAACTCAAACGGTTAATGAGTTATAGTGTTTTAAAGAAAATATTTAACAGAAATCCACCTGCTACACGATTCTGTTGGGCTGGTGTTTCACAAAAAAACGGATTTTGATTTTTCCAAATTTTAGGGCCAAAAACCATTTTACTCTTTTTATCATATCTCAGTCATTATTCACGATAACTGCATGAAACTTGGGATATTGATAGAGAAAGCAATAAAGATGAAACTTGTAGCAAAAAGTTTTTGCCACGCCTATTTGGTAATGGCTAAAAATGGGCGTTAGTTAAAAATCATATCGTCTTTGTAGTTACTTAATGTTTTGAGACTCCACAATTACATGCATATCAAAGCTGAATTTGTGGTCTTCCAAACGTAAAAAATTTCATCTAAATACACGCAAGGGTTCCAGAGATATTAGCAGTGCAACTTTAGGAAAAAATACGATTTTCGTCGATCAATAACTCCGAACTTTATGCAGGTAGAGCAATAAAAGTGTACAGGCTTGCCAATTAGAACTCTACAATTTTAATAAAAATTATTTGAATTTTATAAGTCCACTACTTTGGGAGTTATAAAGTTAATTAGTATAAATGGCGTTATTTCACCTACAAGATGGGACACCAGGCGGGCCAAAGGTTTACCATCGTGTAGCCAAAGTCCAACTCTATCATATTGTAAAAGAATTATTCAAATAACTCAAACGGTTAATGAGTTATAGTGTTTTAAAGAAAATATTTAACAGAAATCCACCTGCTACACGATTCTGTTGGCCTGCCTGGTGTTTCACAAAAAAACGGATTTTGATTTTTCCAAATTTTAGGGCCAAAAACCATTTTACTCTTTTTATCATATCTCAGTCATTATTCACGATAACTGCATGAAACTTGGGATATTGATAGAGAAAGCAATAAAGATGAAACTTGTAGCAAAAAGTTTTTGCCACGCCTATTTGGTAATGGCTAAAAATGGGCGTTAGTTAAAAATCATATCGTCTTTGTAGTTACTTAATGTTTTGAGACTCCACAATTACATGCATATCAAAGCTGAATTTGTGGTCTTCCAAACGTAAAAAATTTCATCTAAATACACGCAACGGTTCCAGAGATATTAGCAGTGCAACTTTAGGAAAAAATACGATTTTCGTCGATCAATAACTCCGAACTTTATGCAGGTAGAGCAATAAAAGTGTACAGGCTTGCCAATTAGAACTCTACAATTTTAATAAAAATTATTTGAATTTTATAAGTCCACTACTTTGGGAGTTATAAAGATAATTAGTATAAATGGCGTTATTTCACCTACAAGATGGGACACCAGGCGGGCCAAAGGTTTACCATCGTGTAGCCAAAGTCCAACTCTATCATATTGTAAAAGAATTATTCAAATAACTCAAACGGTTAATGAGTTATAGTGTTTTAAAGAAAATATTTAACAGAAATCCACCTGCTACACGATTCTGTTGGCCTGGTGTTTCACAAAAAAACGGATTTTGATTTTTCCAAATTTTAGGGCCAAAAACCATTTTACTCTTTTTATCATATCTCAGTCATTATTCACGATAACTGCATGAAACTTGGGATATTGATAGAGAAAGCAATAAAGATGAAACTTGTAGCAAAAAGTTTTTGCCACGCCTATTTGGTAATGGCTAAAAATGGGCGTTAGTTAAAAATCATATCGTCTTTGTAGTTACTTAATGTTTTGAGACTCCACAATTACATGCATATCAAAGCTGAATTTGTGGTCTTCCAAACGTAAAAAATTTCATCTAAATACACGCAACGGTTCCAGAGATATTAGCAGTGCAACTTTAGGAAAAAATACGATTTTCGTCGATCAATAACTCCGAACTTTATGCAGGTAGAGCAATAAAAGTGTACAGGCTTGCCAATTAGAACTCTACAATTTTAATAAAAATTATTTGAATTTTATAAGTCCACTACTTTGGGAGTTATAAAGATAATTAGTATAAATGGCGTTATTTCACCTACAAGATGGGACACCAGGCGGGCCAAAGGTTTACCATCGTGTAGCCAAAGTCCAACTCTATCATATTGTAAAAGAATTATTCAAATAACTCAAACGGTTAATGAGTTATAGTGTTTTAAAGAAAATATTTAACAGAAATCCACCTGCTACACGATTCTGTTGGCCTGGTGTTTCACAAAAAAACGGATTTTGATTTTTCCAAATTTTAGGGCCAAAAACCATTTTACTCTTTTTATCATATCTCAGTCATTATTCACGATAACTGCATGAAACTTGGGATATTGATAGAGAAAGCAATAAAGATGAAACTTGTAGCAAAAAGTTTTTGCCACGCCTATTTGGTAATGGCTAAAAATGGGCGTTAGTTAAAAATCATATCGTCTTTGTAGTTACTTAATGTTTTGAGACTCCACAATTACATGCATATCAAAGCTGAATTTGTGGTCTTCCAAACGTAAAAAATTTCATCTAAATACACGCAACGGTTCCAGAGATATTAGCAGTGCAACTTTAGGAAAAAATACGATTTTCGTCGATCAATAACTCCGAACTTTATGCAGGTAGAGCAATAAAAGTGTACAGGCTTGCCAATTAGAACTCTACAATTTTAATAAAAATTATTTGAATTTTATAAGTCCACTACTTTGGGAGTTATAAAGATAATTAGTATAAATGGCGTTATTTCACCTACAAGATGGGACACCAGGCGGGCCAAAGGTTTACCATCGTGTAGCCAAAGTCCAACTCTATCATATTGTAAAAGAATTATTCAAATAACTCAAACGGTTAATGAGTTATAGTGTTTTAAAGAAAATATTTAACAGAAATCCACCTGCTACACGATTCTGTTGGCCTGGTGTTTCACAAAAAAACGGATTTTGATTTTTCCAAATTTTAGGGCCAAAAACCATTTTACTCTTTTTATCATATCTCAGTCATTATTCACGATAACTGCATGAAACTTGGGATATTGATAGAGAAAGCAATAAAGATGAAACTTGTAGCAAAAAGTTTTTGCCACGCCTATTTGGTAATGGCTAAAAATGGGCGTTAGTTAAAAATCATATCGTCTTTGTAGTTACTTAATGTTTTGAGACTCCACAATTACATGCATATCAAAGCTGAATTTGTGGTCTTCCAAACGTAAAAAATTTCATCTAAATACACGCAACGGTTCCAGAGATATTAGCAGTGCAACTTTAGGAAAAAATACGATTTTCGTCGATCAATAACTCCGAACTTTATGCAGGTAGAGCAATAAAAGTGTACAGGCTTGCCAATTAGAACTCTACAATTTTAATAAAAATTATTTGAATTTTATAAGTCCACTACTTTGGGAGTTATAAAGATAATTAGTATAAATGGCGTTATTTCACCTACAAGATGGGACACCAGACGGGCCAAAGGTTTACCATCGTGTAGCCAAGGTCCAACTCTATCATATTGTAAAAGAATTATTCAAATAACTCAAACGGTTAATGAGTTATAGTGTTTTAAAGAAAATATTTAACAGAAATCCACCTGCTACACGATTCTGTTGGCCTGGTGTTTCACAAAAAAACGGATTTTGATTTTTCCAAATTTTTGTGCCAAAAACCATTTTACTCTTTTTATCATATCTCAGTCATTATTCACGATAACTGCATGAAACTTGGGATATTGATAGAGAAAGCAATAAAGATGAAACTTGTAGCAAAAAGTTTTTGCCACGCCTATTTGGTAAGGGCTAAAAATGGGCGTTAGTTAAAAATCATATCGTCTTCGTAGTTACTTGATGTTTTGAGACTCCACAATTACATGCATATCAAAGCTGAATTTGTGGTCTTCCAAACGTAAAAAATTTCATCTAAATACACGCAACGGTTCCAGAGATATTAGCAGTGCAACTTTAGGAAAAAATACGATTTTCGTCGATCAATAACTCCGAACTTTATGCAGGTAGAGCAATAAAAGTGTACAGGCTTGCCAATTAGAACTCTACAATTTTAATAAAAATTATTTGAATTTTATAAGTCCACTACTTTGGGAGTTATAAAGATAATTAGTATAAATGGCGTTATTTCACCTACAAGATGGGACACCAGGCGGGCCAAAGGTTTACCATCGTGTAGCCAAAGTCCAACTCTATCATATTGTAAAAGAATTATTCAAATAACTCAAACGGTTAATGAGTTATAGTGTTTTAAAGAAAATATTTAACAGAAATCCACCTGCTACACGATTCTGTTGGCCTGGTGTTTCACAAAAAAACGGATTTTGATTTTTCCAAATTTTAGGGCCAAAAACCATTTTACTCTTTTTATCATATCTCAGTCATTATTCACGATAACTGCATGAAACTTGGGATATTGATAGAGAAAGCAATAAAGATGAAACTTGTAGCAAAAAGTTTTTGCCACGCCTATTTGGTAATGGCTAAAAATGGGCGTTAGTTAAAAATCATATCGTCTTTGTAGTTACTTAATGTTTTGAGACTCCACAATTACATGCATATCAAAGCTGAATTTGTGGTCTTCCAAACGTAAAAAATTTCATCTAAATACACGCAACGGTTCCAGAGATATTAGCAGTGCAACTTTAGGAAAAAATACGATTTTCGTCGATCAATAACTCCGAACTTTATGCAGGTAGAGCAATAAAAGTGTACAGGCTTGCCAATTAGAACTCTACAATTTTAATAAAAATTATTTGAATTTTATAAGTCCACTACTTTGGGAGTTATAAAGATAATTAGTATAAATGGCGTTATTTCACCTACAAGATGGGACACCAGACGGGCCAAAGGTTTACCATCGTGTAGCCAAGGTCCAACTCTATCATATTGTAAAAGAATTATTCAAATAACTCAAACGGTTAATGAGTTATAGTGTTTTAAAGAAAATATTTAACAGAAATCCACCTGCTACACGATTCTGTTGGCCTGGTGTTTCACAAAAAAACGGATTTTGATTTTTCCAAATTTTTGTGCCAAAAACCATTTTACTCTTTTTATCATATCTCAGTCATTATTCACGATAACTGCATGAAACTTGGGATATTGATAGAGAAAGCAATAAAGATGAAACTTGTAGCAAAAAGTTTTTGCCACGCCTATTTGGTAAGGGCTAAAAATGGGCGTTAGTTAAAAATCATATCGTCTTCGTAGTTACTTGATGTTTTGAGACTCCACAATTACATGCATATCAAAGCTGAATTTGTGGTCTTCCAAACGTAAAAAATTTCATCTAAATACACGCAACGGTTCCAGAGATATTAGCAGTGCAACTTTAGGAAAAAATACGATTTTCGTCGATCAATAACTCCGAACTTTATGCAGGTAGAGCAATAAAAGTGTACAGGCTTGCCAATTAGAACTCTACAATTTTAATAAAAATTATTTGAATTTTATAAGTACACTACTTTGGGAGTTATAAAGATAATTAGTATAAATGACGTTATTTCACCTACAAGATGGGACACCAGGCGGGCCAAAGGTTTACCATCGTGTAGCCAAGGTCCAACTCTATCATATTGTAAAAGAATTATTCAAATAACTCAAACGGTTAATGAGTTATAGTGTTTTAAAGAAAATATTTAACAGAAATCCACCTGCTACACGATTCTGTTGGCCTGGTGTTTCACCAAAAAAAACGATTTTGATTTTTCCAAATTTTAGGGCCAAAAACCATTTTACTGTTTTTATCATATCTCAGTCATTATTCACGATAACTGCATGAAACTTGGGATATTGATAGAGAAAGCAATAAAGATGAAACTTGTAGCAAAAAGTTTTTGCCACGCCTATTTGGTAATGGCTAAAAATGGGCGTTAGTTAAAAATCATATCGTCTTCGTAGTTACTTGATGTTTTGAGACTCCACAATTACATGCATATCAAAGCTGAATTTGTGGTCTTCCAAACGTAAAAAATTTCATCTAAATACACGCAACGGTTCCAGAGATATTAGCAGTGCAACTTTAGGAAAAAATACGATTTTCGTCGATCAATAACTCTGAACTTTATGCAGGTAGAGCAATAAAAGTGTACAGGCTTGCCAATTAGAACTCTACAATTTTAATAAAAATTATTTGAATTTTATAAGTCCACTACTTTGGGAGTTATAAAGCTAATTAGTATAAATGACGTTATTTCACCTACAAGATGGGACACCAGGCGGGCCAAAGGTTTACCATCGTGTAGCCAAGGTCCAACTCTATCATATTGTAAAAGAATTATTCAAATAACTCAAACGGTTAATGAGTTATAGTGTTTTAAAGAAAATATTTAACAGAAATCCACCTGCTACACGATTCTGTTGGCCTGGTGTTTCACAAAAAAACGATTTTGATTTTTCCAAATTTTAGGGCCAAAAACCATTTTACTGTTTTTATCATATCTCAGTCATTATTCACGATAACTGCATGAAACTTGGGATATTGATAGAGAAAGCAATAAAGATGAAACTTGTAGCAAAAAGTTTTTGCCACGCCTATTTGGTAATGGCTAAAAATGGGCGTTAGTTAAAAATCATATCGTCTTCGTAGTTACTTGATGTTTTGAGACTCCACAATTACATGCATATCAAAGCTGAATTTGTGGTCTTCCAAACGTAAAAAATTTCATCTAAATACACGCAACGGTTCCAGAGATATTAGCAGTGCAACTTTAGGAAAAAATACGATTTTCGTCGATCAATAACTCTGAACTTTATGCAGGTAGAGCAATAAAAGTGTACAGGCTTGCCAATTAGAACTCTACAATTTTAATAAAAATTATTTGAATTTTATAAGTCCACTACTTTGGGAGTTATAAAGATAATTAGTATAAATGACGTTATTTCACCTACAAGATGGGACACCAGGCGGGCCAAAGGTTTACCATCGTGTAGCCAAGGTCCAACTCTATCATATTGTAAAAGAATTATTCAAATAACTCAAACGGTTAATGAGTTATAGTGTTTTAAAGAAAATATTTAACATAAATCCACTTGCTACACGATTCTGTTGGCCTGGTGTTTCACAAAAAAACGGATTTTGATTTTTCCAAATTTTAGGGCCAAAAATCATTTTACTCTTTTTATCATATCTCAGTCATTATTCACGATAACTGCATGAAACTTGGGATATTGATAGAGAAAGCAATAAAGATGAAACTTGTGGCAAAAAGTTTTTGCCACGCCTATTTGGTAATGGCTAAAAATGGGCGTTAGTTAAAAATCATATCGTCTTCGTAGTTACTTGATGTTTTGAGACTCCACAATTACATGCATATCAAAGCTGAATTTGTGGTCTTCCAAACGTAAAAAATTTCATCTAAATACACGCAACGGTTCCAGAGATATTAGCAGTGCAATTTTAGGAAAAAATACGATTTTCGTCGATCAAAAACTCCGAACTTTATGCAGGTAGAGCAATAAAAGTGTACAGGCTTGCCAATTAGAACTCTACAATTTTAATAAAAATTATTTGAATTTTATAAGTCCACTACTTTGGGAGTTATAAAGATAATTAGTATAAATGACGTTATTTCACCTACAAGATGGGACACCAGGCGGGCCAAAGGTTTACCATCGTGTAGCCAAGGTCCAACTCTATCATATTGTAAAAGAATTATTCAAATAACTCAAACGGTTAATGAGTTATAGTGTTTTAAAGAAAATATTTAACAGAAATCCACCTGCTACACGATTCTGTTGGCCTGGTGTTTCACAAAAAAAAACGATTTTGATTTTTCCAAATTTTAGGGCCAAAAACCATTTTACTGTTTTTATCATATCTCAGTCATTATTCAAGATAACTGCATGAAACTTGGGATGTTTATAGAGAAAACAATAAAGATGAAATTTGTATCAAAAAGTTTTTGCCACGCCTATTTGGTAATGGCTAAAAATGGGCGTTAGTTAAAAATCATATCGTCTTTGTAGTTACTTAATGTTTTGAGACTCCACAATTACATGCATGTCAAAGCTGAATTTGTGGTCTTCCAAACGTAAGAAATTTCATCTAAATACACGCAACGGTTCCAGAGATATTAGCAGTGCAACTTTAGGAAAAAATACGATTTTCGTCGATCAATAACTCCGAACTTTATGCAGGTAGAGCAATAAAAGTGCACAGGCTTGCCAATTAGAACTCTACAATTTTAATAAAAATTATTTGAATTTTATAAGTCCACTACTTTGGGAGTTATAAAGATAATTAGTATAAATGACGTTATTTCACCTACAAGATGGGAAACCAGGCGGGCCAAAGGTTTACCATCGTGTAGCCAAGGTCCAACTCTATCATATTGTAAAAGAATTATTCAAATAACTCAAACGGTTAATGAGTTATAGTGTTTTAAAGAAAATATTTAACAGAAATCCACCTGCTACACGATTCTGTTGGCCTGGTGTTTCACAAAAAAAAACGATTTTGATTTTTCCAAATTTTAGGGCCAAAAACCATTTTACTCTTTTTATCATATCTCAGTCATTATTCACGATAACTGCATGAAACTTGGGATATTGATAGAGAAAGCAATAAAGATGAAACTTGTAGCAAAAAGTTTTTGCCACGCCTATTTGGTAATGGCTAAAAATGGGCGTTAGTTAAAAATCATTTCGTCTTTGTGGTTACTTGATGTTTTGAGACTCCACAATTACATGCATGTCAAAGCTGAATTTGTGGTCTTTCTTTTCGCTTTCAAAATATATTATTTGTGTGGATTTAGTTAAAATATGCAATAAATAATTTGTACTCACTTATTTTCTTTTGTTTATTATAAAAATTAGAATAGAGTTTTAAAAGTTTTTAATTATTATTAAAGTTTTATTTAACTAATGTGTACATATGTATGTGAAACATGTTTAGTTAACTTTAAAGTAATAATGAATTTAAAAATTTAACTAATAAAGTGCATAAAAAATATAAAAAAGTAATAAATTTGAAGGCAGTGTACAGGCGGTGTAGAGCAACGACACTTTATTGAACACACACTCTTTGTTTGCTCTGTAGTGGTCCCATATTAAGTTCCCTCCGAGGTATGAAAGAAAGATAAGATAGAAAAAAATATAAATTATTAATACAGTGTGCAGTTTAAATTTTTTATTACGGAATTTTAAAAATCTTAATACTGTGTTTAGACATACATTTTAATTGCGCAATTAGCAAATTATGCATAATTAACGCTTAATTTATTATACAATAAGTCAATTAATAAAATGAGGAATTAGTAGTTAATTGCATCACTAATTGAGTAAAATTCGAAATGCAGGCGTTGTCACAAGTACATATATGTTCAGTGAGTCTCGGTTCACACTATGATTTTTCAAATTTTAGGGCCAAAAACCATTTTACTGTTTTTATCATATCTCAGTCATTATTCAAGATAACTGCATGAAACTTGGGATATTGATAGAGAAAACAATAAAGATGAAATTTGTATCAAAAAGTTTTTGCCACGCCTATTTGGTAATGGCTAAAAATGGGCGTTAGTTAAAAATCATCTCGTCTTCGTAGTTACTTGATGTTTTGAGACTCCACAATTACATGTATGTCAAAGCTGAATTTGTAGTCTTCTAAACGTAAAAAATTTCATCGAAATACACGCAACGGTTCCAGAGATATTAGCAGTTTAACTTTACGAAAAAATACGATTTTCGTCGATCAATAACTCCGAACCTTATGTATTATAAAAAAGTTCATTTTATAAAAAGTATATTCTAGAAAAAGTAGTATAAAAAGCGTCTTAAATGTAAAGCAGATTCTATAAAAAGTACCTTTTATAGAAATTATCATCTTTAAAACGTTTCTTTTCTTACAATTTTTTATTCTTAACTCAAAAATCATGTTTTTTGAGATATTTTTGTGATTGTGCTGCCATCTAGCGCTAGGTAGCTTCAATATCAATCCGCCCTCGTTCAAAAAGACTTCAGGTTATTCAAAACAAAAATTTAAAAATAATTCATTATCTTCCCCCTAGATTCCCCACGGACTTACTACACAAGAGACTTAAACATAAAAAGATAAACACTTTCGCCAACGATTTGACGCTGTCAAATGAAATGAAAAATGCAGATTATCTAATTTTGAAACAATAAGAAATTTACTAAAAAGTCGCTGAGAATCGTTTGTTAAAAAGAATTTTACTACCGATTGTTTTACTAAATTTCTTTATAACATTTTAAAAGTTTGTAAGAGGTTTTTGTAACAAATTTTCCTCAAGACGGTATTATTAATAGTTTGCTTATTCAATTATTAGATTTAATTGTTGTAGTACGCTTAAGTAAAATCTCATAACATTGTACCTTATTTGGCTTATAAGATTCGTGAATAAAATATTTTAATTAAAAAAAAATTAATTTGTTATTCAATTATTGACCCAATATTGCACATTGTATTTGTAGATGATTGTCAGTCAGTTTGCCTTCGATTCTATATTTTCTATTCATTCCACAGATGTTTAGATGTTAGATACTCACTCGTATTGACACACACCAAATAATAATCATCAGGGACAAATATAAACAAAATTAAATACAATTTCATACAGATAACAGATAAATAAACAAACATACTTTTATACACAGTTTTCTCATGAATTTTTTTACATTTTAATTGAAAACGAATTGAGTTTGTGATGAAAGGAAAACTAGCGCTCAGCTCACTCTTCCCACATTCTTCATTTGTCAAAATAAATTATGAAATTTATGAGAAATTTAAAACCATTTCGATGGTGTTTAATTGCGTTAAAGAAAATTTGTTGAGATTAATAAAGTGACAGAATTTTGAGTTTAATTTAATGCAAACATAATGTAACGCGAGTTAAAGAATTAAATAAATAAACATAAATGAAAATGAAAATAAGTGAAAATGGGGTGGAAAGAGATGAAAGCCAAAAACAGGATACGCAATTCATAATTTTAATTCTGACTACAGAACTTTTACATTTAGTTGCAAATGGAAGAAGGTCTTTAAAGAACTCCACCTTTATTTGCTTTAGTCTAAAGTAGACAAATTTCTAATTTACATACAGTGTAGGAAAAACTAATAGGGACAATATTTTGCATTCAAATAACATGTCATAGAATTTTTTGTGTTGAACTTCTACGGTTAGAACTCACTGTCAAATGCATTTAAATCTATCATGATTTCAATATCAGTTTACTTTTTTACTCGGCTTCTTTAAAGTTAATTACTTTCTGTAAAAATGTTCAAAAGGAAGTAAATTTATATGAAAAAATAATTAAGACAAATTTCTTTAAACCGTGTTAAAATTTAACATTATCAAAATATTTATGAAAAATACATAAAAGTGGCAAAAGTTAATGAGCAGCGACTAACTTAAATAGAATTTGATATGTTTGGAGTTGAGTTTATTTTTGATATCAGGAAAAAAATGGGTCGTGGACTTCACACGAGGTGCTGAAAAGAATTAGTTTTAAAAATTAAAATACGAAGTGCTTGACAAATTGCCCAAACAATGGATTGCTCCAGAAGGAAGTATAGAAACCAGAGGCAGAAAGTATAGATAGAGCATCGAAAAGTTTCGGCAAACTGTTTACTTCGTTAATCTAAATAAATACGCTAGGAATCAGAAATGAGCTTAAAAATAAATTAAGTGCTACAGTAACAAGCCGTACGATAAGAAATGGACTACGCGAGGGAGAACTTATGGGTTGGATTACAAGAAAAGTATAAAGATTAGAATTTGCCTGACAACACCTTCTTGGCCGTCAGAGTTGAAAAAATATTCTGTGACCTGAAGAAATGCATATTAATTTGTTTGGATCAAATGAAAACTCGTTTGCACTTCGCCTGCCCAACCCAAAGTACACCAACAGACTGTCAAACACGGTGGCGGGTATGTGATGATTTGAGGGTGTTTTTCTGCATCTAAAGTTGGTGCAATTTTCTGAATACTAGGAAAAATTACAGCTCTACATTATTTGGATATATTGTGTAACAAAATGCTTCCATTGGCTGAAGAAGAAATACCATTAATGTGGAAATTTATGCACGATCTCAAGCACTCCGTCTGAAGTGTAAAATCTGGGTTTGAGCAAAATGAAGTATTATGGACTGGTCATGTCAATCTTCGGATTCGAACTCTATAGAGAGACTCTTGGGAGTGACAAAAAATAAAATTGAAACGAATAAATCTACAAATCAACGGGTAATGTGGCATAATGAAAGGAGCGTCTGCCAAATATTAAAATAATATTTAGATTAGATAGCAAAAAACTAAGTTTGTCTTGTAAACGTAAAATGCCTCTATTATTTTGTCCAGTCAAATTTTTTTTAATTTCATGAATTTTTCGAATCCAGTACAACTGTGATTTATTATTTTAATTTCTGATATAGACAAATTGAATACCTTTAGTTTGATATACTAAATACAAATTTTGTTTGTCCCTGTTTCTATTTACGACACTGTATATATTTCATATATATTTTTTTAATTCTTTTTCTCTTATTTTGTTCTTTAATATTTCTCGTTTTCCGTGTACTTTTTTTAATACCTTTTTGTGAATTCTTTGAATGCAAAACCTCGTTAAACTTTTATAATGCTGTTTTATATTTTAAATTGAAGTTTTTGTAGCTGTTGCTTATGTTCATTGTCTCGTTACTGTTGTTTGATGTCTGCAAGTGTCATTTAGGTACCCTACTTTAGGCAAACTACAAGTGACCTTAAATTTGTTATTAAAACTTTGAAACTGTTCATGATTTTGAAATATTCGATTAATTAGATTTGTATTAGTCAGAATGTTTGATTAATTTTGATTGTGATTGAATAAAAGATATAAGAAGCTTTAATAGACTGAGTGTCACCACCGCACGTGTATCAATCAGCAAATAATGCTCACGGTGTCACGGGTTTTTTTTTGTAAGTAACCTCTTCATAAACTCCGTAAATTTGTATTTAGACAATTTCCTATCCAAAGGTACTGAGATCAAATAACGACCAAGTTCTTGATAGCTAAAATACCATCTCATTTCAAGCAACCTGTTAGTTTGTCAATATTTCTTCAACTTTCTAGTATAGTGGAAGTGTTCTGTACGAACATGGAGAACCCTACTTTCCCCAGATGACTTATCTTATTATTTTCTTTCGAGGACCAGCTGTGTGCCAGCTCACAGCTCTCTAGCTATATTGGAAGTCCTCAATAATATTGATGAGTGAATCAGTGAGCGAGACACTAAATATGTACTAAAATATGCACTTTTCACAACTTCTTATCCCGGAAAACATTTATGGCAAAACTTTCAAACTTAACCTTTGAGATTACCTGAATGGAGTATCATTGTGTTTCAAGTTTCATTATTTTATGATTTAGTGAAACAACCTTATGAGGGGCTAAGGTAAAAACAGCGCGAATGTTTTCGTGTAGTATACACACAGTGTGGCCTGGACTTGCTGTCTGGCGCAGTACCGTGCAACTTAATTGCTTATAAACAGAAATATTTTTACCAATTTGTGCTTCACACATACTATTATTATTATACAACTTCTATTATTTTTATTTTAATTTTATTATTAGGATTATATCATGAATGAAATCAAGGAATATTAAATTGATCAAATTAAGGGTATGTGTCCGACATGGGCGCTGTGCCTTGATTTATATTTCTAACAACTGACAGCCACCTAAAAAGTAGAATAAAAAAAACACATGAAGGCTGACGAGAGAATGTGGCGGCCTTCGAGAACAGCATGCTGCTGCAATCTGATTTCGTGTCGTCGGAATTATTTCGCTTTTCCTGTATACTTTTCTTAATGAAATAATATAACTTTATAATTAAAATTAACGAACAGACGCCTGATTTAATAACTTTAAAATGTTAATAATTTTTTTAAGATAATTATTTTTGTTTTCAAATATCTAATAAATTTATTAAATATATTTTTAATTTAAGAACGCCAGTAGTCGTTAAATTTTTTTATTTTCTTTTCTCTAAATACGAATGTCAGTTGTAAATATTTTGTTCTTTCTTTACTTATACTTTTTTCCTTAAACACTCCACCATTTCACTCTTTTCCTTTTGAAATAACAATTTTGCATTATTATTATTATTTCCTATCCAGCGCTTGGGTCTTTGGGTAATTGCTCTCTTAACATTATGATGTTTGTCTAAGCTTTGTGTTCTGTATTTCCTCTTCTAGTCCCAGTAGAGATCATTACAGGTGGGTGGGTGTACACGTAAACCGTGTAACCTTAACGAACGAAATCGATTATGGTAATAAAATAGATGTTTGTTGTCTTTGTAAGAACATTGCTAATAGAAATTTTAATGTCAAGATGTATTTACTTTGCATAAAACGTTGAAGGGCGAGACACAATAAATATTGTTATGATAGATTTTTTTTAAAGTATTTTTAAAATGTGTGTTTTGAAACTTCTATTTGAGTTCATAAAGCAACCAACATTATTTTTAAAGAATATTTTAAGAAAGCAATACATGATTTGAAAATACTCGAGGCCACGAAAATAGAGGCCACAAATCGTCCTTAAACGTAAGATAATTTGCACTCCGAATATGCTTTTTAATGCGTTTGCTCATGCGTAGCTTTTGCTTCATGTGAGCGAGCAGTAAAAAATTATATTTTAATTAATTTTTTAAATAAATATTTTTATTTTTTGTCGCTTTTCCAAACCAAGTTTTATCTTTAGTTTTTATTTTTTATTTATTTCATTAAAATGTTCTTAAGCAAATTTTGTTAGCGAAAACTAGATTTGCTTTAAGGAAATTTTTCTGTTATCGAAAGCTAGATTTTGTTTTCTCTAAAAGTGCATTTACACCTGCACGAAATCTAGTAAATTTCAATTAAAATCTCTATCAAAATCTATATCTTTTATACCAATGAGAATTTCAAAAATTACAAAAGTATGAATAAGTATAGTGGGCTTTGAAACTTATTCAAAAATCGCAACAAAGAAATTATATTCGTTATGAATCTATTTTATTTTCTTTTTGTATAAGATTTGAAACTTTTCTAAAATATGGTTTAAGGTCTACTCATGATTTGGCATTAGGACCAATGAAATGCATGTATGTATATAGAGTAGCAAAAAAAAACCCCTCAACAATCAAAAGTTTTTGAAAATCTTTGAAAAGATATCGAGGCAATATCGATTAATAAATTTAAAAAAATACAATATATTTATATGTGACAATATCCCTAAATTTGTAACTAGTAAAATTTTGGGACAGTTATAATACTAGTTGCAATGAGACTATTCAGTTTATGAAAATGAAAACACAAATAGAAAATGGTCGCGTTCATAAGACGTAATTGTTGCGCAACCGTTGAGTGTTTGTCTTAGAAACGCAGAGTTGAGTAGTTCCGCTCCACACAAAAGTTTAGTATTTGCTGCCATTTTTTCCATCATAAATTTTTTTCGCTACATTTAGTCAACATGTTGTATTTAGCTCCACAGCTGATCAAAAGAGTTCTGCGCTTTTACATTCTAATGCAACGTCGTTTTGTTTGGTGGCGACTACGAATTAATTTGTTAAATTTTGCATTCCAAATGCAATAAAGTAACGAAAACAAAGAAATAAAATTAAAATGCTAATTTCATTAAATAGACGTTTGTTTATTATGGTGTCTATATTAATTACCAAATTAGTTCAATATATGGTTTAGAGATTTTTTGAAAACAGTGCCGGCTCAGCGTTGAAATATGAACTACTATCGGCGGCGCAGGTTTATCATTTTATTGGAGTATTTTGCTGTGCATTTTTATGTTGTGAATATTAAATTTATGGTGCAGATTTTACATTAAATTGGAAAATTCCTGCCAAGAAAAACTTCATTGCAAATTCTGTGTTGTCCATACTTTTTAGTATAAGCCAAATCAATCAATTTAGCAAATTTAAATTATTTCTTTTGCAGCATTTTTATTTCTTTTCAATTGTTTACATTAAACAGCTGTTCATTATCCAATTATTCATCATGCCGTTTCTAAGACGTAACTGTTGAGCTCAACCGTTGACAACAGTTTCACAACAGTTGAGCTCAAAAGCTACGTCTTATGTCGCGACCAATATAAAAAAATAAAAAATAGAAATATTAAATTTATTAATCGAAATTGCCTCGATATCTCTTTTCAATATAAAATATTTTTTAAATTGAGAGATTTGAAGAAATAATCAGCGCTGACAACCACGATATACATATGTACACGTAAGTAAAAAATGTGTTTACTATTTCTTATACATTATGTATATTTTTATTATTTTAATGTTACATGAATTGAGGTCTCTACAATGAGCAGACTATGGAGGAACTGCAATGGAATATTGTTATGCAGTATAACATTGACGGAACGCATGGTAAATTGAGTTTAAAAAACTATACAAAGCCCTGGTTGGTAAATTGTTTGTATATTAACTGCCCGTTTTTATAAAATGAAAACAAAATTGTGAGTGAGAATTTATATTGAAAACAAAAACAATTTTTCGTATTTTATTGTTGTTTTCAATATTAATTCTCGCCCACAATTTTGTTTTCATTTTATAAAAACAGGCAGTAACTGTAAAATTTGAATTGTTAACAAATTTCTTTGAAATTTTTTCAGACTCCATTGTAAGATTAATAAGCGTGGAACAGAAGGATTAAAAAACAATGTTACGCTGGGCAATGCAGCTATGAAAACCGAGAACTTCGAAAGCAAGTCCAAAAAAAAAAAATAGAGGACGAAACGGAAAAAAACAAGCCTTCATTTTAGTGTTATGCATATATTATATATTTTTAATCAAATTTAAATACATATTATATTATCTTTTTAATAACTTTGTCTCTCGATTTATACCAATATGTGTTCCTATGAATTCTCTTAAAGATACATTTTTGTTAAATAAATATGTATATTGTAAAAGAAACTAGTGTAGTATACTTTAAAAATTACTAGTAGAAGACTATAATTACGAAGCAAGTCAAAGTTACAGCTAATAATAACTAGTGACTATTGTTATAGGATGGAATGATACATATTTTTAAAAAATTCAACTAGTATAAAACTGATTCCAATAATACTAGTAGTTGAACTAGTATATGACTATACACGAATGAACTAGTTGGACTCCTATGACAACCTAATGTTAAAATCGATAGTTCGATATATGAAAAAAATACAGACAGGCAACTAGTCTAAAGTTGAAAGTAACTTGTATAATTCTAGCCACATACTAGATATTTTTTCTGCAGGGATCAAATAAATTAAATGGTAGAGATGTATCCTTTATATTGTCGACGAAGTTGAGATTCAAATCATTATTCAGAGAATTTTAATTATATTATGTAGTACGGCGAAGTGAATCTGTGCATTGATGAAGGCAATAAAACAGAAGATATTGGAATTGTTATACCCGTGGAAATGTTATCTTGAACACAACCACTAACCCTCTTAATATGGTGGAAGGTCTGCTGATGTTTTGACATCAGAAGCAATAAAATGAAGAAATATAGACAAGCTCGACCCACCACAAATGAAATATTTTGAAATTAAATTGGGGAAATATATCGAATTATAAATTTATAAACATCCAAAAACACATTAATTGAATTTGCTTGATTAATAAACTTCCTTTCTCTCTTTTTTTCAGCCAGTCTCATTGGTATCGATACCATACATCATCAAACGTTATCGGGTCAGGAAATGGATCAGATGAACGACCATCAATTGGACAAGGTGGCCAATAATGTGACTGTCTTTTATCGTGTTTCACCCAGACACAAATTGGCCATTATCAAGTCATTGCAAAGGACCGGTAATATAGTGGGCATGACAGGAGATGGTGTCAATGATGGTGTGGCTTTGAAGAAAGCCGATATAGGCATAGCTATGGGTAAAAATGGCACAGATGTATGTAAAGAAGCAGCCGATATGATTCTGGTCAATGATGATTTCCATACCATAATGTAAGTTGTAGAAAGTCGTTTCATTATTAAATATAATTTTGTTCATTTTGAGGTGTTTTATGCTTTTTTTCTAGAGCTGCTATTGAAGAGGGCAAAGCCATATTCTATAATATACGCAACTTTGTTAGATTTCAATTGAGTACATCTATAGCAGCTTTGTCTTTGATAGCATTGGCCACCTTAATGGGGATAGCTAATCCCTTAAATGCCATGCAAATACTTTGGATCAATATTATTATGGATGGACCACCCGCCCAGAGTTTGGGTGTTGAGCCCGTGGATCATGATGTCCTGAAGCAGAAACCCCGCAATGTGAAACAACCCATGATAACAAAATCTGTTATCGTTAATGTGTTACTAAGTGCCAGCATCATTATTTTGGGAACTTTATGGGTTTTTCAACGAGAAATGGTTGATGGTTCTTTGGGCAAGACCAAAAGGGATACAACCATGACCTTTACCTGTTTCGTATTCTTCGATATGTTTAATGCTCTCTCCTGCCGCTCACAAACTAAAAGTGTTTTCACTATTGGCCTGACTTCAAACAAAATGTTCCTATTGGCTGTAGGCTTTTCCATAATTGGCCAAATGTTGGTTATCTATTTCCCACCCCTACAAATGGTATTCCAAACAGAGGCTCTCTCAGCCTACGACATATTATTTTTGCTCTCGCTCACCTCTTCGGTGTTCATTGTTGCGGAGATCAAGAAATGGTTTGAACGCACCATGGAACGTAAAATGTATAAAACTCGTTCAGAGTTGGATTTTGTATGACAAAACGAAAGCGCTGGAAGATTGTTGAATAAAAAATCTAATTAAAATTTTAGACTAAAATAATATGATAAACGTATTTAAATAAAATTTAAACATAATTAAATAATTTTGAGTTCTTGATGATGAAAATAGGGGATTTATTTTAAACAAAAAATCCCAAAATAAATATAAAATTTATTTGATTTGATTTGTTAATAAATAATAACAATTCAGTAAGGAGCGAGAGCAAAAGAAAAATGTAACAAACGTGCGAGCAAGTGAGTGAGAGTTTAGCAAAAAAAAAAAAACAAAAAACAAACAGAAAAGAGCAGACAGACAGACAGCAGAGCATTTATTAAGAATTTCAGTTTATTTTTAAGTTGTTGTTTTATTTATTTGTATTTTAAGAACAGACCAAATAGCAGGTGAAACAAAGGAGCTAAATAGAGAGCATAACATTGGTTTTAAATCGTATACATAAATATATTTAATATAAAACTTTGCAAAAGTTCGAATTTGATAGAGGGAGCAATTTTAATGTAATTAAAAAAAATAATAATTTTTTTTAAATTAACTTAAGTTCTTACATTAATTATATTTTCCTGATTTAGTTTAGTCTTAAAGTTATTGTATTATATTTTTTTTAGTTAATTTAAATTATTTTCTTTTAAAATAAAATATAAAAAAGAAAAAGTTTAATTTCTAAAGATTTTTTTTTTAGTTTTTGTAATTAAACTAAAATTGGCAGGTTCTTGTTTAAATTTTGTCACAAATTTTACAACTTTCTTTTATTTACAACTTTCCTTTATTTATAAGAAATCTTGTCTCATATAATATTCTTGAAAGTCTTTAAAATCACAATTACTTCTCTTGACACTAAATTGACAACTTTAAGTCAGAACGGACAGTTCTTTGAGTGACTGTGTTTACACTATGAAAGTTTTCTGGAAGAAAGTCTAACGTTGTAATTCGTTTTGATCTCTCATTCATAATTTAAAACCTGAAGTTAGCTGCAGAAAACTTTTATAGTCCAAACGGGGACATTCTCTTTGTTGAAAATTTGGAAAACTTTTAGAAATATTTATATTTTTAGCACTCGGGTTACTCGACAGATTTTTTTTTTAAGATTTTTAATTCACTTCTCGTAACTATTGAAAAAAAAATTCAGAAAGTCTCTTCTTTTCAATGAAAAATTCTAAAATTTATTAACCTATTCACTTAAACTGAAATAAGTTTGGAGTTAATTTAAGTTTTTGCCTGTCGCGTTTTTCGAGTTATCGTTCGCTAAAAATTCGAATAGGTCAAAGGAAATTCACTCTTCTTTCGTTAGAAAAGCGAACGAATGAATACTTTGCATACTTCAGTATGAAGAAACCGACCGGCTTTATTTTAAAAATCAATCTCTAAAAGCTTTTTGACTTAAGTAAAACCGGGGAAACTTAAAGTGCAAAATACTTAAGATTTAGGGGACGATGTTTTTATCTATTTTTCTTAAGCTCGAAATTCGTGTTTTTTAACTTGTACTTGAACTGTTCAAATTGGTATGTTTTATAGCATTGCAATTCGAAAATATATCTTTTCGATATAGAGGTCGAAATTTATAAATAAACTGAAGTTTTCTCATAAAAACGAAACGAAATTCTTTAATTCGAAATTTAAGCCAATTTTGTACATGAAAATTTTTAAAGTAAAAATTGATTTGTAGCAAGAAGTAAAAATCGTAAAAGTTGGGATTCCAAATTATTATTCCAAAGATCAAAAGTTCCAAAGTAGGTTCGAAATTTCGTAAACATGATTGTGTTTTCGCATAAAAACATTAATTTCTAATGTCAAATAAATTTTAACCATTTTTCGAATATTCGAATAAAAGGTAAATTTTGCAGATATAAATTTAAAAATATAAAAATTAATCGCTAACAAAACGGAGGAATAAAAGTGTATCTTTTATTTTCTTTTGCAAAATTTAAAGTCAAAAATATATTCGAAATTTTGAAGACATCTCAATGCTCAACACTTTAACGTCTTGGCATAAAACTTTTAATATGTTATTTCAATTTAAAAATTATTTGTAAATAAATAAGTTTTGAAAAATATTTTTTTCTATGAAAGAAATAGAAAAACTTGAAGAACATAATCAACATTCACGTATTGTGTATATTTAAAATTTCTTGTGTAATTTTTTATTTTACTTCTGAAATATTACACAAATATTGTCGACATACATACTTAGTTCGAATCTCATGGCTGTATTCTAAAATATTTTTTATATTTTATGTATAAATATTTTTTTTTATAAATTAAAATTTAAATTGTATTTGGAAAAGATTTTTTTATATAGCATAAATCTAAATTTTTTATTTTAAAATATAAAATTGTTTTAAAAACTTACCGCTTTAGTTATTTTGAATATTTCAAAACTTCTCTGAAAATAAATAAAAAAAGAAAAATATTAAAAATGCTGTAGATAAAACAGTTAGATTGGTTAAAAAAGAAGACTGTAAATTAGTGTTACACTGCGCAACAGAGAGAAAAACACTCGTTTTCTGATTTAAATTTTTTATAGTTGAGTAAAAGAAAATTGCAATTTTATTGTACTTTTTCTTTTAAAAGAACGCTAAATTGCAATTTTTACTAAAAAGTAAAAAATCTTATACATATTGTTTCTTAAAAAATATATGGAAAACGTTTGAAGCTTTCAAGCCATCCCTGAAACTTCTACCACAAAGCGGTAAAAGATATTTAAATTTTCAATTTCTCATTCCATTTTTTGAGATCGAAAATAAAAAAACCCCTTTTTAGAAATTTTTCAACAATTTAACCGATTTCGATCAAA
Source organism: Gymnocheta viridis (assembly GCA_956483585.1). Classification (NCBI taxonomy): domain Eukaryota; kingdom Metazoa; phylum Arthropoda; class Insecta; order Diptera; family Tachinidae; genus Gymnocheta; species Gymnocheta viridis. The sequence goes on along the minus strand of OY101444.1, from coordinate 71,346,591 downwards.
TTTAGAGCATTCGATGTAGTTTTCAGAATTATGAAAATCGATTTCACAAACACTTTTGGAGCTATTGAAATAAACCGCTTTTTTGAAATTTTTCAACAACGACATTTTTCGAACAATTTAACCGATTTCGATCAAATTTAGAGCATTCGATGTAGTTTTTCACTTTTGGAGCTATTAAAATAAACCGCTTTTTCGAAATTTTTCGTCGTCGATGTCTCTCGAGCGGGTCAATCTATTTTAATCATATTTAATCGACATTGTTATTTGATTTTAAGAGCTGATACGATTTTCGAATCCATCGGCTTTTAGAAAACTTTATTTTTGGTAATTCTACAAAACCAATATTTTTAGAATGCTGCAATTTGGCTCCGATCGGTTGAGTTATGATGGGTTTGCATACATATACGCACGCATGCATACATTCATACTGATATTATCGTAAAAATAGCCAAAATAGATTCCCATTAACTCAAAAAGTGGGAATCTGCTAAAAACTCGATTTCCGAAAATCAACATAAAATCAGTAACTTCCTATTTTTAATAACGCAAAATTAAAAAGTGCTTAAAATTGTTCTTAAAATAATCTTTATTTTTACACTTTTACTTATGAGACAAGATTAGAAATATTTTTAATTATAAAGTCACATTAAAAACCTGGTTTAAGCTCAAAACTCAAATGTATTCTCGAAATTAATTTAAAAAAACATTCCAAATTCTTTTGATAAAATTTAAAATTAATACTAAAAAATTCCCTGGTTGAATAGAATATATTAAGTAAAATATCGAGCCTTAATTTTCCATAAAAAAATCTTATTATTAGCACAACTGCTAAATGGCTTTTGTTCTTGATTGGTAACAACCCCTCGTTTCGTACTTTATAAAATTTTCAGCCCCTGATTTCAAATCGACTATCACAAAAGACGAAAATCGAAAATAATAATAGGGGCTCGATATATTACAAAATGTTTATTTTTTTAGTAAAACTAAATTACAATTAATTTGTTGGTTAATTTGTGATATTATTTTAAGTTAAAAAAAAACAAAAGAGGAAAAAAATATTTTGTATAAAAAAATTTTATAATTTCTGCTTTTAGTTAAAATAAATGTTACTTTTAATTCCAATCAAAATTATTGTTTTATTAATTTTCTTTTTCTTAGCTTAATCTTTTTCTTTTAGTTTTCTGATAAACTGTTTAAAATATTCGTCAACTATTTGCGCATTATTTATTGAAGTTAATACCAATTTTTACTTAGTTATAGTGCAATTTTGTATTTATAATTTTTTAAGACTGATATTTTTTAATTAATGTAAAGAATTCTTTTACAGTAAGTGGATCGTGTTCCTCTAGTATCATGTTTTTAACAGCTAAAATGGTATATTCAGTACTAACTTAAGGAAATTACTAGTAATATTTTTACTTTTTCGAATTATGCTTTACTTTTGGTTTCTTTCAATTTCTTTGTTTCAGTTTCTTTGTTTCAGTTTCTTTGTTTAAAAAGTACACTCAAAATGTTAAGTAGGTCAACTGAAAATTAAATATAAAATAAATAAAAATGCATTTGAAAAACGGTCTAGTCATATTTCAATTCAAAATATTTATTTATTTAAATATGTACGTTAAAAATAAATAAAATCCCGTAAGATTTTTTATTGTTGTTTTTACTGTCTCTTTTTAGAAAATGAAAACAAAATTGTGGGTGAGAATTAATATTGAAAACAAAAATAATATAAGAAAATTTAATTTCAAATATAAGTTCTCACGCACAATTTTGTTTTGAATTTCTAAAAATTTGTTTCGGACCAAATTTTCGTCCGGACGAAATTTCATTGACAGAGAGTTTTTGCAATACGATTCACTCATTGAAAAAATATGTCCCGGAAGATCAAGGCTACTATATGAAATATATAAATAAAACTTTAAAATCTATGATAAATTTTGTAGAAACAATTATAAAATACAAGTGCTTCTGTCAATAGGTAGTGATCTAAATAAAGAGAAATTATTCCAAGCGAAAAAATTCCCTGAACATAGCTTTTGAAACACTATCATCTGGGAACTCAGTTCAACTTTGTCCGGATAAAAATTAAAATTCAACCATTTAAGGTTAAGAAAACAAGAACACAAGATTGCGCATTGCGCAGGTCCGTTTTTTTTGTGTGTGATTGTGTTGTGACGTAGAGGTAGAATATGTGTTGTAAACAAATCTACATTTTTGTATGGAAAGAACGCCGAAATGTAAAACTTTGGTAGTCCAATTGAGTCTTCTTCAAATATCTTCAAGCCCAAACTCAAAAGTTTTACTCGGCTGCATCTCTTTTCTATCCATTTAAAATTTGTTTGACATCAAAGCACCCGTTTAGAAGTTATCTAGTTATTTCCAGGTTTGTGCCAAAAATATCTTACACTTTTTACAACAAACACTCATTTGTATTCTATGATGACGTAGATGCGCAGTAGAAATTTATTTCATCTTGTTTTCTTGGTTCATGGAACTAAATCATTTCTCTCTCTCTCTCTACTCTCTCTCTCTCTCATAAGAATAGAGACATAAACTATATTTGAAAAAATATTTGTCCGGACAAAAATTTTATGAGTGAATCCAGCTTAAGAAACTCCCTAAGATTTTAGAAATTGAGAACCAAGTTCAAAGCGTATTAACTAGGCCACATTTTTTGTACAAGAATTACAACAATACAAGAACAACAGGCATTTTGTTTATATTGTTTCTGTCAAAAATATCTCCCATAAAACCAAGGCAAATTCATAATAGGTGGTCTTGACAGCTCAGCTGAATATTTTTTGCTCCTTGCATCTCCTTGCATTTTGATTTGTTTTGTTTGTCAAAATTTGTTTATGTTTCATTTACATATATTGTTTGACGTTGATTTTGACAAAGAAAGCAGCTATTTTTCAAAGCGAATTGAGGCGAGTCTACCTGTTATGAATTTGTCTTGCCATAAAACAAAGAAAACAGATACAGAAAAAAAAGTTAAAAAAGACAAATGTATTTGTATATATTTTGACATTTAAAATATAAAACAAGCAAGGCAAAAAAATAGTCAGGTGCCGTAATGCTACCATCTGGTTAATACGCTTTGATCAAGTCCAATAGTTTAATTTTTTATATCAAACAAAGTTTCGTGACAATTTTCAGATACATTTTCTTTAATAATGCAGATAGTTAAATTTTTAAACAAATGCTAGAATCAGTCAAAATGCATTTTTTCCTATAAAAATAAAAATAGCTGCACGAAAAACTATTCAAATAAACTTCAACCAGCAGCTCCTGCGAAAATATGCTGAGTGTACTAAAATATTTTTTACTCTTTAATGTAAGTTTTCTCGAAAATTTGGACCTTCTAAGATTTTTAAACTGTTACATAAAAGTTAATTTGTGGTCGTTTTTATTTAAAATACTGAAATAATTTATTGGTACTGATCTAGTTTTGTTTTTTTAGAAATTTACACAAAAAACAAAAATTTGTTCTACTATTTTTTTAATTTAACAAAAATTTTCCTTTCTTTTCTTTTTTGTTCAAAGCAGGGAATAGTGTTTTAGTACAAAATCAAAAAGAGATTATCCAACAGTACTTCTTTAAATTTTAAACAAAAAATTTATTCGTTTCAGTTTTAGTTAAAACTCGAATATAATTTTCAGCAACAAATTTAAAAGAAATTATTAAGGAAAATATATGGATGGATACTCCTTGCAAAGAAAGTTTTTTTTTAAAACTTTTTTTTTATACTTTTGAATTTCAATTAAAAATTTGTCTAAGTTTCGAGTTTGAATTTAAATACGAATTGTGTTATTTAAAATTGTTTTTTATTTTTTAAATCAAGATTTTTTTTATTTTAAATTATTATTTTATAAAATTTGACAAAAAAAAATTGTTTAGGATTTGGCATAAGACTCAAAATAATTAATATGTTAAAATATTTGTTTAATTATTTTAGAACAGAAATCAACGATATAAAATCTTCTAGCGCTAAAACAAGACAGTTTTTGTGGATAAAAACTTTTTGGAATCAAAAAACAAACAAACAATTTGTGAGAGAATAAATTATGAAAATGAATTTTAAAATATATAAACATATTTTTGGTAATTGTAAGACAGACAACTAATTTTGTTTTTACAAAAATAACAGAAAATAAAATAACCTTTAAATAGATAACAAATAATTGTTTTTGGAAAAACCTGGCAAATATATAATTTCTAACATTTTTCAAGCACTTACAAACACTTGATTACACCCTAAAAAAGAATTAACTAATATAAAAAATAAATATAAAAACACATACTGGTATAAGAATTTCAATATTGTAACAGAATAAGCAAACGATTTTAATAAAACACGCAATAAAGCATTAAAAAACACCAATTTACCAAAATTATGGAAATAAAATGGTTTTCAAAAATAACATTTTTTTCAAATTTACAAAAAACAAGCTTTTAATAAAGAGTGCTTAAATTCCAAAACAAATCAATATAAATTATTTAAAACAACTTCTTTAATAATATTTCTTCGCCGTAAAACCACAATATCACCATTTACCGAAATAAACTCCATCCCAATTTAGACTTTAACTTTATTCAAATTTTAAATGTTTTAGATTAAGAATTATTGCAAAAACCAAAAACTATTTAAGCATATTTAACAATTTCATTAAAAGAATAAAAAACAATAACTATTTTTTAAATTATTGCATACAAGTTTGAATAGAATGAAATTATCAAAAAAAGGAGGTTCATATTTAAGAAAAAACTATAAATTAAGCCATTCATTTAGAGGCAAAGCAAATGTCATGAATACTCGCAATCTTAATGCGATTCACATCACTAACATCCGCAATTTACTTAAAAATTAACACAATTGTCAATCCACACCATTTAAAAGCATTTTTAAAGAAGTGGGAGTGAAAAGTACAAAAAAAATAAAACGTTACGAAAAAATTTGTTCATATATCAACGGATGCGCCTTCAAAGGGTACTTTTTGAAAAGGGTGCTCTTCAGAAGACACTTTGTAAAATTCTTCTGCAAAAGTAGTTTTTAAAAATAGGCAACTATTAAAAAGCAGCTTGTAAAAAATAATTTAGGAATTTACTTTATAAAAAAACTTTTTTAAAGAACTATTTTAAAGGATTTTTTACAAAAAAACTTATTTTGTGAATGACACTTTCTTAAAAATTCACTTTTTTATTGTAAACTTAAATAGAACAGAATTTACATAAGACAAAGGTACTTTTTAAAGAAAACTTTTTAATTTAGAGAAAGTAATTTTGAATTTTTACAAAAAATTAATTCTTAAAGGTATTTATAAAAAGGAAATATTTTTTACCCGAAAAAAATTTATAATATATATAACTTCTAAAAAGCACCATTAACTCTCTAAATATAAACCACCAAAAAATAGATAATATTTAAAAGGTACTTTTCAAAAGATACTTTTTGTGAGGTACCTTTTATTTGGTACATATGTATATTATAAGGTACTTTTCATTGGGGACTTTTTATAACATTATTTTTAGACAAACATATACTTTTAAGCTGAATTTAAAAAGATGCTCTTTAAATATTTATTTTAAAAGGGGGATTTTTAAAGAGTACTTTAAAGGCAGATCAACGATATATGCAACAATTTTTAAACTTATCAATATATATTTGGACTTTGTAACTCCTTTTACAAGTTTCATTTAATCCACAAAATTAACTTTTTCACAAAAAGCGCTTAAAACTCATACACCATTCGACATTATGGGGTAATCACAATTTAAGTTAATATTTAACCAACATCAACACTTTAAGCCATTTTGGTTACAATAATATGCTGTTAAGTTTAGTGAATTTAAACTGAAGCTCCGAATTCCCTACCTGCTAAGCTTTCCACAGGCAAAAAGTAAAACACTTAGTAAAGGTATTATTACATTATATGATTGTAGTCTAATCATATTATTATCAAATCGATGGCGGCACTATATTAATCAGTAATGACAGGCAATATTTTTCTGCTCCCCACCTTGAAATGGCATAACATAATATGAGAATAGATCCCAAGCAAACACAATTTCAATCGAGCAGAGTTCAGTAAAAAGTAGTACAAGTTTTTGGTGCTCTATGTAAGAGAGGCTGAAATGTTGTAAAATAATGCAATACACGCATTTTTAGTTATTGTTCAATTAGGCGAATGCTCCAAATATATATTTCAGTCTCCTAAATGTTTCCCCTAAGAATTTTCAGGTCCTTAAGCGGAATAATAAGCCCTAATTCAATTAAACTGGCAGTTCTGATATGAATCACATTGTTGTCTAAATCGATAATATTATTTTACTTGCAAATACAATATTTTAATCAACTTTGCATATAATATAGTTATTTCTACATGATCATAACATGGTTGAAATGAATCTGATTGTGATCAAGTATAGAGTTTATTCGTAAATCCAGTAACTGTGTAATACTGAAAATTATGCAATCAAAAAGCAGCAGTTGACAGTACATTTCTTCGTCAAAAGTAATTTATGCATAAAATTAATAGTGCTTCTGCACATTTTTACAACCATGACAAAATTTTATTAACTGTTGCAATAGTTTGCAGACAGTTTGCTAAAATTTTACACTTTTTCGAATTCACTCAATCAAAATGTGGTACTACAAAATTCGCATATAATTCTCGACTAGTATGAAGATGTGGTTGGTTGATTGTGTTATTTACATATTTTTGCATTTCTCAAAAATAAATTGCTGATATGATTCACAATAGTAGATAAAAGCAAGTTAACAAAATTTTTTTGTCGTTAACGAAAATGTTAAACTTACAAATAAAACCAGCATAACTGAAATTTGTGTTAATAGGGTTCAGAGTTATACTCATTCAAAAATTTAAATTCCTCAATTTTCCAAAATCTTGGTCCAGTATTTTGAAGATTTTTATATTTTTCAAGTTTAACAGCAAAATATTAAAGTGTGTTTGATTACCCTTATCCCAAAAAAAATATTAAAATCATTGGAAAACAACACTATAGTTTAACATCTTTAATATTATATTTAATTCCTGTTAATTTATTTTTTCCAACACAAATGGCTCTCACAAAATCATTATAATAAAATATAAATTTTAGAAAAAAAAAAAAACAATAATTATCATTCAAAATTATATCATGCATCATAAATAAGAGCGAAAAAAATACTAAAACCAAAGCATATTTTTATTACATGAAGCCACAAAGAAAAAACCCCAGAATTAAATACAAACACAAATTAAATGTAAAATTAAATTATAAACTAATTAAATAACTGATATTATACACATTTAAATTAATAAAAAAAATCATTGTAATAAATATTTACGATATCATGAACACACACACTCACACACACAAACAAAAAACAAATTTAAAACTTCAATTCATATCAAACCAAAAACCAATCATCACTTTTATTATTAAAAAAAATAAATAAATTACCCACATGCATTTCAAACCAAAACAAAAATAAATTAAATAATTTACATACTTCACGCGACATCTCATCCACAAAAGGTAACAATAATTAGCAATTTAAGTAATAATATTTATCTATTATATAAACTAAATAATAATAATACTTAACAACAACTACATAACAATATTTAGTACTAAACTAATTATTTACTAATAACAATAAATTTAAAACCAAATTATATATTTTATTGATTTAAATATTTAAGCATTATAAATATGAATTTATAAATTACACTAATTTATCGAATAAAATATGTAGTTTGTTCTAAACATTATGTGTTTGCTATAAACATACTCTTGCTAAGTTCAAATTATGTAAGTAAATATTTGTTTGCTGCTCCAAGAAAGAATAAAAAGAAAAGATCTAGAAGCCTTGCTAGAAAAAAGTACCTAAAAAGGTACCTTAATTTTACCCCAACGTAGCTAAGAAATAACGAACCACCACCAGCACAAAAAGTGTGATCGACTTCTAGATGTTTTTTTTTTCAAATAACTAGTATATAATTTTGTATTTTATAAAATATCTTTCAATTGAAAACTGCAAAACAATAAACCATGTATTTCCAATGTAAAAAAAACTTGATTTTAGAGTACAAGAATTTCCTTATTATTCTTTCGCATTACACTGTGCTACAGAAATAAAAACAATCCACCGAGTTACTTTCTACTTTTTTTTTAATCGTAGAAACTTTGTGTAGAAAATTGTTAAAACTTTAATAAGATTTTAAAAATGTTTTAGAACTTTTAAACAATATAGAACATAATATCAGAGAGCCGAACTATTTTTTTCTTATTGAATACAAGATTGTTTTTATTAGAAAAAATAATTTTTAAACATAATAATAGTGTTATTCACAATCTTTTGTATTTGAAACTGCATATTTTTGCGATTGCTAACATTTTCCATCAATCGTGAGCGGCCTTATTACACAGTGAGACAAAAAAAACCTGGGATGTGATATTATTTTTCTAGTAGTAGTAGTAGTAGTAAATCGGTTAATATTCAACTAATGTACAGACCTATAAGTTCATAGAGGTACGAAAACCCGGTTTTTTACCCGAAACTCCAGATTTTGGGGGTGTCCCGGAAATTTCAAATACAGAATCCTGATCTACTCGATAGCAGCTACTAGAAAAAGAATATCACATCCCAGGTTTTTTTTGTTTTTGTCACACTGTGTTAATGGATTAATAAAATTTGTATAAAATGTTTAAAAGTTTATTTTAATGAAAAGTTAAATAACTCAGTCAATAACTTATCTATTTTTAAACCCAAATATGCGTTGTAATCGTAAATAAACGTACTTTTTGAATATATTCAATAGTATTATAGTTTCTTAATAAAATAATGTATAAAAACGTCACCAAAGTTGAAATTTTTTTGCAAAATCTACAAAATTTGTGTTTGCTCGACAATAACACCCAAATTTCTCAAATTTTCTTAGATAAATTATATTTAGTTTCTTCTTTCCAAATCTAGTAAGAAATTGAAAATCAGATCATTATCAACAAAATTACAGGCTTATAAGTGCGCAAAGGTACAAAACCGGTTTTTTAACCGTAAATCCGGATTTTGGGGGTGTCCGGCATATTTCACTATTGGAATCTAGTTTTACTCGACAAGCCCTACAAGAAAAATAATATCCGGTCCCAGGTTTTTCTACTTCATTCAATTTTGTAACACTGTCTTATCTTTTCAGGGTTTTCAGATTAATTTTTAACTTTTTTGCCGAATTCGTTGTCAAAAATAACTCAAATCGGCAAAGCCATTTTTTGCCAGTTTTTCACAATAAAATATAAATTTTATTAATTATTAAAAATATTTTTATAAATCAAAAAAAAAATAATAATATATTTATTCCGAATCGCTAAGATGCGCCAAAAATAAAAAAGTCACCATGATTTTTATTTTGTTTAATTTTCATTTAAAACAAAGTAAAAATAATTAGTGAACAAAAAAAATCGAATGTTTACTGTAAAATACTTTGGAGTAGTCTACTTAAAGCAGCAAAAAAAAAAAGGATTTTTGAAGTTAGTATTGTAAATATATTGGATATAAAGAGTGATTTTTTAGAAGCATTTTGGCAACACTGTTTTTGGCAGCTCAGCTGTTTTCGTGTAACATGTTATTGTTAAACATGTTCAGTTTAGTATATAACACAGTGCGACAAAAAAAATACCAGTGAATTGATATCATTTTTTTTTGTAGGTGCTGTCGAGTAGATCAAGAATCTATATTTGAAATTTCCGGGACACCCCCAAAATCAGAAGTTACAGGTAAAAAACCGGGTTTTCGTACCTCTATGTACTTATAGGTCTGTAACTTAGTTTTTTTCCTTACAAAATATACTTATTATGTGTATCAAAAATAGGCTTCTCATGCAAAATACTGCAAAAAACCGTGTCCCAATATGTAAAATAGAGAAAAAGTTGAACGGAACATCATATATGTACATTTTAAAGGCCTCAGTCTCCACTTTCTAAATCCGTTCTAAAATTTTAAATCGGTTAATAGTCAACTAAGTTACAGACCTATACTCGTAAGTGCTTAGATGCACGAAAAACCGGGTTTTTACCCGTAACTCCAGATTTTTGGGGTGTCCCGGAAATTTCAAATACAGATTCTTGATCTACTCGACAGCACCTACAAGCAAAATAATATCACATCCCAGATATTTTGACTTCGTTATTTTTTGTAACACAGTGTAATTTAACCATGAATCGACTTAAACGATCAAGTTTTTTTTTTTTTTTTTTTTTTTTTTTTTTTTTTTTTTAAAGAGAAGTAACACTCAGGCAATTAGTATGCCTACCAACCCGTAGGTGTGTTACCTTCTTTGGGAAAGGGATAGTGAGAGAGGACAGATGGTGAAAGAGAGAGAAAGCTTAATTTTTGCAACTCTGATATTGCGCGCTGTGTTAGTTTTTAGATCAGTGTTGCAGCGCCTTTGATGTCAAGTAGGCGCATTAAATGTGTTTTTAAGCTTTTGTAGCCATTTTATTCATTATTTTACTTCGCCGGCGATTTTGCTACAATACCGACGAAGGAGGGCGCTGTGATGTCCGCTATCATACACCAGTATCAATTGCTGCCAGAAATGTTCAGTGACCAGTGTGCTATGCCTTCATCACTTAAACACTCCGACAACAACAAATACAATGGCATACTCTAATGCACATCTGAAAAATGCTGGATGTTATGACTTGTCTGAAGCTGGGCTCGAACCCACGTTCTTAGACATTATTTGCTTTGCAGTCAACGCGCTAACTACTTCAGCCAACAGCAGATTATTGAATTCTATTATCAAAATTCATGGTCGGTTAAGAAAGTGCAAAGAGAAAACTTTGTTCAGCGACGAAGCTTATTTCTGGTTATTGGAAAAAAATATTTCACTTAATTTCAAAGGCCAACAATTTTATTGTTCACCTACACTTAGGATTGCGACCATGCCATTCATTCATTCCATAAGAGTCTATCGGTAAGCTATTTCACAAGTCGTAGTTTATGGTAACTCAAGCTAATAACTCCCCAAAGGAATGGAACTGAAAAGTAGGGTGGGAAAAGGACTATTCGCCACTTTTTTTTAACTAACCGGCATTTATAATCTTTATTTTGCTTTAAAGGAATAAATATGTCGACTTTAATTCTTTTGCCCCTGACTACTCGTCTTTTTAATAATTTTTCTTGCCAAACTCTTATGTGATTGCACACGGCGATACCACCTCAGCACTCGGGCAAAGCCATCGAATGGTGTGGGCCACAAACGTTAGAAATAAAATTAAACAACAATTTATCGATATACGGCCAATTTTTATTACTTTCAAACTGCAATTTACAAAACAAGCAAAAAATAAAGTACATAATTCCATTTAATTCCGTGCAAAATTAAATTTTATAAAAAAAATTATAGAGTTCAAGAGTTTAGTGAAAGTCACCCAATGGCTTCTTTGGATTTCTTCAATAACGGACTGTCACTTTACATTTTATTGTGACAAAACATCATCATATAAATATTTTTTAGCGGATTGTGACGTTGCTGGAGGATGAGTTGGTTCTGGCAACAGCAGATATCGGCAATAGACGTACATTCGCTGACGGAACTTCCTTCCCAAAACCATTTGCGAATGAGCACCAAAGGGAGTTATAAGAATTAAAGATTTTTTTTTCAAACTTTAAGGACATTTATTGAAAAAACTTTCGAAAATTATTATTCACTATTGTCAACTTTATAACACTAAAAAACACTTTTTGGAAACACAAAAACTTGAAAAGTAATTACAGAAATAATTACACCAACATAGTTTTGCGAGATTCAGAAAGCTATCTATCTAATCGCGTCTCTGGCCGACCATGCAATAAATGAGACTGGAAAACATCACGAAAAATGACGGAAATATCGGTTAGAACATAGATATTTGGTGATGGGAGATGTGCCCTTATGTCGAATGGGCGCCCTTCTACCCTACTCTATTTTAAATGAAATTATTTACCTTAATCCAGGACTACTCTAGCTATGCTTTCTATGCAGTTTTCCCATACTCTACTTTATAACTTTCACCATCTTTATTCCAATATTTTCAGTAGCATAGTTATGCTACACTATAATTGGAATAGCATACTTCTAGTACAACGATAATATACATATTTCATACAATAAAAACTTTACGTTTGCTATTTCTTTCACACGAATAAAATAATTAATCCACTCAATTCAAAAACCTTTTTACATTTACTCGTACTAATAATTTGCCATATTAATTTAGAATTTAAATATTAATTCTTAACTACAAAAGGTATCTGTGCTATTATTATATAAGCTTCATTTGTTTTTGCATCACATAACCAATAATAATAATAATTAAAAAAAATAATAATAATAATAATATTTCACTAGACATTGTTTAAGTTCCCGTATACTATAACTGTTCATTAAACTAACCAAATAATAACAACTATTATAAAAATTACAAATAACCGCATGAAAATGTACATTTTTCTATTTATTTGATTCAATAATAAATAATAAATATTATCATTAACTATAAAAAATATATATTATAAAAAAGAAAACATAAATGTCTCTCTTATACACGTACACTGGCAAAACAAATACAGAAATAAAACTTTATGAAATATTTATACAATTAATTGAAAAAAATTTCAAATCTATATAACATACACATAATATAATATTCAATTGATGGATAAAAAATAAAATAAATAAATAATTATACATACAGACATATAATTTAAATTCACGATAAAATAAAATGGATAAATAAATTGAAATTTTATGTAGTAATAGAGAAATGAAAAAAATTCTCACAGTGTTTTATTTTGAATATAGGACGACGCACTTGAAAGTATACTTTCGGGTTAAATTAAAATAATATTATTACATGTTTGAGATATGGAAAAAGTTATTCACACATGAAAATCTATTTACTAGAGTACGCCTAGTGGTCGAAATTCGACCGCCAGTTTAAACGTATACCTATTTTAGTTGCATTCATTTAAACAGAAAAATCTTTACGTATTCCCTTCCCCAAGGAAAAAACAATAAAGCAAATAAATTTGCATACAAACACGCACATTTATAAAAAAATCTTATTAATCGTATACAACATACATACATATGTATGTAGGTACTCTTAAACACTGTCATCGCTTCCCTGCAGGAGATTTAGCGTTAATTGTCTGAAAGGTACTGGTGCAATTACTAGTACAAAAAGCAGTAGTTAAAAAGGTGATAGAGCTTATATAGGAAATTACTAGTACTTCAAGTAGTTCATTTGTAGATTGATTCGACTTATATAATTAATGTTATATTTCATATCACTTTTTGGATCCCGATCAAATCAGAAGAAAAATTAAATGACCTGAACATTTTAATAAAATCACAATTTGTGATTATGTAATTGTTGCAGTGTATATTGTTAATTTTTATTGATGGCGCAGTTTTTAATTAGTAACAAGTTGAATCGTGACAACTGTTGTAATGGCGGACTAGAATAGAAAAGTGGGAAGATGTGGTTCAAAGCCCGGCACTGCGACACGTGATGGATCTTTTATGCAATAGATCTGTAAGTTAAATTATATCAATATCTGTATTCTCCTTATGAAAGTCAGCACAGACATTGGAGAAGCTCGCCGAATATCATCCGAACACAGAAACTCAGAATTATGAAAATGGCTGCATCAATGCTTTGGCCTGCCTTAAACCAGAAGAAGTCAGCCAAATATCCTTATCGGTCGAGGTGTCATCTCCTTTAATAAGGAATGTTATGGTCGCCCGTCTTACGCCACTTAACGGCTCTGGACCCATGAAAGGAGCAGCAGAGGCTCTTCTGGTCAGTTCATCCACTTGCTCGTTCCCCGGATGACCGCTGTGGCCAAGTATCCGCATGGATAGCTTTTGTAATGAGTCATAGCACTCTAAAACCATCCTGGATCGGAATTCCCATGAAAGGAGGGACTTGAGAGCTGCCTGACTATCGGAAAAGATAGCTTATGTGCACTTCTACTACCCCTATTTAAATTAACGTTAACACATTCGCTGGTTACCTGTATTTCTACCTGAAATACCGTATGCCATTTGCCCATAGGTAAAGAGATTTTTATGTTGGGTCAAACAACTCCAGCACCAACTCCATCTTCCATTTTGGGTCCATCCGTATACCAACATAAACTTCTGAAATCCACAGCGGGACCGTTTACGTCCCACACTGCCCTTGGTGGAATTGTGACACTGAATCTCCTCAGTGCACAGTTTATCCTGTCAGTAGGCATTCCTAGCAACCCTAAGCTGGGCACCGTGCTCAGGACCGACGAGTGCCCATTGCCAACACAGCGAGAGCAGATCTTTCGAGACTTATCGTATAAGCGGCCATTGCCGCAGAAGATCTTATAAAGTTTTGTATGGGTGATAGTCCAATCAGAGCCTTAATGGCCAAGGTTAGACATGCGCCAGTTGCAAGAAGACACGCCAATCTCTGAACTTTGCACAAAAAAAAACATTGTAATTGTGAACAAAAAGTTTTCGTAAAAATTCTTTGGTTTGAATAAACAAAATATTAAATTAATATTTTTTATGTATAATTCTGACTCTGAACTTTCGGATGAGGATGATAATTGAAGGAATATTTTTTAAAAATGTGTGCTAAACTTTTAATCGTCCATTGGTTTTTATTTGAGAAAAATATATAATTCTTTAAAAAATATTGAGTTAAAGCAAAATTTTCTGAGTTTTAACAAAAAATGTGTAGAACTTGACACCACAACAAACTAATACATACGCTCTCTTGGCTGTCACTTAACCCTCTAATGCCCAGCTTAAGAAAAAATGAGAAAATATTATGAGAGTAATTTTTTAGGGTATTTTGATAACAAGACATGCACTGCACAATGTTTTGCTTGCAATGGCACGTGCTTGACAAAAAATAGGCATAAAAGAGATTGAATGCAACACACCTAGTTGTACCTAATTTCACCCTGGTAGATGACCAAGAGGGACAGTAAGCAAGATGGGAGCCAATCTACCGAGGGGAATTTATTTATACACCCGTTCTCTGATAAATATAATTAAAGTTTAGATAAGAGGGGGAGAAATTATTATGGTTTGTATTAATTGCAATTTCAAAGGCTTAAAGTAAGTATTAATGCAACTACTGCAAGTTAAGGTGTTGATTGGATGATCGGTAAAGGGCAGAAATTTAATGTTCAAACGAAGTTTGGACAGAGATAAAAAAGAGTTTTCGTAGCTTTTACAAATATTTTGTTACATCTTTTAGCAACTGTAAAAAAAGGTTATTTAATATAAAAAAGTACATATTGGGCGTTAGTACAACTTTTATTAAGAGTGCCTTAATTCACTTTTAGGCATTAGAGGGTTAAAGTTGCACTATATTTTCTACAGATTTGTCCGCAACAGAACAGAATGAAAAAGGAAAAAGAATAGAATTTTCAATTGAACGGAAACAGAACAGAACGGTCGAACTAATTCTGCCTTAAGTCATTCCAAGCGTTTGTTGCTATATATAAATCTATCACCGAAAAATTTCACTAGTACAAAGCATGACATCCGCTTCAACGAAGCTCATATTAGTTAACGCAAAGAATGTCGACGAAGTGTGGAATGGTACAGAAAATTAATTTCCTTCTGTTCGTGTGTGACAAAACTATTCTTATAGCGTATTTCTGATTTAAGAAAGTAAACTTAAGCGAATGAAAGACACTCGCTCGAATTCGAACCAATTTGGATTTCTCATTGGCACTCACTTTCATTCTCATTAGCTTACGTTTTATGTCAATAAAATAATAAATAAAATAAAATAATAAAAAATGTAATACATTTTTTTAATACTTTCTTCTTTATTGTGGATTTAACTAATATATTTAAACCTGCTGCTGTTGTTTCAAATGAGTTAGCCATCCTTTTTGCTGATTCAGTGCACCTCAGCAGCATCAGCCATTCTTTTTGATGAATTAGCTTTTGCTGTGGTTGTCGCCCAATTTTTCTTCGCAACTCATAGATGTCTGCGGATTTTGACTTTTTTGCCGAACGGGAGATTGGTTGCTCACTGTCACTTAAGCAGTTTTGCTTAAGTTTTGTCGTTGTGGCATTTTTTATTTTTTTGTTTTTTTTGGATATTTGCTGGCCATTTTCGTGTGAAAAGCATTCATTTTTACATAGTTTATTTTGGTCCTGGGAAGTTTTCGGGTTTGTAACCACTGCAACAACTTTAATGCATCTATCTGGTGACTCCACCAGTGCAAAAAAACAATCATCAATTGATTGGGGCTTTACACCAAATATTTTACCCCCGGGTGCTACAGTTGACGATAGAAAAAGCGTCTTGTATAAGCCCGTGTTTTGTCAGCTTATAGTTTTTAGTTTTCGAGAAAACCTACTCTAGCACATTACTCGCCTATACCACAATACCCGAACTTACTCTATAGATAATATGTTCAATAGGTTTCTTCTATAGCATACACACAAACGTACTATTCGTTTTTCATTCAAAAATAGTATGGGTGGGAAGCCCAATTAGCTTTTTCCAGCTAAATTTTAAATTATATTTATTATTATTAAATCCAAAAATTTTGTTACGAAAGCAAAAAACCACAAGTGACTGATTTTAACATTTCATTCTCAATGTTAACGACACATTCGTAGCACAGAAATCGGATTTGATATGAAAACATTTACGTTTTCGTTTACTTTTCGTTTAGAAATAATGTAGAGAAATCGAAATCAATGTTTTTTCTCATAGAATGCTAATTCTAATTCTTTCTCACATCAGAAAAAGGCTATTAGTATTTTTGTAATTTTTTAATTATATCATCAACTTTCTTCCAAACGATGGGATCGTATTTTGATCTTAAGCAAAAAATTAAACACTCTTCCATTTTATATTACAAGATTCACTTTATTTTGTAATTTCACTTTTTTTCTCTTGTATAATAATATAATTTTTTTAAACTTATTTTTAGATTTTGCAATATTATTGCGTATTTTTGGGGTGTTTTGTTCTTTTTTCTGGAAATTTCAAAAAATGTAATATTTTATTTTGGAGTTTCTTTTTGTTTGTTTGTTTTAGCAAATTTTCCTTGGTTTTTTATTATTATTATTATTTGATAATAAACCACGTTACAATATTTTTTGAATGAGATTTTGTGTGTTGAAGTGTGGGGTGGTGGTTGGTTGGTGTGTTTATTTGTTTGTTTGTTTAATTTGTTTTATATTTATATATTTTATTATAATTATTACAAAAAAGGATAAAAAAAATGTTTACGACATTAAACTAGATGCATATGATTTTGTATTTTTTTATATTTTTGTAATTTTTTTGTTGTTAAATATTAATATTATGTTTTTTTTTAAATTTCGGTATCTGAAATTTGGACAAAATATGTTTTTTATTTTATATTTATTTTTATATATTTTTTTTGTAACAAAATGATGCTTAAAATCTAAACCAATGAAAAAATGAGTACAATATTCAAGTTTTGTTTTAATTTGAAAGAAAATTAGAAAATTAATTCTTTGGAAGTTTTTTTTTCTTTTTAATATTTTTTTGGAGTTTAATTTGCAATTGTTTTTGCTTTTTGTGGAGTAAAATATTTATTACAACAAATATTTAAATTTGGAATTTTGTTTTAATTTTAAAATTTTACATTTGGGAATTTGTTTTGTTTTTCTTTTTTATGTAATTCTTATGTTGTTTTCCTTTTGTTTTAAATTTTAAGACCTAAAACTTTATAATATTTATGTATTTTAATTTTGTTATTTTTTTTTTACTTTTTGTTTTAATTATAAAATGATGCTTATGTTTATTGGTTATTTCTAAATATTTATATTTTTGTTTAATAAAAGTTTATTTTGTTTATATACTTTTTTAGCTCCAAAAATTTTTAATTACGCTTTAAGAATTTTGAATATCTAGTGTTTTATATTTTTGTTTTTTTTTTTTGACTTAGCCGAGACATACAATTTTGAGTGGTAAGAATTTTTGTGCACCCTACACCACTGTGAGTACTTGGGGGCATTATTTTTAGCGTTGTATTTTAAAACAACTTTATTATGCCATTTGCAGTTTATTTAATTTAAATTATTTTAAGTTTAATTTTAATTTTTATTCAACTTCCTAGGAAATTGTGCAGCAATTTGTTATGCTCTTAGCCACGGATATAAAAGAACCCACATGCAAAATTAAAAATTAAAAATAATTAAATTCCATTGGTTTGACTCAGGTTCAAAACAAATGACTATTTTAGTTATTTTTATTTAAATAATTTAATAAGGAAAGATCCAAATAGGCTTCTAAAGCTCTTTATGAGCAATAGATAAATCTTGCAAAAAAACCTTTACAAAACAAAAAATAAACGAAATGTATTAATGAGGACAATCTGGACATGTGTATGTCTTTTTATATAAAAAAAACAAATCGAAGTTCTGGGGGAACAAACATTACAAAAGAGATGTAAAAACGAATTGATACCTTCTCCTCCCTTTGAAGTCACTTAAAAAATATATATCTAATATAAGAAAATTTTAATTACTTAAAAAAAACACGTACTGGAAAGGTAGGCTGCCTTCCTAGCACTGGGTCTTCACGTAGCAATTTCATTGCTGAGAACAAGCAAAAACGTCAGCAGAGTTTTGATAGTTCGATTGCTGATTGCTTTTAGGTGGAGAACACGTAAAATTGCTTCGTCACAAATTCAAAATTTTCATCGTGAGAGGTTGTATAAATATGCTATAATTTTATGTACATAAAGATGGGAATTGTTGATAAAATTTTGTTATTTAATATTTCTTGGGCTTTCCACTCCATTAGGTTTTTTTTGTTTAAATAAATATGCAGTTTTTAGTTTTCTAAATTCAAATTCGCAAATGCATTGACTACAGAAAAGAGAAATGACAGCAGATTGATAGGCAATAATTGCTCAAGCATCGACCTGAAAACTATATTCCGATTTGGTAGCCCCAACAAATTTTATACTATTCTGCCAAAAAAAAAGACGAGAGAGTGGTGTTTTGAGGTACCCGTCAGAGCCATGTTCTCTACATACACATTTCATGTAATAAATAACAATGAAAAGGAATTCAATATTACCTTTTTCTGCTGTACAACGGGTTAGAATAATTTTTTTCACTATTTAGCATTCTGCATTTTATACTTTCTAGTAACACTGATAACGAACAGAGGAGCAGACAGACAGACGGGCATAATTTAATAAGAAATAAAAATTTTTATTAACAGGACGGTGAATCAAAATTGGTTCATATATAAATAAGACTAATTGGAACATTTTTTTTGGAAAATTACATTGATGCCTCAAAATTAAGGAAACGTTTGCCACAACTTCAGCCATCAAGGCGATCACTGCAGAAAATTTCAAATGCATTAGACATGTTCCCATATAAAGTTCAACTTGTGAAAAAATTCGAGCCGGAAGTCTACCAGAACGGCTTGACTATGCCATTCGTTTCCGTGAAAATTGAGAGGAAAATGAAGGCTTCAATAATCATTTAAGAACAAAAACTTCTGGATTTGGGCTCCGGGAAATCGGAGAACACTTCACCAGCGACAATTACACTCACTGAATTGTACTGTTTAGTGCGTTGTATCGTCCAAAAGAGTAATTGGCAGAATTTTTTTGGAAAATGACATTGGTGCTTTAACCTGTGTCAACGGTGGCGCATATCAGACGATGTTGAAAAATTTTCTTAGACCAGCTGTGGAAAACCAATCAGCTTGTGGTTTCAACAAGATGGAGCCGCATCACATACTGCAGCTGCCTCAATGGCTTTGGAAATTGACATACTCGGTGAACGCATTATTTTTCATGCACAAGCAATTTCAACTGGCCTCCACGGTCATCGAATTTAACAGCTCCCTCGAGTTTTCTTTGGGCATATTTAAAAGAAAGAGTGTATGTCAGCAAGCCAAGAACCATCTCTCACCAACCAGCCGAAAACCAACATTCGAAAGGAAATCATGGCCAGTAAACCCAAAAGTAGCCACCACTCACAGGATAACATTTTTCAAAGCTAATCAAAAACTAATCCTCAATAATATACTGTATTTACCAAAAATAATAATGATCCTCCCAAAACTTATTTATTAAGTTTGAGATTTTTAATTTACAAAATTTTGTATTAAACAACTTTATTCAAATCTGATATTTCGCTACCCAATTAATGATAATAATAAGAAGATCGAAGGAATTTTAATAAAATAATAATATCGCTTCACCATGTTTTAGTTTTTGAAATTTTACTAAAAAAAAATTTAAATAAATAAGAAGAACAGAACAACAACAGAAGAACAACAGAAATAACAATGCATTAGTACATGTACTGCACTAACGGTACAAGTGTCTCTTTTTTGATTGTCACACTTTTTTATTTAAAGCCTCTCCGTTTGTACATGAGTCCTTTCACAGCAAGAGTCCTAATGTCAAATATTTATCATACTCTCCCCATTAGAAAATGTGGCTTTTGCAGTTGAAAATCGAAAGAAAACCATCAATATGTAATAATAATTCAGGAAACATCTTCATGAGTACAAGAGCACATGTTTAAGCATTAGAAGATACAAAAATTCAAATGAACTTAGACGCAACCCTTGAGAGCTTTAAAGTGCAGTGAACACAATACAGACGGTCTACTGAAGTAAAAATTTTTAAGAAAAGCATTTATTTTTTTTGCGATTTTAATACAAATTTTCTAAATGTGTCAGCCAATCATTGCAGTTAATTATAAAAATTATTTACTCAAAGTGGTGTAAAGCTGACGCGGCGTTCAAGCAGCCGTTGTAATTTGTTTTCGTATTTTTTTTAGACATAAGTCATCATTTTGTTGTTAAGATTTTGATTAACCTAAATATTTCTTTATAAAAATGTTCGTGTAATAGTGTCATTTTGTTTGGGTTAATTTTTTACTTTTCTTGGGTTTTTCAATACCAAAAGTTTTGAAATTTTGTTAGCTTAAATTTAAAATGTATTTATTTTATTAAAGTTTTTAATTTAATGCCATTATGTTGGATTGAATTTTAATTTCTAATAAGTATAAATCTTAATATTTAAATGAGAATTACAAATGTTTTCTTTTTTGTGTTTTTGTTTTTTTTCTTAAGGGTGGTTACAATTTTATATAATTTTTGTTTATACTTGTATTTTAATATTATTTATTATAAATTTATTTTTCGTTTTTTTTTTCTTTCTTCTGAAAAATTTCACTTCATTGAAATTTATATTTTTTCTTGAAATATTTAAATCTTGTTTTATTATATTTTTGGGGTTTCTTGAAATATTTTTGCCAGGGTTGAAGTTATTTTTTTTTTTTTGAAATATTTATGCCAGTGTTGTATTTTTGATTGAAACAAATCAATTATTTGTTTGATTTTTAATATTTATGCCTTGAATTTGTTAAATTTTTGCTTGATTTTTTTAATGGTGTTTTGGTTTGTTGAAATTTTGAAGTTGTTGTTGTAGTTTTGGAAATTAGAAAATGTGATTCTACACAAAAACTTAAAATTGGTTTAGATTTGCATTGTAAATAAAAACAAACAAAAAAAAAGAAAACAAAAACCAAAAGTAAATAATTTTTTTTAATAGAAAATACATCATTTTATTTTTTCAGCCTGAACTATTGTTTTGTTCTGAAAATTGGGTATTTTTGGAATTGAACACTGGATTGCGGAAGCCGGGCAAACGTAATGAGTTGGAGCCAATCAATATTTTTTAGCACTGTGTATCTTTAGGTAACTAATGAAATCTGCTTAAAGTTTTAGCACTTTTACACCACTGCAAAGTGGCCAGACTTAGAATTTACGAAGCTTGAGCTCCCCCACATACACAGCGCACTGTTGCAATTCTCAAAATATCCCCTTTTTTGTGTTATAAACTCAGAAAGTTTGTTTGTGGATGATGAAATTTCTTTTTTAATGAAAAATGTTTTTTGTTATTACGCTTTTGCGTAGTTGTAGTACAATTTACCAGTAAAGTGAGATTTGAATGTGTCAATCAATTTTTACTTGATACTGTAATTCTTGTAATATAAAATTTATTGTTTTATTTTATTTATTTTATTTTTAATAAACTTTTTATTGTTGTATATTTTCAATAGAAAATGAAGTAAAAAAATTAAAGTGGCAATTGCTTGCAGTTTTGCTGATTTCAAGAGAAGTTCTAGAAGGATTTTGTCTCTAAGAGAAAATCCTTTTAGATATTCTTTTTTGATCAACTCAACTTTTGTAATCTATGGTCTACTTTGTTTGATTTTGTTCTCACTGTAAAAAATCTATTGTTTTGTATAATGGTTTCGTTTTGTCGGTTTTGTTTATTTTATTTTGTTAAAGTTTATCGATCAGTAAAAAAATATATGCTGTAAAAAATTCTTTGCATTATTATTTTGTTAATTTGTTTTGTTGTAGCTTGGCTATTGTTTTTGTTGTAGATTGTAGTTTGTAAAAATAATTTTTTGTTTATTGTATTAAAGTAAAAAAATCAGTTTTGTTTGAAATTTTTATTTTTTGTATTTTCAATTATTGTACTATTATTTGCAGTTGTTGCTTTTGTTTATACTATTGTTAAAAAAAATTAAGTGAAAAAAGACATTCATTTGTAAAAATCATATAGAATAAAACAAATTTTATGCAGAATTTTTCGAACAGTGTAGCTGAATACGTACAGTGATGAAGGAGATGTAAAATGCCAACGCCCGTACGAGGAAAAATAACTGTAAACAAACACTTTTAACAATCCTTACCTAACCAGAGGCATACGATTATTAAACGTTATCTTGCGTTTGAATTAAATAATTATTAGTTCTATTCACAATTTTGTGCAAACGTACTTGCTTCATAGCATTTGCATAGCATTTAGTGCAGTTAAAATTAAAATATGAATAACAAAATTGTTATATTTGCTTCAAGAAACTTTGGTGAGAAATAATGCTCTTTTTTACCAATCTTCAGTGATTTTCATGTAACAAGTCTTGCATACTAAACCTAGAAAGCCGTTCACAAATACTGTAATATATTCACAGTTATACAAATTTGCAATCTCAATTGCACAAGATTGTGAATGGGGCTATTGTGAATTATGTTAATTTTTATAGTGCGCTAACATTGTTGCTTCTGAACAACGATTAAGCATTTAAAATTATTCCTTATCCTTCTTCGTTCGATATAACCAGCATACAAATAAACTTTTGGAATTCATTAACGGATCAAAGTTCGATTTTTTTGAAATTATTCTAAAAATATTCATGTTCCTTTGAACCTTTGATAGAAGTTTATTAACATGTTTGTTGAAATTTTAAATTAATAAAAGGACGGATAATATTCAATGATATGTTCTTGCAAATTTTAATGTTACTGATATAAAGCAGGTTGTAACCAGATCAGATATAAATGCATTTCCATAATAAATACACTTAATCACCTAACAAAAAAATATTTTTAACGATAACGTTTCCCAGCCATGCATTGGCAGCTTTTTGTATGGAAAAAGTGATCCAGGACATACACAAACATACTACTTTACCGTATTGACAGTATATTCCAGGCAGTTATAGCAGCAATAAATGGGTGAACAATCTGCATTGTTGTCACTGTCGGACAATTTTTTTTATTTAGGTTCCATACCCTACTTATTCACGACGGATTGGTCTAAAGCTAAGTATATTTTTATCTGAGTTCTTATCAAAACTCAGTTGAAAAAGCTGAATTGCGTATCTGATGGATCTTTTTTAATATTTCGTTCGATATGAGATATCAACTAGGTAGATACCTGGGTTTTTACTGTAATTTTGTGCAAGTTAGAAGTTGAAATTAGAAGGCAACTCGGGTACGTGTAAAGACATTGGAATCGAAAGTCGTGAGTATATCATGTTATGCAGTTTATAAAATATTCCAGTAAATGGGTACAATGTTAAAGATAAGACTTAAGAAGACTAGTTAGTAGGAATTATTGGCGGATAAGTAGGCCTCAATAAGATTCAGTGCATACTGGAAGTCGGGTCTAAGCGTAATGCCTCAGTGGCCATGAGTAAAGAATACAACTCTCTCAATGCCATTCATTGTCCACAATAACTTTTCACATTAATTTTGGACATTGCCTTTTTTAACCATATAATCCAAGATGACTGCGGATTTCTAAAGAATTCCGTTTTTTTTTAAATTCAATAAATCGCAAGTTCATTAAAAACTATGTTGACGTTTGCATTTCAAATTACTTCCTTCCCACTGTCACTCAGTTACTCGTAGCTAAATGTTGGTTGTTGTCTATGTTAAATACAGTGTTCACAAAACAAAATACGTATTTATAAAAAATTTTGTTATTATTTATTTATTTTCAATTTGTCTCACTTTCTGATAATGAAAATTTAATTATTTTTCATTTATAGTTCAAAAGAAAGGAAAAACGGAAAATCTAAATAATAATTATGAATTTATAACTAGTATTTAAAATTAATATTTGATATTGCTTCGGTCTACTTTATGTGGGATATGTAAGAAATATATAGATTTGATTTGATTATAAGTTATTTGTATATAACAGAAAAAATGCATGAAATCATTTGCACAAAATAACTATTAAAATATGTTTTTTGTTTGTTGTGGTTGGAGTTGGATGGGGATAAGTAAATATAATTAAATATTAAAACTATTTCCTGTTATAAGGCTGAATTCATTAATAATAAAAATTAAAAAACAATCAAAACAATTATTTTATATATATATTTATACTTAAATAAATATATGTGTATATATTTTAATATTTATATGTAATCATGGTACTATTTGCTGTGGTTTATTATTTCTTTCATTCAAATATATTTAATCTTTATTTGGTTTTGCGAATTCTTTCCTTTATACAATTAATAAATTACTTTAATTTGAATTTGTGGTTGAGTTTAATATCTTTGAACGGGAACTGGAGTAAGGAGTGTTGTTTTTATTGAATTTTGTGAAATATAAAATAAATTAATTGATAAGTTTGAATGAATTTTCTAAGTAGTAAATACTAAATGTTAGGTGTACAATTTCGCTTCTGCGCTTTCCCCCCAAAAAATTCTTAAACGGGAAGTAGTTGTCGGAATAGTTTCTAAGCATTCATTTCAAGGGCCTGCTAACAAGGACATCTTAAAGCACATATGCGATTGTGCAAAATTCTATACAGGTAGTCAACAGCAAATTCGCCTTAAAAACATCATCCAAGATGTCAAAATAAAATGTTTAACACCAAATTGAAATCAGAAAAATTTATCAAAAAGCACACTTTGAGTTCACTTAGTATGAATTCGCCTCAAGTACCCAATACACGTTTCAATTCAATTGTCAATTGAGTCTTTCAACTGAATTGATTGTTGGCCACACACTTCATAAACTGAATTGAAAGATTTTCATTCAACTGTCAAATTTATATTTGTTTACAACTACAAAATTTAAAATTTAAAAACTTTTATTGCAATGGCTGAATGGATTTTGTCTTTTTCATTTTATTTTTGTAATCAAAGCTTTTTATTTTCCAAAGTGCTGGATTTTTTTCGAGCAATTGGAAAATTTCAATGTCATTTTTATATTTTTAAAATTCTTAACTTTTTCCTTGCAAAAGAAAACTACTCGTACAAACATAAATTTTGACAGCTGATCAAAAGACTCGAACGCACACAGCACAATCGAATTGAAAGACTTTCTAGTCATTTGGAAAAAATCAAAATCTTTTGATTTTTATTCAACCAACTCGACAACTACCAAACTAATCAATTGACAGAGCCAAACACGCCTTGATTTGGAAAACAACCGACTCAATTGCCAATTGCATTGAAACGTGTATGGGGTGCTTTAGTTGTACGCAAGCTCGAACGTTGTAGAAAAAGCTGCTGAGTAGTACAGCGAAAAAGGCAAATTTATATAATCGGGATATCTTATTTGAATGACCATATGAGGGCGACTCTAGTGAGGCAAAGGAGCTACAAGGTACTTTTAATAACAGGGACTATAGGCAGAATCAGCTTTAGTGACACGAAGATATTCGTTTCATTGATGGCTGGAAATAAAAGCAATGACACTGGATCCGAAATCTACGGCCAAAATTTGTGAAGGATAACTTTAATATGCGAACAACCAACTATACTTTAGACCATCTTTGTTTGTGCTAGAAAATGTTTAAGGAGAAGTAAAAGGGGTAAAAAAATATATATGTACATATATTGTTAGACAGTGCTCAATGCCTTGTTTTCATATCACTTGACGTCAGACGAGGTCATGGACTGTACTGCTTTGAATTAAATTGGTGGGAACAAACAACAACACCAACAAACAGAACTTACATGCGTAATCATGAAGTGCATGTTTGAAAGTAAAGGGCTGACTGTTTAGCAAACAGAAGTGATCGACATATTTTCATCCAAACCAGATCATTTCTTTAAATCAGGAATGGCTATGTCAAAGAGAAGACGGAAGCATGGGTTTAGTCGGAAATCGTTTGCCACTTGGAAGATATACCTGCTTTTAAAGAAGCAAATGGCTTCATTTCACTGTCTCAAAAAACCATAAAGGTTTCTGAAGCTCGACAAAATGGATCTCAAGATCATACCGAGATACTTTACGGGACAGGAGAGAGACATTTGAAAATTTTATTTTTGAAGGTCTAGCTTTTGGTTCAGGAACATTCAAGTTCCTTGGAGGGTCATCTATTGCTCCAAAGGAAATGTGTGGTCTCCCATTAAACCAGGTAATCGGATTCTTTCATATCCTTAAAGTGTTGCACTGAACACAAACACTGCTGAAAATATTCTACGGTACGCGTTTTCACAGGACACGAAAGCTCCAAATAACTTCTAACAGATTTTAAAATTGAGAAAAATTATGTCTGCAGACTATGTTTGGAGGAAGCTGAGACGACAGCGCATGTTGTTTTTGATTATTCAGCCCTGGCTGAGAATCACTTGATGATACATTTTAAATGAAGGGAACTCATTACCATAGGAAATGCATGCGCTTACTAGGAACTTAGTGATGAGAATGGTGGTCGATAACTATTAGACAGTAAGAAATCGCTAGAGCCAGCGCTGGTGATTCTGCGAACTGCATGATGGAACTCTTGAGCATTTGCTCTATGAATATCCAGATTTAGAGTATCGCCGGACAAATTTTCTTGCGAGGAGATTCTGCACTTCCAAAGAAAATATATGGACTCACTCAACCACTTGGTTAGCTTCATTCGTAACCCCAACCTGTTTCAATGAACAGAAAAGAGCAAAAAGGAACGTATGGTCTCTCTTATAATTGTAATAATCACGGGTATTGATGTGTTACTTAGTGATTCCATTCAGAAAAGTATTCAGGGAAGATGTAGTTTAATTCGGTATCCCCTTGTAGAAAAGTCAGATAAAAAAGGTGTAGTAGACAATACTTTCTGTCGTGATATTTAAAAAAACTTTGCATGAACTCTTCCTGATGCGCAGTGTTCCCATATTGCCCATGTGAGCGAAATTTACTATATAGTGGCACGTGAACGGTATCCAGCATAGCTTGATTGACAAGAAAGTTCTTGCGAATTCAAATTAAATTCATTTTATTCGTGGATCGCTTCAAAAGAAGCCAACCTTCGAGTAATGGCTAAGAGATACGAGAAAATTTGTGGAAATTAATGAGAAATTTAAATTCTCGAGTGTTGGAAAAAAACGGCAGAAGTGAAGTTGTACACATAAAAACAACAAGCAAACAAATTTAATTATATATACACTAAATAGGAAATTTGTTAGTCAGTTATCTTATTTATTAGTTTTTCCATATTAGTAACACAAGAATATTCAGTTTTAATTTGAGAAAAAAATTCTTTAGCAACGTTTTCTGTTTATGAAAATGTCTTACCTAAAAATATAAAATGTGTAGGTAAAATGAAACATACGAGTAAATATGAAAAAAATTATGAAAATCATAAAATATTTAAGAAATTTCTTTGCTATTTTTCATGTTATTCTTGCTGTTTTCTTATAAATACATGATTTAAACTTAAATAAAAAGTCATAAACAAATTGGAAAAATTAGTTTTAAATTTATAGCTATTGTTTTTTTTTAAGTTATTTACTGTGTTTATATTTTCATATAATCCCTGTCAATTGATATTGTTTTTAAAAAACAAAAATATAACAAATTCACTGTTTTATTTTATTATTTTATTCTATGGTTTTGGTTTTGGTTTTCTTCATATTTCAACTTTATTTCTTCGGTTCGGTATTGCGTTATTGAAATAAGTTATTTTGTTTGCACAAAAGAACTTTTCTTTTTCATTATAATAGAATAATTTAAGTATATATTAATATAAATTTCTTAGATTTCATCAATATATTAAATCTTAAATTAACACAAATTTTAAGTTTTACTTATAGATTATTTCAAAATAACTTATAAAAAGAAACAAAAAAAGAAGAATCGTTACTATTTTATATTGCTGATTTTTGCTGAACTTTTTCAAGTTTTTTAATCAATTTTACTATTTTTTTTTGTTGACTTTTTGGTTTAGGTTTCTTTTAACTATTTATTTGTTTTTCATTTAACTATGGTTAATGGTATTTATTTCAATCATTTTTATTTATATATTTTCATATGTTGATTGTAAAACATTTATTTTCATTTACTTTAATTAATAATATTTCTTTTTGTGTATATTGTATATATTTCTATGGCAATAAAAAAATCTGTAAAAAATTTGTCATTTAACAGAAAATTTTTTTGTTAGTTTTATGGTTCTATGGGCACATTGTTGATTTGATTCTCAGGTTAAAAAAAATCTATTTTGAAAACGTTTAATTTTTATTACTTAAAAATTGCAAGGAGTTTTATTTAACTTTAAAAATTATATTTTTATAGGAACAACCAATTTTAAAACGTATATATTAAAACAAAATAAATTAATAAAACAATTTAAATGTGTACACTTTCTATGCTGATAAGGCCTAATGTTTGAAAAAATGCTACCAACTTTGACCTTTCGGTAATTACAATTTAACCCTTTCAATCTTTTTGCCTTATGACCAGAAAACCGAAACAAATTTTTTTTTATTTTCTTATCATATAATGACCTTATTCACAAACGCGTAATAAAGTTAATGTGTACATTAAAACCGGTTTTCCCACATAAAAATGCAACATTAAACCGACAATAACTTTAGTAATCGTTTGTGAATAAGGCCATATATATCTTGGTTGTTCCATATTTATTCTACGAACTCTGTTGCATGCAACAAAGTTGAGTAGTGTAATTATGAAACAAATTTTAAGTTATTTCAAATGTTTAAACTCAAATATAAAAGTGAATGCTTTACGCTTATTTTTTCAGTCAAACAAAACAGTAAAAATTTGGCCAGTATTTCTTCGATGGAAAAAGCAGTCAAAACTTTTATTAACAAGTAGAATTTCAGCTTTTATATTTGACTGCAAAAATATTAATTAAATTTTTAATCATGTTTAAACTTTAAAAATTACAGTATAAGTTCAGTAATTATGTCAATATATAATGAATACTGGTTTGATTAAATTGCCATTTAACTAAAGCCTAATACTAGCTTGCTTGATGCTCACTGCGGGCTAACCACAAGCATCAATAAAAATTACTGTGTATTTTTTAATAAAAAATAATTTTTTCCATGAGTTTTATTGTTGAGAATTCTCGGAAATGCGGGTAACCTGGATGTGTCGAAAAATCAATATTTTTCAATTAAATATTTACCAGTTCAAATGACTGATGCGATTTTTTATTTTGACAAAGAGAATTGTTTCACTTCCCAAATAAACGGATCATATGTTGATGTTTTTCACTTGCGTAATAATAAAAGTTTTGTAATTAAAACTCTGATTGCTCGACGAACAACCGCATCTACTTTATGGGTTTTAAATTCGTTTTTGTTCTATGGCTAGAGTAAACATATTGATATGCCATATAAACCGATGAAAGTTTGCAAAAAAAATTTCATATATTCGACAATTTAATCAAACCAGTATTCATTATATATTGATATAATTACTGAACTTTCACTGTAATTTGTTTAAATTAAAGTTGAAACATGATTGAAAATTTAATTCATATATTTTTTGAGCCAAATATTAAACGCTCGCATTATTACTAAAACCATGAGTAAATTCTTAAATGCAGTAATTGTACATTATTGAAAGTTTATACCATGTTTTTGCTCTTGTAATAATGAAAGCAGCTTTCAAGTTGGTCACATCGTCAATAACAGCAACAAAATTTACAAACTTGGCAGCATTTTATTATGTCAGGCATGTGAAACATATTTTTTTTTTGGCATATAAAAAGTTTGTAAAAACAAAAACTTAATATGAATAAATCATAATAAATAAAAATAAATAATAAATATCGAGGTAGAATAGCGATATTCACTTTAAAATGTTTATGTTTACTTTGATACAATTTCTTTTATTTATTTAATTACATGCTTGTTTTAAGATAAATTGCTTGTTTTTTCAATTTTTAACTATTTCAATATATAATAATATAATTATAAACGGTTTATTTGTATTGTTTAAACAATTGATTCTTTTTTGTTGTTGTTATTGAATTGCTTATAAATAGAAAAACTAGTTTTATTACATTTTTTTGTCTCTTAAGCCCAAAGTGTTGGGTTTATTTTATAGGAGCTAGTGTTTAATAAATATCGTGTTTTTAAACATATTTGGGGTATTCAAACGTTGTCCTATTAAGTCATGTTGTCATAATGTCTTACTATTTTAAAAATTTTTAAAAATTAAAAAAAATGTTTTTGGGCTTCAAACAAAAAAGTCATAACATAATAAAAAAAGACTATGAAATATGTTTACTGTTTTTTCATATACAAGCAGTGGAAATTCGAGAAAAGTATGAGAGAAATTACATACTGCTTGTTCTTCTTCGTTATATATTTTCGTTTTATTATTTTAAATTTATCATTTTATGACTACCATTTGAATACCCCAAATATGTAAAAATAATGCAAACAAAAAAAGTAACGTAATGTAATAAGAAGAATATTTTTATACAACTATTTAATAAATATTAACTATTTTATATAGAATATTGCATATTATATAATTAGTTATAAGGAACCTTATTTTGATTAAGAAAAAAGAATACGATATTAAATTAAATAAATATTAACACAACTAATTAATTAAGCTTTTAAAACTCCTCAAAACATAATTTTAAATGTTTTCAAAATAAATTTTGTATAACTTTTCTTGATTTTTAATTATCTTTTACTATGGCTAATGAGGCTATTGTTGTTTTTTAAAAAATAATTTTTGTGTAATAAATAGAAACATTTTCTTTTTACAAATTTTTCTGATTTCAATAATTATGCTGGTTTGTTTTTTTAGATTTTTTATCAGTTCTTTTTAAGTTCTCTTCTTATTTTCATACAATCAATCATTTTACTATTTATTGTTTGAATTTAATTTAAATTTTGCTTATTTCTTACAACACTTATATGGTATGGATTTATTTAATGTTTTTTTTTTGTTTGTATTTTGTTAATGAAAAATATTATTTTATAATTAAATTATTAAAATTATGTGTGTGTATTTTTTAATTTTTTTGTATTATACATGACAAAATATTATTAGTAGAAAAAATTAAATTAAAATTATAGGTATTTAAAAATCAAATGAAATTAATTTAAATTTTAACTGAAACTTATGTATATTGTTTATTTGATATTTTATGATTTAAGGTTAGTTTCTTTCTATATGTAATATGTATGTAAATAAACATTTAATATTTATTACTTAAAATCTTAATACTGTTTTAAATTTAAATACTATTACTATTGTTTAATCTTGCTGTTTGTTTTCTCTGTTGGTTTAATAATATTTTAATTTTAAATTAATTTAACTGAATTGGCTTCTTCTCAAGTTGATTTTTTTCTTTTGTTTTGTTTTGTTCAAGTTGACTTAAAAACTATTATCACTATTGCAGAAAGCGGCTATTTTTATTGATTTTTTTTGTTTCGGTTGAGTTTTAATTTTCACTTTAATTATATATTATTTAGTTTTATTGTTTGTAATTTTTTGGTAGGCAAATTGAATTGTAATTTTGATTATTTTTGGTAGCCGGAAAATGATTTTGTTGGAGAAAATAATTTTTTTTCTTTTTGTTTAAAAATTAAAACAAAATTTTGTTTTATTTTATTAGTTTCTAAACACTAAATACGTATACTTTTTATATATTTTTTATTATATTTTTTTATTTAAAAGAAGAAAGGATTGTTTTTGGTTATGATTTGATTTGGATTTTTTTTAATACATAAATAAAATGGTTTATACTAGAATCATTAGATTTAGAAGAACATAATTAGTTTATTCTGGATTAAACAATCATTTCTGTTAAAAGAAATTCATTTGATTTTTAATAATCAGATCCAGTATAATGGAAATATTTTTAAAATTTTCTTAAATTTGTTGACAGAAATAAAAGTTCAACAAAAATTATTTAAAGCAAACAATTCGGTGTTTCAGAACTCACTTTAATATATAAAATTGTTAACTAAAATACTAATGAAATATGATCCCTTTTCGAAAAATAATTAATTAATCAGGCCAAAATTTTAATTTATTGTTAATTAGTTCTAAAAACAATAATATACATATAATAAAAATTCTACTGGCACAAAACGGTTTTCCACTTTGTCGAGTGAAAGGTTGGAGTTCTTGCATTTTAAGCCTAGTACGCAGTTCTGCATTTCAGGTTGTCATATGAAGTATGTTTGAGTAAGAAAACATACTGATATTTAAGATTGAAAAATTTTCAGGCAATTTCTATTATTTCTAGTATGCAGCTGAAGAAAAAAGTCAGAGAAGTTTTCGTTTAATACATGTACGCATACTGGCTATAGATTTAAACCTGCTTCTCTGAAGGAATCTTAAGTTTTTCAGATTATCTATATGTACTTTAGAATTGGTGACTCTGGAATTAGTTTCATGATGTTTTTTGAGCAAGATAAAGTTTGAAAATTCTTTCAACTGATTTTATTTCCATTACCATTAAGCTAAAGTCGTATTAAATCGATGAAACTACCTTCGAAAGTATTAATCTATAAATATAGTGGAATTTCGTTTTGACATTTTGAAAAAGCCGTTTTAATGATTTCTTTGAAAAAATTAACTGATTCTTATGTCTATATAATCTGGCCATCCCATGATATGAAAACGTTGAACAATAGCTGAACTTTATTTTGAAATACACAAAACAACTGTTCCCATCCGTTCTTGACGAACTTGTACTGTTTCCGAAATATTCAACTAAGTGAACTAGGCAGATTAACAGCTGCCTAATTTGAGTACATGTCAATTGCGAAACATGTCACTGATATCGATGAAATACTCATAATATCATGACTTATTTCAAATGATCAAACACCATACATACATATGTATGTATGCAGGAATTCCGTTTTATGTATATGGTGTTTGACATTTCTACAAGACTCATCTGTGCCGACGGTGCCACCCGGCTTTTTATTCATTTTGACACCTAGCAAGGTATTTTCTACAAATTTTCAATCGTTGTAGAACCGGTACTATCTGGTTGATCTGCCCTGTAACTGGAATTCTTACTTATTTACTTGTCAACAAAGGCAGATCATGGAGGTTCTAGCGGTTCTACAACAATAATAAATTTGTAGTAAAACATATCTGAATAGTCGTCGGGTGGTTAGTCTACTACATTAAGTACCGTTATCAGTAACATTGATATTGTGAATGATTATCGACAAAGGTGGAAAGCGCCACTCATTATTTTACGTAAAATGCTTTTTAAATGCATAGATGAGATTTTACATATAATTATATATTAAAGTTAGAGTAAACACATTGTTTGTTACTGAAATCCATTTTTTACATGCATACATATGTATGTATATATTGCAAATAATATATTATGTTAGTGAACTAATTCTACTATCAACCATTTTATTTATAATAATTTGTTAATAAAATTTATACATGACCAAATATTTTTATGTAAATTTTTATTTTTTCATGTTTTATTTTTTATTCGAAAACTGTTCAGTTTGCCTGTTTTTTATTCAATATTTTTTTTATTATAAAGTTATTTTTTATGTTTGCTAAATAATTATTTCATATATACGTTTTAATTATTTATTATTATGGCTTTCAGACTGCAATTTTAAAATCTTGTTAAAAATTATTTGTACTTTTGGTTCATAAATTGGGCTATTGTAGATTTGTTAGGTTTTATTATTTATTTGCTCATATTGTTAGCATTATGGTTTTGCATTTGTTGTTTCTTTTTAATTAATTTTAAAATATTTTATTTAAGAAAAAAAACCTTTTTTATTTCTTGCATGTGTTTTGTATTATCTTGGTCAATTATAATTGGTTAACTATATTTATTGGAAATTCCCTTTTAGAGAAAAGAAAATTTTCAATAAAAATACAGTTTTTTTAAGGTATATGGTTTGTTTTGTTATTTCAATAACTTATTTGATTTTGTAGAGTTTGGTGGTGAACAAAATTAATTGCATTTGTTTAATATTTAAAAGAAATCATATAATCATGGCCAAAAGTTAGCAAAATTTTTGAATTTTGTTCAAAATTGCGGTCCGTAAATGTATAATTTATCAAAGGTTTGTTATAATTTCTTTGTTTATTTAGTATTATAGTGATTATTTTTTCAAGATTTTTCAAATTATTATTTTTTGTTTGTTTTTTTATTTAAATAAAGTTTAAAAAGAGTTAAACCCTTATTTGACTCGAAGGAGTCAAGAGATTAAGCCTGTGTTTTCCCTCTGTTCCGGTTGTTGCTTAATTTTTAAGTCTCGGTCTGGTTATGAATTGTAATACTTCTTGTATTGTTTTCTAAGTCCAGTTTTTTTTTCAAATATAATGTAATTTTTGGAGCATTTTTTTATTTTATATACATACATTAATAAACTTAAAAATGAAAAAATTAACAAATTAAAATTTAAAGAAAATTAATAGAAAACTGAGATTTTTCATAAAATGGAGTAAAAAATTTTGATAATTTTGTTTTAGATTTTAATAATTTTGTTATTTTTTTTAAAGAATATTAGTTTAACTTTTTACAAAAATTTTGATTAATTTTGTTTTTTAAGAGCCTAAAATGTTTAGATTTTTTTTTTAATTTACAAAAGTTTTATATACAAGGATTTTTATTATTAAGTGTATCACAGTGACATTCAGTCTAATTATTTTATGCTTTTACTAGAACTATAATTTATTTGCATGATTTATTTCTTCTTTATACATGTGGTTTTTCGTTTTAAAAAATTTATATATTTTTATAATTGTAAGCCAAAAGATGATTTTTGTTAAAAAGAAAAAAAAACTAAGTAAAACAAAACTATGTACGATTTAGTTTAGTCTAATTTAAAAAAGAAACCCATGCTTATCTTAAGTTATTTTTTTTTGTATAATTCTAATAAAAGCTAATTATTTTTCATATGCCTTGATTAAAAAATTTTTATTTTATTTATGTGATGTGTTAAATATTTGTCCAAAAATCTTTTGCCGAAACTTGAATTTTGTTTAATTATTAGGTGTTGTTTTTATTAATTTACGATATGGGCCTAAATAATAATTTCATTTAATAAAATTTTGTCTAATTAAAACAACAGTTTAAAAATACCAAACAAATAATTTTGTTAATAATTTAGATATTTTGTAATTATTTACTTAAATTTCTTTTCCAACTATAAAACTTTTGTATTTACATTAATTATTTACCAACTTTACACTTTTTGTAAATTATTTTAGTTAAAAAAATGAATTAAAAACTTGGCAAAAAAGAAACTATATTCGAAAAGCCATAAAAAATGGAAGGATTTGCTTACAGATTTCTTTTCACATTAACAATTACATTCACTGAAGATATATTTTACTTCGAAAAGCTTAATTTTCTGAAAATGATTTTTTTGATCTTTCAAAATTTTTTTGATATAAAGAATTTAACTATGGCAATTGATTTAAAATTTCTAAAACTTAAAGGATTTTGAATGAGAAAAATTATTTTGGTTCCAGTATTTCATTGGTGTTTTTAATATCAATTCTCACTCGCAATTTTTCTTTCATTTTCGAATTCGAATGAGAAGGCAGAATTTTCGTTTAAAAGAACAGTGTTATTTTCTAATCAAATCACCGAGCAAAATGCTAGGACATTTTAAAAACCGTGATGCTACTTCTAATGTCTAATGAGTATTTAAAGGCGTATTTACTGCAAAGTAAATATGGGCCTATTCAGAAATGCATCTTCCCTGCACCAGAACAGACTTTTTTAAGTGCGATTTAAAATCTAATGATGGTTTTTTATTTTTATTAACACGATGGTCCATTGAGTATTTGACAATACTTAGGGCATCATCTGCTTCAATGTTATGTTTGTCGGTCGATTATGGATGGCAACCGCACTTCAGTTGCAACATTTCTTAACTTGCTAATGAATTAGATGTTCACATGAATTAGAAAAATAAAAAAACAACTTTAAATTCTAATTAGCACCTTAATAAAACGAATATATTTCACTAAAACTGAGTAAGTTAATAATGATAGAAAATCGAATATCCTATCCGGGTGGGTTTCAAGAACGCAATAATAAAATTAGCTATT
This sequence comes from Gymnocheta viridis, assembly GCA_956483585.1. Classification (NCBI taxonomy): domain Eukaryota; kingdom Metazoa; phylum Arthropoda; class Insecta; order Diptera; family Tachinidae; genus Gymnocheta; species Gymnocheta viridis. The sequence goes on along the minus strand of OY101444.1, from coordinate 71,309,930 downwards.
TTCGAAGCAAATGTAATACTACTATTTCATTTTGAAATGTTTAAAAAGAAATTTCTAAGAAAACATTGGTAGGTACTCCGCAATTCGAATCGTAAGAAAGTATTTTTGAATTGTAATTTAAAATATAAACAAATTCGAACACTTTTTTATTTTCAAATCTAATTAGACCTTATAATAAGCGTTTTCGCAATTGAATCACCATGCTTATAATAAGGTATAATAGATATATAAATGAAATTTTTACTTATAGAAAATTAAAAGCAAACTGAGCTCCTTTTGTTCTTTTGATGATCTTTTTTACAACTTTTCGATTTCATTTCTTTAAGCCTTTTTCAAATGTATTTATAAGCCAAAAGATTTGTTTTTATTTGCCAAATGATTGCGACCAAAAATTTTAGTGATACCCCATTTTCTGTGTATTTTATAAAAATAAAACATTAAAACATAAAAATAAATGGAAAAAATAAAACAAAAATTAAAAAATGTTTATAATTTATTTTATTCATATAAATATTTTGTGTTTTGTGAAAGAACATAAAACTAAAATTTAAATAATAAATCTTAATTACTACAAATATATAAAAAGTAATGATAAATTTAAACAAAAAAAATTAAAAATGAAACATTATTCAATAAAACAATTAAATTTTTGACACTTTTTTTATATTTAACTTAAAACTTTAAATGGTGAAAGAAGAAAAACGTATTGAAATGAGTGAATCAAAGCGAAAATACATTAATATTTAGATTTATATTTCATAATCTTTAATGTATTTCAAATTATAGAATAAATGCCTTTTTACCTACGAATAGACGATATTTTTCTTTAAGTTCTAATACACACTCTGTGAAAATAATAAATGTTAATGTTTGAAGAAAGGAAAAAAATTGTAATGACTTTTTTTATTTTCTATAGGAATACTTTTTTTCAATTTATAAATCTTTTCTTGTTATATGGCACTCTGGAGTCTACAATGAGTTTTGCAACAAATTTTGATGAATGTGGGTAAAAAAAAGTTTTTTTTTTGCTGCGCGTAAAGCCTATTTTTTAAGAACAAATTGAATTTGAATGGAGGAAGACGTTACTTATTTTTTTGGAAATATATGTATCTGTTGCATTTTACACAATTTTAAAAATTAACAGCTGAAATAATCACAATTCTATGAAAGATATAAATACATACAATTAAGAAAATTTTGCAATAAATTAAAATAAAAATAATATAGTTTACTTACTAACTAATAAAAAATGTATTAGTAACAAAAAATATGATAATAAATTGCCTTAACTAAATAACGAAAAAATCTTACAAAATTAAATTTCTAAAAGAAATATTTTTAAAAAAGTATACTAAAGCTGCTCTTTCAAGTAATAATAGATTTCTTGCACATTTCAAAGAAAAAGTTTTGCAATGTATTTAAATGTGAGTGTTTCAAGGTTTAAGCAATCGTATTAAACTCCCTTCCTATAAAGCAATTACTGGAGCCGAACCAACGACGATTTGGTTGGTACATACATATATACAAATATAAAGTATACATACATATATTAAAGTTAAAAATATTAAAAGTCGGGTTATTAAACACTTAACATGTTACTTGACACCCAATTTTAGTTTTAGACAACTCTGTAGAACTTTTTTATTCAAGCCCCTACTACACAAATTCGCGTTCGAAATTGACAAATTCCATATTGTGCTTAATATCAATATGGCAATTTTCGTTTGAGTACATAAAATTCCTTACGGAACATGCGGGTTAAGCGAAACTTATATTTTTAATTTTAAAAATACTATGCTATTGGAATATAGAGGAGCGCTTTAGATAAGAATACCCTAGGCAAATGGACCATTCTACCTAAATTAATGCATATATATGTAAGTATCTCCAGAAAGTCAACGTAGCCATTTTGATTATTTCCTTATGAAAACTAGAAGTCGTATTCATCAAGCTGCATTGTCGGAGGTGCTTTTGAAGAACAACGCCGAAAGCGAACACATTTCAGAAAGTCTAACTTGCAGCTAATTTACATACATATGTACATATGTATGTATGTCGGAATTGCGGCAAAACTTCCCAATAAGCTAATCTGAAGAAACTTTAAATTCCCTTCACTAAATTGCAGTTGCTGTTATGTGGACTTAATGTGAATGTCAACTCGATCTTATTTAAAACCCAATACACATGCCAAAATATAATTTGATGCAATTTTTAACACAAAATACTAAATTTATCAGACACCCAATGGCGCATTATTAATTTCAACGCAAGAAAAACATCTGTACAAATTCTTAAATTATTGCATCTTGTATCGTGCTAAAACATACCTTATTTCGGCTGAAAGTTTTTCTTGAAAACTGTTGCTTCGACTATGGAACAGCATTACAATTTTTAAACACACACACAATGAATTTTAACTTAAAAACTTTAACTTTTGTAAAAATTTGCACAAAACATCACTTTACTTTTATTTTCTGCTTGATTGACACTATTGTGAATACTTCGAGGCAGAGCTGTGCACTCCTAATTTAAGTTGTGGATTGTCAAAGTTAAGCACTACCGTTACATTCACATTACATTTAAATACACTGCAAGAAATATTCTGTGTTTTTTAATAAAGTCTAAGAATATAGTGATACAATATTTGTTTTGCTTTAAATGATAACTTTAAATTGTTTTCTATAATTTCAGGGAAGGTAAAAAAGTATTTGATTTCAAGTAAGTTTACCAAGTTTAGAGTCCTTTTCGAAAAGACTAGTTGCTCTTTTTTTAAAAGAAAATATAAAAAAATAAACGCTTAAACGTTTTGATTTGATGTTTGACTTAATTTTTAAAATGTATACGTTTTTAAAACATTTTGTTTTGTATGTAATTGCTTATATGTGCATGAAATTTAAAATTCACATGTTTTTGCTCAGTATATCTATTCGTTTAGCAAATGCTTAAAAAGGACTCTTAATGTTTTTGAAACTACTAAATCAGTTACATACATAATTATGTGTTAAAATATCAGGAAAAAATTGTTTTTAAGAAAAATCATTGTATACTTAGGATTGTTGATATTATCATAGAGATCCGAATATTGAGTGTATATGTGGATGTATAGGAATAGCATGGGATAGAGTAGGTGGAGGTCCTGTAGGTGGTGGATGCGCTGGTGGCGGTTGATTGTGAGCGTGCGTTGTGTGGCCTTGATGATGATGCGAAGAAGTGGCCGTGGCAGCTGCTGCTACGGCGGCTGCTGTAGGTGGCATACTTCCCACGGGCGGCAATGTTATAGACAGTGTTACAGTTTGCGGAACTTGATTAGCTGAACTGCTGGCATGCTGTTGTTGCTGTTGTTGTTGCTGCTGCTGTTGATGATGGTTGTGAGCAGTTGTTGTGTTCGTAGTACCACCGTTACTAGCAGCCGTAGCTCCACTACCTCCGGCCGATGTCACAGTCGATGTTGTTCCCGCATTTGGGGGATGTCACTGAGCCACTACCGAGCTTCCAGCATTTTGCTGCACCACTACACCCGGTGCCACTGAATTTGACACACTTACCGATACAGCTGGTTGTACGGATCCCGCATGAGCTGCTTGTGGCTGTCCTTGAAAGGGATGCTGGAATGGTGGCCCATAACATTGAGGAAAGTACAGTTCATTTTTCACTTGCGATCCTGTATTTCCTCCGCCGCCTCCTCCCATCGAACGCGGTAATATATTGTTTTTGTTTTCTCCCGGCTGTGGGACTGGATTGTTGTTGTTTAGAAACTGTTGTGCTGTTGCATTTTTGGTTTCATTCATTAAATGATTGGCCGCGACGGCAGCTGCTGCTGTTGCCACTGCGGCCGCTGAGTGTGTTGTATTGCTGTTGGTATTATTGGCCCGCCGCGTTTTTGTCGCACTCGGATTCATGTGGTTGTCAATGTGTTTGGTTACTTCGTTTTCGGTAGCGAAACGTCGTCGGCAGTTTGGCATGGGACAGCAAAATGGACGATCACCCTGAAAGGAGTTTTTGAAAAGGCAAAGAAATAAAGAGTTAAAATATTATTTTGCAACTTCTTCATATTATTTATTTGTATTCGCTGAAATTTATGATTAAGGATATTTAAAAAAGCCGTTAACAATGAAAGTGATTCATATATCATCGTTTTTTTAAGAAAATTTAAATAGATATTTAAATTAAACACTGAAAATCACTGGTCACTTCGTTGAGTGAATATATCAAATAATAGTTAAAGCGATATTCATAATCGTGCATTTTCTGATATTGTACAATAATATTGTCAACGTGTATGTCATATTAAAAAAAGATCAATACTACAACTGAGAAAAGTGAGATCTACTTTGAAATGTTATGTTTACTTGCTTGTTATGGGAAGAGTTGTTTGATCTTTATTTTATTGTGATACTTATTGAATATTATAGGGTAAAACGCAGTTAAGAGATAAACAATTTTGAATGTGTATTTAACAATTAAGGAATTGTTACTCGATAAATTCAGACACTGTGAATACTAAAAAGTTGTTAATTCTATATACAAATTTAACAATTTTATGTTTATATTTTATTACCAACTTTCACAATTTTTTCGTAGCTAAAATACTATGATTATTCTTATAATCAGTACAAAACTTTTAACTTTTTTAAAACTTCCTCGTTAATATCAATTATATTTTAATTTACACTCTTATTTCATTGTTATACCAGCTGATCAAACATCTGAAAAAATTTGAAACCAAAACACAGTCAAAATGGTTTAAATACTTTTGTTTAACGTTTTTTTAAAAACTTGCTTGAACATGTTAAAAACTGTATTAGTCTGAACATAGTATAAACAACAACAACAGCAGGCATTTTGTTTTTGTTATATCTCTTGAATTGTCAATTCAAACAACAATCAAATTATTTTCGATTTTCTTTTATTTTCAGTTTTCACTTATTGAAAACTTTCTCAAATCACATAAATATTTAGTTTTTTTCATTGTGAACAAATTTTAGCAATTGATGAAAGATCAGCTGTCGAAATGAGTGTACCTTATAATTAATATACCCTGGTATAAGTCGTAGATTTCTTGAAAGCGGGAGATTTCAATTATCGAATAATTATTAAAGAGAACAAAAACAACAGACTAGTCACCCTTTTTTAATTGAAATAGTTTAAAAAATGTCTCGATTTGAAAACACTCCATTTACAGAATGGGTCTGTATATTTAAAAATATAATTTCAGGGTCGAATGTATTAAACAAAACACTATTATTAAACAACGACATAGAAATAATTGATCTTTTTATAATTTTAGAATGGAAAGGGGGAGTGGAAATACCCTTTTGTCCTTTCCATTGATACTGAACTTTTAAATTGGATTTTAGTTAAAGTGTGTGAAAAAAACTTTTTAATTCTACCACTACCTGATGCGTCCGTGTATGCTGATCCAAAATGGCCTTCTGACGGAAATCTTTGCCACATTGAGCGCATTTATACGGTTTCTCTCCAGTATGTATGCGAATGTGCTGCAAACGAAATCGATTACAATTTTTTTTAAATTAATAATAAAAAAAGTCCTCTTTAGCTTTTGATAATACCTGATTTAATATGGTTCGCTGACGGAAGAAACGCGGACAGTAAAGACAACCGAATGGTTTTTCATTGGTATGTATTCGTAAATGTTGTGTCAAGTGCGACTGCTGACGGAAACGTTTACCGCACTCGGGACAAGGATAAGGACGTGATTCGATATGTATGCAACCGTGCTGTAGCAGTGTGGTCTTCTGTTTGAATTCCTTATCACAAATGGGACAACGTACATACAGTGGCATATTAGCCGGACGGATGCCAATGTGTGACAAAACATCGGGTAAGATTTTTTGACCTAAAACAAACAAGAAAAATCAAAAGTTATTATAACTTTCTATTTAGACAGTAAAGGGCCTTAACCCACCTTTACCATCTTTAAAATATGCAGGATAGTGTATACCACCATCTTGGCCACCTTGTGAATCTTCATCGTGATAACCATCGCCGGCAATGCCATTTTTCGTGTCATTCTCGTCGCCCGGATATGGTACATCTTGGGGCCACAATGTGGGATGGGGACCATTTTTAAATATAAGATGTGGTGATACATCTGCGTAAAATAAAAACGATAAGCAAATAAATAATTTTTAATTTGTTGCTCAAAAATATTTAGTTTTCGAGAATTTTCTTAAGACTAAGCTAAACTACTGAGAGGAGAGAGAGTAGAAGGAGAAACGGCAAAGTGCTTCAGCACTTTCCTTAGAGTAATAGAGTTTAAAATTTAATTTAATAAATGAGAGCCATACAGTTAATATAACAATTTTGAAAGTTTTTGCCAGATTTTTTTTACAAAAAAGATTTTCCAAAATAATGGCCTTAAAGGCGAAATTTTCTAAAATGTTTTAAAAATTTTGAATTTTAAGGCGAACGAATGTTTCTTTGGTGGCTTTTTAAAGCCATTAGTTTTGGAAAATCAAGCCAATTCCTTGTTAACAAAGTGCTTTGCAAGTAATTCTTTAAAAAAAAAGTTCCAAATTTAAAGAGAAAAAATTTTGTAAATTTGTTTTGCCAAAAGTTTTCCCTAAACTGTAACTCTCGGTTTGTCTTTTATCTTGGTTTGATTTTGCAAAATTTCTGTTATAATTTTTTTTTAAGAATTTATTCAAGAACTGTCGCTCGCCTTGGTGGGTTCGCACATGTTGATTAAGGATGGCCTTCTGGCGAAAGTGCTTGCCGCACTCGGGACACGCAAAGGGCTTCTCACCCGAATGGATGCGAACATGCTGATTCAGTATCGCCCGCTGTCTAAAGCCTCGATTGCAGTAACCGCAAGTGAACGGCTTTTCATTGGCGTGTATACGTAGATGTTGCGTCAGATGTGATTGCTGGCGAAAGCGTTTGCCGCACTCCGAACAAGGATACGGTCGAGCATCTGTATGTATTCGATCGTGCTGCAGCAGGGTACTTTTCTGCTTGAAATCTTTGCCACATGTCAGGCACTTGAACAGCCTTAGATCACTGTGAGGTTTAGGAGGTTTATGACTGCCTGACGTTGAGTTGTTATTGCTGCTAGAGGTGGGATGACGTCCGCCGGAGCCATTGGAGGTTGCTGCATTATGATTCGAGCCATTCTGTTGATTATTACTATTGGCCGAGCCATTTTGTCCGGGTAAGAGTTCGGGCAAGGTGTAACCCTCTAGACCATTAGAGGGACCATTGGCTGCACTTTGATCCATGCTGCCATTAAGACCCGTCAAAACCGGCTTGTTGAGATAGTGTAGGGGTGGGAAACCGGGCGGTGCCATTAGAGCGCCTTGACCTGGATGTCTTGGTGCGTAATAGCCGGATAGTTCACCGTTTGTTGTAGGAAAATTGCTGTGATCGTTAGGTTGGCCATTTTGTTGTACATGCGGATTATTCCCCGCTGAATTGTCTGCTGACCCGGTAGCACTGCCGTTTTGTTGCTGATGCTGTTGGGGATCGTTTGAGCTTTGGTTTGGATTTGTTTGTTGGCTGGGATTTTGATGTTGGTGACCAGAACCCTACGAAATATGAAAGAGTAAAGGAATCAAGATTAATTTTTGTTAATTTTTCGCCAAGAAAAATACGTAAAAGGTCTCATTTCTTAAAACGAAGTTACTTGTTACATCACGAGATTAACTTAGCGGACCCAAGTGAGCAACCATTAAACTTCGTTTTCAAAAATGAGGTACTTCCATCAAACACAAATAAAAAGGTTAAATTTGAAGGTTTTCACAAAGGATACTTTGTAGGTATTTTTGATAAAAGGTACTTTTAGTGAAATTTACATTTTACACAAATTTTATATTTGCAAAACAGTACTTTTTATATAAGAAACCTTCAATAAAAGGTACATTAATAGAAGGATTTATAAAAAGATAATTATTATGAAAAGCGTTCTTATTAATGTCACTTTTTTTAAAGATCCTTTTTGTGATAATTATATAAATTAGAATTTTTCTAAGAGGTAAAAAGGTACTTTTAAAAATAAAAATAAAAAATAAAACTTAAAAAAAAGTTCCGTTTTGGAGAAAGTACTTTTTTTACAAAATGAACTTTTTACACAATGTACTTTTTATAAAATTAAATTTTTGTAAGGGGTACTTTTAATATAAAGCACTTTTTATCAAACGTACTTTTTATAATACGCACTTTATACAAAAGGTACTTTTTACATAAGGTTCTTTTATATAAGCTACTTTTTATATTAGGTAATTTTTTTAAAAAGTACTTTTCATGAAATTTACTTTTTATAAAGAAAACTTTTTATAAGAGGATCTTTTTATAATTGCTATTTTTTATTCAACGAACTTTTTATAAATGGTTTTTATAAAACGTACTTTTCGTAAGATTTACTTTTTATATAAGTACTTTTTATAAGAGATACTAAGATACTTTTTTTGAAAGTACTTTTTATGAAAGGTACTTTTTATAAAAGGTACTTTTTATAAAAGGTACAATTTGCAAAAGGTAATTTTATAAAAATTAACTTTTTATAAAAGATACTTTTTATAAAAGGTACTTTTTATAAGATATTTTTATAAAAAATGTACTTTTTATAAAAGGTACTTTCGATAAAAAAAGTACTTTTTTATAAAAGGTACTTTGTACTTTTTGTAAAAGTCCTTTTTTTATAAAAAAGACTTTTTTTACATGTCACTTTTAATAAAACGTAGTTTTTATTGATGGCTCTTTTTAATACAAAATACCTTTATGGAAAGAACTTTTTATTATTTTATAATGTGCCTTTCAGAAAAAGTACTTTTAATAAAAAGCAGCTCCTGTGAGGGGTACCTAAAAAGTACTTTTTAAAAGCGGTTATCTTTTAAAAATATATATTTTATATGAAAGTTCCCTTTTTTTATAAAAGTTGCTTTTTGTAAAAGGTAATTTTTATTAAAATTATAGATACAAATACAATTTATAATTTCGCTAGTATTTACCTTTGCCCTCACCTGATTCATATTCACATCATCCTCATTGCCGCCATTCGCTCGCTGTTGCTGTTGTGGTGGGTAAGGACTTGTCGAGGGCGAACCTTGCTGTCGTACACCACCCGCACCTCCTGTTCCCCCACCACCATCCCCATTTTCTCTCACATTGTGATCACCGTTCGGTGAGGTCGGCTGTGGTCCATTTGCGGCCGCTGATTGCCCATTTGCCGCAATTTGCGCAGCTGCATTTTGTTGTTGTTGCTGTTGTTGTGCGCTTAAATGTGTTTGAGCCTGTTGCTGTATGCCCGGATACATTTCACTTCCCCATTGGCTGGCCGAACCGCCAATAGCAGCAGCGTTTCTCTCGGCCTCTTGCGAGTCTTTGTAGAGCACATAGGGCTGCCCTGTATCCTGAGTTATACAGTACATTATCTGACGCGGCACTTTAAGGCCGGCTGCTATACATGCCGCAAAAGAAGCGGAAAAGTTTATAGCCATTTTGTTGGTTTTTGGTTTATGTCTAAGCTATATGTCTAGGATTTATTGCAGGAAAGTTTTTAAATATTTGCCAGCAGTTAGTGGGGCGTAGCTGTTAAAAACTCTTTTAGTGAGTTGCGGCAGTTATTACTCGCATTTTCATTTTTGTGTGTGTTGCGTTTAGCTCGACTTTTGTGGTTTCCTTTTCAAGCCTTTCTTCCTTTTAATCTCTGTTACTCGTTTGTTTTTTTTAAGGGGGAGTTTAAATCTCTTTGTAAATTTTTTGTATGCTGTTTTCTGGGTTTTTAAAATTATCTTTTATTTTTATTTAAAGTTTTCTTTTTATTTCCTTTCTTCTTATAAATTATTTTTATAGTTTCTTTTTTAAATTTTAGTTTTTTTTAGTTTAGTTATTATTAGTGTTTCTTTTATTAAATTTTATTTTGAAATCTTTTTTTAATCCAAAATATTTTATTTTTGCTTAAAAATTTTGTGTTTTCTTTTTTTTAAATCAAAATTTATTGTTTTGCCAAGTGATGAATAGAAAATACTTTTCTGTTTTGCTCAATTACTGTTAAAAATTCCTGTGGGGATGTTTTTGCCAACTGAAAAGAAAAGATTTCAAAATTTTGTAATATTTTTTCTTTTTAATACAAATTTATTTTAGTAAATCTTTTTAAAACTATTTATTCAATAACAAAATTATTTTTCATAGTTTCAATAAATTGCCATTATTAAAAGTGAATCTAAATTGAATGTGCGATCAATGTGCAGAAAATTGAACCTCTTATTGATTATTTTCAAGTTCACAGCTCAAACATTAAAAAGAAATAAACGATTTTAATATGCAAACTGCATTTTCTTAAGAATAACAAAAATAGTAAAAACTTGTTGTTGAAGATACGAATAAGTAATAAAAGAAATAACCCTTTAAATAAGTAAAACAGGCTTTTAACAGCATAATAAAATCATTAGTTGAATGTTTGGATGGGAATGGAAAATATATAAAACTAAAGTTTAAGTTTCAAGCTAAAGTTAGAGTATTTTAAAACTGAAATTTCAAAGGCCCACTCTCAAGAGCAAAAAAAGTTCTGAAATAGTTTATGTAAAGGAGTAAAGCAGGAGTAGTATTACGGACGAAAAAACCTCAGTAGAGAGCATTTGGAAAGAAAATCTCTCATGCAATACTTGAACTGATTAAAATGAGCATCATCGCTTAGGTTAATTTTTCGTGAGAATGAGAATTCAATTGTTGATGCTCAATAGTCCATTCAACTAACTCTTGTCGCTCTGAATGGCCATGGGACTGGAGCATTTGTGTTAATGCAAATTCGAATCGATGTTCTTATGTTCATTAACATTTCTAGCGATTGTCGGACATCGAGAATGTTTCGCATCTTCAATTTATCCAGTATCTGATAATTTCTCAATTATTGTCTTCATAATTGAGAAATTTATATCCATATTCCGATCATGTACTTATAAGAAATTTGCGAAGTAAAGCAGCCAAACCTTTAAGGTTTTCGAAATATTGTTGAACATGAAAAAAGGAGGACACATGAGACATAGGAAAAATCTGCGTTTCACTTATTGACAATCTGCAGGAACAATCCACTCTTACGACAACCATTTATTTTAAGGGGATGGAGGATGTGGAACATTTATTACGGAGTTTATATATTATTTGAATGCGTTAGGATGGGGTGGGCGCAGAGGTTTTCAAGACCCCAAAAACTTGGCAGTTCCTAATACCGAAATGTAACAAAAACAACAGCAAAAACAACAGTCAACTTTATTTTTGTCACTTGAATACTTAAATATCTCGAATATCTAAAAACTTTTTCCGCACATTAGATGCCTTCTTCACTCCAGTTCACATATGTGGGTGTGTTAAAATTCCTATTTCTGAAGTTTCTAAACAAACGCTTACAGACGTTTATGGGTTAATATTTCAATATTAACACATGAAGGCAAAGGGTAAACTCATCATTAAACAAAGAATTTATTTATACAAAACATATAAAAGAAAAATACAATGAAATGTATATAAAATACTCTTCATAAAATTGTTGTAAGTATATTGTTGTGATATTATATGGGGGCAAGATCAAGCTGCGAGTTCTTTTTTTATATTTTTTGTCTGAATGCACAGAGATTTTATATAAAAAAGTGGAAAGAAATGAAGAAAAAAATGAAATAAGAAACAGCAATAAGGCACACGAATCTACGAGTATGAACGGACTTAAGCAGACAGTAAAGTCATGATCATCTGTTAAACGAAGTGTTCTTTTTGTTTAGTTTTTTATTTGTGTTGTTTTTTATTTTTTAATTTTTTTGTATTTTATTTAAGGAGTGCCTGGCTGCCTGTTTGCTGCAAATGCCCAACAGACTTGTTTCACTGAAAGCGTTTCTTCTTCCCCCCTCACTAAACTTAAAACTCCTTTTGAAATTTATTTCAGCCAACACTTTGACAATGTTTCGTGCAATTTAAGAAATCGTTTTATTTTTTGTATTTTTATTTTGCCAATTTCGCTTTTGTTGCTTAATGCGGGATCAAGGTCTTTTTTTGTGAAAAAAAAATCATTTTATATACTCGATCATTTATTTTATTTTTTTTTAATAAGTTTGAGTATATTTATTTTTTCTTACAATTATATTTTATTTCTTCTACAATATGCACAAAATTAATATGAAGTCATTTTAGAGCTTTTTTCTGTAAAAACAGTTGTTTTTGCAGGAAAAATATTTGTGGAAAAAAATAACTATTTCGCAAATAAAATCTTAATTGAGATCGCTAAAGGTGGCGTATGGGTCAATTATAGTAAGGGTTAGAAGTAGTTTTACTATTCGCTTAAAAACAAAAATGATTTGGAAGTTGCCTAAGCAAACAGCAGAATTACATACCGTAAAAATTAAATCTATAACACTTTATATTGAAAATAATCAGTCCCGGATCCAGATTAAAGTGCGATTTCCACAATCCATGCGGTCGACTTGAGCATAAAATTTATATGAACTCAGTTTTGTCAGTGTTTTCCATACGAATTTTTTACTCATGTGTTGACTTGACTGATGTTCGGAAATCACACATAAGATTTGGTTAGTAACTAGCGTATGAAAGTTTGGATGTATGGATGGATGGATGTTTGTTGCTCAATCACGCCAGAACGGCTGAACGGATCTGCATGAAATTGTATACAGATTATAGTCTGAAATAGCACATAGGCTACTTTTTATCCCGGTAAAATGTATGATTCTCTCGTGGGATAGATTTGTTTTTTTGAGTTTTCATAGAGCAAAGGATCGACATGATTTTTCGCACAGGTATTGGTAGTTTACTAAGTTATAAAACTTTTAAAAATACAAGGGGTATAGAAAACGACATAGATTAAAAGGATATACTTTTTAAAAGCGGGTTACACCGCGGGGCGCAGCTATTATATACATATTTACGGTGCCAGGTCACAATAGATATGTAGTATTGTGAATAATCCAATTGAGGAAAATTCACAATAGTGCTATTTCTATCGAATGTGCATGCAAATTCGTTGGATCAGATAATTCGACTACAATCGAAAATTGCTCATAATAGGCACCTTAAATTCAGTTCGTACGACTGACAACAAGTTCTGGTGCGCTTATTTTGTTTGAATATGACTTGACTGACTATGAAATTGAAGAATTTGTTCAACATTATTTTTGTTTACCCCAACATAATGCCAATGTAGAACGTATGTATTTTTATTTATTTTGATCAAAGCGCAGTGGACGTCAGAAACAAAAAAATTAAATAAAAAATTGTCAAGAGTTTTATGAATTTTTGAATGCCGCAATAAGATATAGATCCAAATAGAAAGCGTTGGAAAATATTCATGAAATTCTTGGCAATTCAAATTAATAATTTATATAAATGTACTTACATTCTGAAATGAGTTATACAATTTGTTAATTGTGTTTTTTTTCAGTACTAAAAATTTTAAGATCATGATTTTTTTTTTGTTATTGTGAATAAAAATGTTCACTTTATAAAAATAAATTTGATTTGTTCATTTTATGTCGTTGTTGTTTTTTTACAAATTTAAACAAATATTGTCTTCTTTTTTGGGGGTAAATGTCCTTCGTTTTAATGTTGATGTTGACATACTCTTTTCCTAAAAATTGAAATGGCAACCCTAGACAACTGATAATTTTTCTTCTCAAAGCTTTTCATCCAACTTGGCCTTAAATAAAAAGGTTAAAGCTACCTTGCTTTAAGGTAGTACTCTGCAGATATTTGCAAATTTGGCTAAAGATCATGCTACCACCCGATCTCATACCAGGATATTTCTTAAATTTAAGTTAAAAACATACAAAAATTAAATAATTGACACTCTGTCGATTACATGCGAGGAAAACTTGTGTGCAGTTCTTCTTTTATACTAACAATAAAAAATTACAAACATTTTTCATAAATCTTTTCATAAAATTTAACTTGAGTCTTTGCTGGGTACTTTTTTACAATATTTTCTACGTTTTTTTTTCTTTAAAATATTTTGTTGGCGCCAAAATACGTTAATTTTTGTTTTTTATTTTATTTTAAACAAAAAGTTGTATATTATTATTTTTGTTATTTCTTTTTTTCAAATAAACAATAATTTTGTTGGACTTAATCAAAACAGATCTCGTTTTCTTTCCACTTAAATGAGAGGAACTTGTTTATTTTTGCAATAAATATTTTACTATCTACAATTATTTCTATTCTTATCATTTTATTTTTTTGTATATATTTTTTTCTTTACAATATAAACAAATAATAAATAAATACAAAAAATTGCGATTGAGAAAAGAATATTATATAAAAATAAAAAAAGATTTTGGCAATTGCCGGCAAATTAAATTCAAGGTTGGTTATTTTCAATTATTTTTTATCAAACTATTGCAATAACAACATGAGCACTCTTTATGGCGTAGGAATAAGTTCTAAGATAACAAATTGAAAGCGAATTAAAAGGGCAGGCAGAGCTTGTGGGTAGTATGTACGAGGGCGGATTGATATTGAGGCTACCTAAGTAGGAAAAAAAACATTTTTTTTCAAAAACCATTTATTTCTCAACATAGTCTCCTTTTAGCTCAATACACTTAGTAAGATGATATTCCAACTTTTTTATACCATCTAAATAATACGATTTTGGGAACCCCTCAAAATATGCGTTAGTTTCGGTAATCACTTCTTCGTTTGAGATGAATCTTTTTCCTGCCAGTCATTTTTTCAAGTTTGGAAACAGGAAAATGTCACTAGGAACTAAATCTGGACTATAAGGTGGATGATCAACCAATTCGAAGTGTATTTCACGTAATTTTAGCATCGTATATAATGCTGTGTGAACCGGTACGTTGTCTTGAAGAAAGAGCACTTTTTTCTTCTTTAAATGTGGTCGTTCTTTCGTGATTGCATCAATCAATTGATCCAATAATGCACGATAATACTTTCCTGTGATTGTGGATCCTTTTTTAATATAATCGATGAGCAATATTCCGTGTGCATCCCAAAATACAGTGGCCGTAGCCTTGCCAACCGATTTCACTGTCTTTGCCTTCTTTGGAGCACCTCCACCAGCTTCCACCCATTGTTTCGATTGATTTTTGGTTTCAGGTGTGTGGTGGTGGACCCACGCTTCATCAACAGTTATTAATCGACGCCAAAAATCAACAGGATTACGCTTTATCATGTCCAAACACCGCTGTGAAGTGGTCTGTCGAACTCGTTTTTGTTCGACACTGAGCAAACGCGGCACCCATCTTGCCGATAGCTTTTTCATATGCAAATGTTCATGCAAAATGTTGAACACACGTTCATATGATATGTTTACCATTTCAACAATCTCACGTAACTTGACTCGGCGATCATTCATAACGATATCGAGGATTTTTTGATATTTTCTTCAGTAACCATCTCTTTTGGACTTCCTGCTGATGGTATTGTTGCAGTGTTTGTTCGGCCGCGTTTAAATTCAGCAATCCAATATTGTACTATGTAATCTGACGGAGCAGACTCACCGTAATGTTTATCGAACTTTTCTTTTGTCTCTTTCGCCGTGTTCCCTTTCAAATAATAGTGTTTAATCACTGCACGAAATTCACTTTTTCCCCTTTTTCAAGAAACACAAAAGTTGCTTACTTCAAACGACTACAACAAATAAAATAATCCATGAATTTGGGTGAAATTTTAACAGCTGACGTTTGACAGATCGCAATTAAAAAAAAGGTTTTTGTGTTTGTGCTGCCATCTAGCGCTATTTAGCTTCAATATCAATCTGCCCTCGTATATTACAATAGGTACTACATGCCGCAATTGGGTACGTTGCTTACTTGCTGTTAGTATTGCTGACGAAACTTTTCTAAAAAGCACTGAAACCAAGAAAACAAAAGCATATTTTCCAAAATAAAGCACTAAATTAAAAAAATATATATTTTTTTTGTTCTTTGGGATTAAACTTTAATAGTAATAGTAATTAAAAGAATTATTTATTTGAAAATATGTATAAGGAAAGGAAAAGTTCATAAAAACATTGTTGTACAAAAATAATTTATTTAAAAAATTGTTTTGGCACAGTCTGTTTTTTAGCAGGGATATCTTGTTTTTAATGGTATCTATTAAAAGTATTAAAGCTCTTCTTCATTTTCGTTTTGTTCATCGCTTTGTTTTACATTTGTCCGTTAAATCGAGTACAAAATAAAATTTTTGTTCGTAATACAAGGTACTTACTTAGTATAAATAAAAATTCGAGTGTTCGTTAAATGCGATGTTCATTATATCGTTAAATCGGAAAACTACTGTAATTGCTTTAAGACATTTATGGGATCTTACCCCACGTCTTGACTGGCAAAAAATTCATTGACATATATTGCAGCAAATGTCAAAATTATCTTATGTCCAGTGAAGACGCGTCTTTTTCGTACTTCGCAATAATTGTGGCAATAATTGTGTCAACAGTTTTTCGTTGACAACTACAGCGAACGTAAACCGTTTGACATTTCCAAATAAAAGAAAAACAGAGGCGCCATAAAACAAAAAGAAGACATTTTTTGCAAAAAAAATATAAAAAAATTTTAAAAGATATTAAAAAGGTAAGTTAAAAAGAAAATATTATATAAAATACATAAAAATGCAAAATTTCTTATTTCAGGATGAGTTTTTCAGATGAAAATTTAAAAAGCCTTTCAGTTTCTTCTTCGTTATTATAGAATTTTTCTGTTTGAAATTTTGTAAATTGTGTGTTAACATAAATACGATTACCCATAGCAAAGCAATAATCAAAGCAATAAATAATATTGTTCTGTTATTCAGCTGGCGTTATTGCTTTATTGCCAACACATTTATTGCCAGTCAAGACGAGGGGTTAGGAAAGTTAAAGGATGATGAATTAAAAGCATATGAATAGATAGATTTCATTGTTATTTTTATTTATTAAAAATAATTAAAAAAAACCTACATTAGAATTGCTTTCGACCACGTTTGCTTACTCAAGTTTAAAACGAGTAATATTATGCGAATTTGGTTAGGAGAACAGCAACATATCGCACACTAAATCATAAACAGTCACAACTCCATTTTCTTCAAAATCGGTTTTATAATACAAATCAATTCACAGAACACATCTCTAACGACCACAACAATTTCGTTTGCATCACTGTCTTCTTTAACTGCAAAAATTATGTCTGTTTTCATGCTACTTGTTTCGCTTGTACGTCATCAACAAAAAGAGTACTATTTTTAGTTGTCACAGCGTGCTTATGAGTAATTTATTATTTTTTTCCACCTAAATGGTATTATTTAGATTTTTGACGCTATTAATGAAAAAAAACTGTTAAATTTTATTGTGTGCCTATTTAATTGAAAAAAGTGAGTAAAATCGCGTGTATTATTTGATATAATACACACCTTACTCAATGAAACAACTCAACATTAATCCTTATTTCCAAAATTACAGCATGAAATTAAAAAAAAATGAACTAAACTTTCTTGTAAGAGGTTGCCTTTCACAGAAACTCAATATTATTATAAAATTACAACTATGTTTTTAAAAAGAGTTTTTTGCCTCTCCTGAACATTTGTGAATTTTGAGTTGTGACTGTTTATGATTTAGTGTGCGATATGTAGATTCGTTTTAAGACGAAAAAATCAATCAATCAATCAATTTCAATGTGTTTTTAATAAAGCAATTTATATTTTACTGAAAATGTTAAATATTAATTTTGTGAAAAAGTGAGATTACAAATTAAAAAAAAAACAAATTTTAGCAATTTCCCACTCAAAAAAGAAACAATTGTCGCATTCCGTTTACAGAACAGGGGTGAATATTTTTTGCCAACCCGTAAAAAAGAACTTCTAAGTTTCGCACATTCTACTGAAATTTATATAGTTCTTTGAACGCAATGCACAATTTATAAAAAAAGAGAACATAAATTGAAATGAATCATCAGGTTTTTTTTTATGTATGACTGTTGTTTGGTTCTGAGTGGCCGGAGTACTATTTATTTATATGCGTAATTATAAAATAGTTTTTTTTATTTAAAAATTGGCAATAATTAATGTTTGTTAAAGGTAAATGTACGACTGTTTTTTGAGCGAAACAGTCAAATGCTTTTCCTTTTGTTTTGTTAAGTGTTTTATTTAGTGCTAAAAAAAATTATTGAAAAATTAAATTAAATATTATTGATTAAGATTATCTTATTATGTGTGTGTGTGTAGATGAATATAATAAATAGTGATTTAAAAAATAAATTAAATGGAAAAAGCACCAGTTATTTACTTGACAGCACAAAACTTTTGTTTGGCATCACTCTATAAAAAATGTATAGCTGTTGCTGTTTTTTACATTTTCCACAAACATCTTATAACTACAATTATAGTTGAAAAAAAGTCAGAATAGGTTGTAATGGTAAAGAAACCAAAAACAATTGGTTGATTATTGAGTTCTTGCTACAACTTTGATATTGTTTAAACTTTTCATTTGTTTTACTTGCTGTTGTTGTAGGAAATTTTTGGGTAAAGTCCCCTGACGATTTGCATTAGCAACACTGAAATGCGCATAGGAACAAGCTATACTCCTCAATAATCAATTTCAATTTGTTTTTAATTAAACTATTAATATTTTACTAAATATGTAAAATATTAATGTTGGGAAAATAGTACGATTAAAAATTTCAAATACTAAAATTTTAGCCATTCCCGTAAAAAGCACCAGAAAAAAATTTATTCAATGTGATTATTTTTCAAACTAAATTGGATGTTAGTAATTTTATTGTTTTGGCTAAAGTTCGTAATATTTTTGTAGAAAGAATTGAATATGAGACAATATTCCAAAGGCTCAAGAGAAAAATAAATTCAACAGAGCAGAGCAGAAACATCGCTGTTTTTCGGGAGCCCCTACACTCCCATCATCAGTGTATATATGTATGTATGTATGTATGTGTTTCCATGTATCCGCCACCGTTTAGGTGGCTCGGTTGAATGTGATTTCAAACTTTTATTTATACAAAAAGGTATTATTAATGACTATGAAGTGACTCCAAAATTAAAATTTTTAAAAATCGCCAAAATACTTACTGCCGTATTCATAAAAAATACTTTGTATTTGAAATCTATTTTTTATGAAAAATTTGTCTTAAAATACATTTCAAACACAAATTATTTTTTTTGAATACGGACCTTAGGACGGGGCACATAGAATCCGTCGTACGTTATGCCTTGCTTTTTTCAACTGACAACTAAGTTGAAATACAGGTTTTCTTATGAGCTTTGTCACATTCCGTACGTCTCTGTCAACGCAAAGTACTAAAGTTGGGCGACTTTTAACTTTTAACGTACGTTGAATACTTTGACAAATATCAGTTTTTTTGCTTTGTTTTTATTAAGCTCTTTGTGTTGTGTGGTGACAAAAATAAATAAAAATTAAAATTAAAAAAGGACAGATTATCCTTTAATTCTATTGAAAATGTGTATTTTAATCAAATGAAGGTGATTTAATGTCTGCCGACAAAGTACTCATTGTGTCAACTTCCTCTGCCGATACTTTAATGACAGTTGAAGAAAGCAACATATAACGTACGACGGATTCTATGTGCCTCGGCCTTTAAGGTACGGTCACATCTGACAAACATTTGCCGAAAAAAACGTGACTAACAGACAAGCTAAATTTGAATTTTCATTAATTCAAATATTTTTTAAATATGGTTTCGCATTTATTAAAAATAATATAAAAATAGCATTTTGCGGCATAATTCACTTCATTTTGTGATATAAAAGCCAAGTTAAATCACACTAACCCTAAGCAGAAGTAGTGGTTACGTTTTTTGGGCAAATGTTTGTCAAAATATTTTTAAAGTGAAATAAATTCCCAGTAATATGATGCAAAGCCTAAAACAAAAATGAACAGAAATAAAATAAATATAAAACCCCACAGATAAATTAAGCAGAGCATCGTGATAGAGTAATGGGTAGCATTCAAACCTAATAATTTAAGGCTTGTGAGTTCGCCCCGCATTTGCCGATAGTCCTGCAAACCGGAGTCTTCGTTGTGGACCCTGGCAATCATAATGATACGAGGTCGGATCAATAAGTCCGTGACTTTTCGAACTGCCCTCGTAGATATATGAAAGGCAACACTGTTCCCATCAAGTACCACCTGTTAATAGACTACTTTCAAATTTTGAGCAAGTGTGGTCATTTACTTTGCGTTTAATAGCAAAACATACAATATCGTGTATTTTTCTAAAAATGGAAAAAAGTGAATTTGGTGCTCAATAAACATTATTTTTTGTTTAAAAAAACCATCAATCAAACTAAGGAAAAGCTCGATAAATACTATGGGGACTCTGCACCATCGATTTCAATAGTAAAAAAGTGGTTTACTTACTTTCGTTGTGGTCGCACAAGTACAAATGACGCTGAACGTTCTGGACGGCCAATTGAGGTCAGTACCCCCGAAAATGTCAAAAAAAATCCACGATATGGGTTGGCCGATCGAAGAGTAAAAGTGCGTGAGATTGTTGATGCCATAGGCATTTCATATGTGGTTCGATTTTAAGTGATCAGCTGGGTTTAAGAAAGTTGTCTGCAAGATGCATGCCGCGTTTGCTCTCAATTGACCATAAATGTAAACGTGTGACAACTTCAAAGGATTATTTGGAGTTGTTTAACCGCAATCCGAATTAGTACCTCATCCGCCATATTCTCCGGATTAAGCCCCTAGAGACTACTTCCTATTTCCAAACCTAAAGAAAATGGCTCGGTGGAAAAAGATTTGGCTCCAACGATGAAATTATTGACCAAACAAATGCCTATTTTAAGAACGTCGAAAAATTCTATTTTTTGGGAAAGAATACAAAAACTGGAGAAACGTTGGACTAAGTTTATCGAGTGTAAAGGAGATTTTGTTGAAAAATAAATTTTTGGTTTGCAAAAAAAAACTGTGTTTCACACAGCTTCACACGGACTTATTGATCCGCTCTCGTAATGTACGACTTGTTGTTAGATTTTTTTCCCACTGAGTCGGCAGTAGGAAACTTGGATTGTTTCTTGAGTAGCGAGCCAGTATGCAACTTAAACTGGGACTTTAATGCAAGCCATACACCTTGCGACCATTGGTTCAACTCGGTTGGTAATCAAGTACGGCGTACGGTCCACAGACTATACAATATTGTGTAAAGTAACGTTCATGCCTTCATTTAACAAACAAGTAATATTGAGTAAAGATGGCAAATGAAACTCGCACACAATGATTTTAGCTATGCGGTCTACGCGAAAATCAGCACAAAATAGAATAATGTTGTGCGTCAGTCCATTGAAAAAAATCGATCTTCGTAAAACCAACACAAAACTTCATACAACCAGCCTTAAAGCGTTACAATCGCCGGCATAAACTGCTCAAGTTAATGATGGTAACGTGTGTATTTTGCATAAGAATTTCAACACTATTTTTTTGGAAACTATACGATAAACAACAAGAAATTTTTATAGGAACGAAACCAAATTCTATCACGATTCATAACACAATTCGATAAGAACGATCGATCATTTTCTAAGAAATGAAATTGCTAAAAAAAATTCTTAAATTAAATTGAGAACATACTCGTACTTGAGTCCGTACTTAAATCAATCTGTCTATAATTGATTTAAATAAATCTGTAAGTAGGGTTTGTAGGACTTTTTGTTTTGGGTAGAATACGGCGTTAACTTTGTTAGGAAAATATATTCGAGATTTGAAAGGATATCAGGAAGCTTTTACTAAAAAGGAAACTACATTTTATTTAGCAGAAAACTCTTAAGATCATTTCTCATGAAACGAAAAGTTAGTAGATGTATTACGTATGTTATGAAGGAGCATTTTCTGGGAAAAGATTTTGCAATAAATGAATTATGAGTTCAATTAGCAGCGTTTCTTAGATGCTGAACCTTTATTTTATTAGTAGAAATTATTAAATTTTTTTTGTTATTGCTTTTGTGAAGTAAAATACCAAAATTTTTCTCTATTTAATATTAAAACTCCACCTACTTTTAATGGCTCTTGTATTACAGCAAAATCTTGGTTAAATGCTGCCTTATTATGACTTCTATTTATTTTTCAGTATATTTCTGTAGTAGGTATTTTGCTGCTAATTTTTTTATTATTTTGTTAATGTATTACCAGCAACATTAAACTATTTTAACTCAAATGTTGCAAAGCAAAACAAAAAACTACAAAACTGAGCATTGGAGTGGCAGCTAAATGTGGCAAATAAAAACTTAAAACACACACTTCAAATCGACTTCAATTCATTTTGTTATTTCATTACAGAGAGAAAAAACTATAACAAAATAAACAAACAAAAAAAAAAGCGACTGCAACTAAAGTACATTCATGGTAATAAGACTCCAAATAAATAAATAAATAAATGGCTGGTTGGTTGCAAAAACAAAAAGAAAAAACTTTGGGCATTTATTGGTGGAAAACATTTGTGGAAAAAACCAACAACAAGATACTCATGCACAACCGTCATTTTCACATTTGTATTTGGTTTTTCCTCTTAATGTATTTTGTACTATTTTTTTTTGTTAACGCTGCAAATCCTCCAAAAAACAAGTGCAAAATGGGGGGTAAACTAAATTTAACTTTCACTAAATATTTTTATGATGACAAAACTAGATCATTCAAAGAAATAACTTCCAAATCCACAACAACTGAAGGAAAAAAACAACAACCAAATTAATAAATAACGACACAAAAATGAAATTTCACAAATTAACAAATACATAAATGCAAAAAGAAATCATTAAGAAAACCAAAAAAAAAAGATTTTAATTTTGAAAGACTTGTTAACTTGAAATTTGCCAAAGCCATCATACAGTCTATGATCGAAATGAAAAACTCTTTGCCAACTCTTTTTTGTTTAAGCTCCTTCTATTTTTAAGGAAGATTAAGTGTTTTATAGATGACATTTTTTCTCTTCTGTCTGATTTTATGATTTCTTTAGCTTTGATCAGTTTAATAAATGTCTGCTTTAAATTTATGGTCGATATAATTTTTATTTTATTATCTCCAGATTAATTTATGCCTTTTGCGCCTAAAATATCTGGCAAACATTAAGGGTATTCAAGTGAAAAAGAAAATTTAAGAAAATGAAACAGTCGAACCGTTGCATAAAAGACTTCTGATACATTATAAAGCCGAATGTCGAAGATCTATCAGATAAACTATTTCGACTACTTTTTTAAAACTAAAACTTTTAGTTGTTGCGATTGCGAAATACATGATAAGAATTATGGAAGTTATTAAATAAATAATAGTGTTGATAGTGAGATATAAGCATGATTTAGCTTTGTTTTTAAGAGTAGATTACTTCATACAAAAATCATTGACAGAAGTTACAATTCACAAAAGATTGTTAGCTTTGAACAGTTTTAGATCTGCCCTGTATTGTAATAAGATGTCTCTTAAGACAATAATCGAAAACTTTATGGCTTCTGTTTTTTCTTAATATTTTAAAGAATTGAAAGTAAAAAAGCATTTATTGTTTCCTTTATTCTTTTGAAAACTTATTGGACTGATTAAACTTTTTTTCGTACAAAATGAAAACACGACCGGTTGATTTGTTTTATATACCAAAAGTTTAAAAATGGTTTTTTACAACTAACTTAAGTATTCAGTGAAACAAAGATAGAGAAGCGTCAAGGTGAAAGAAAGAGGTTAGTAGAAGAAGTCATATGATTAAAAAGCTTCTTCTATGAATAATAATTTGTTTCATGCATGTTGTGGACTTACTATCACTTTTTCCACAACTCTGTGCGAAGTTTCCTAAGCTTATTCAATACAAAATATAAGCTTCTGGACCAGTAAGTAAGCAGCTTTTTATATCTTACTGAAATACTGAAGTCTATCTACTTAAAGTTTTTTAACTATCCGCTATTTAAAGTTACTGATTTGACCCCAAATTACCGAAAAAACGCGTTTTCATCAGATTTCCACGTTTTGAGTTGTCGATCTATTCTGACTAATATCGCGATGATGCCCTTATGAATGTATGCATGTGTGAGTATACGTGTGTGGCAGTGTGTATAGGTATGTATGTAAACATTTCAGAACTTATGAATGGCCAAACAGATCGGAACCATATTAGGCGCATTCTAAAGGCGTTGAGCTCACTTAGATGTTTGTGAGACAATGAGCCGTTTTAATTCGGTAGATTTCGAGAACGTCGATCGTTGAAAATCGATTGATCCGTTCGAGAGTTATCGTTGAGGAAAAATTTCGAAAAAGCATTTTCTTTTAATAACTCAAAAATACTTCGTCAAACAGATTATTGATGTTACCTGATTCTTGTGAATTTAAAAAACCACGTCAATCGCTTCCAATTTGATCAACTCGGTACAGCTATTCAAGAGATATCGTCCTAGAATTGTTTCGAAAAAAAAACTTATTTTGGTAAAACGAAAAGTTTTCGTTACATCAGTTTTCGTTATTTATTGAAAAATTTATAAATTTTTTCGACCGCTTGCAGGTTTGCTTAGCGGGAAGTGTAGGAGATGGCCTGCAAGGTAAGCCGAATCCTATTTTTTTTGCGTAAGTTCACTTTTATTCGTATATATTTCGGTGTTAATTTATGTTTCTCTTTTAGGATATTGTTTTAAATAGTTTAGTAAAATATTCAATAACTCACCTTTTTTAATTTCAAGTAATTTATATTCCTAGCTTTGATTTTGTTAATCCAAAGTTTTTTTTAGGGAACTTTTTACTGAAAAAAGAAAAAAAATTATGCTTTAAGTTACAGTTTCTAATTAAACTAATTAAATATATAATTAATTTATAAAAGTTTAACAAGCGCAAAATGAGTGATTTGAAGTCGTCTAATTTCTTGGAAAGAAGTTAACTAAAAAACTTAACATCGAATACATTAAATCGATACATTAACACAACGGAGTTTATAGTTTTTGGAAATCATAAGATTTAAAACCTCACATTATACAGAACATCTCTCAACATAAGTTTTTTTCGAGAAGAAATTGCTGAGAGGATTCTACTTAGTGACATGTACGTTCTCGCGTAACTGTGATATTAATCTCAGTGTCGCCTGAAATAGACACACAATCAGTTGGAAAATTATTCCTCTATTTTTTATATTTATGTGTCATTTGAAACTTATCTCCCTTCCACCCCCTTCCCAACCACAAAAGCTTAAGTTGCGCATGTGCCTGGCGGCATTTGCAAAAATTCATTATTTAAAAAAATCGGAATAGCTATAAAGAAAGTAATTATAACCAATTATTCCGGTAATTAAAACACCTGCGGTGGTAAAATTTTATGTGAGCTGTCATCAGATTAATTAAAAAAAACTTCTATATTTAAGAATTTATTTATTAAATAAATTTTGAAAATATTTTAAATATTAATCGCTTCAAATTGAAATTAAATTAATTTAAAAACTTTTTGATTAAAATTCATTTAACTTAAGAAAGAAAAAATGTATCTTCAAAAAACTTTTTTCCCCAAATATTAATAAAATTTATACAGATTTATTTATAAATTTATGCAAATTTCATTAAAACATTCAAATAATAAAAAATATTGCATAATTTTGTTGCCCAAAAATATCGCATTGCCAGCAATATTTATTTAGTACACAAACAAAAGAAAAGTTCATTTAAGAACAGATAATAATTTTATTGTATTGTTATTAAATAATTAATAAAAATACATTCGCTCATTTACTTGTCAAAAAAAAACAATTGATATTTTCAGTGACAAAATGGAAAAACTGATTAACTTTACTTAAATGAGAGATATTTCGTTATCGTGAGTAATTCATTAATTTGGGCATTTTGGTTCGTTATTGAAAAATGGGTCAACTTAACACACTGATTTTCCTTTCATTACATCGGACTAAGCTAAAAATTGCATGATATTATTACATTTAAAAATTAGGTTTAAGGTCTACTGATGATTTGGCTTTAGCACCAATGAAATGCATGTATGTAGACTAGCTAAAAACCCTCAACAAACAAAAGTTTTTTAAATGGTATTATTACAATATGCACCACGACAAGCAGGGTTTCTGTACGATTACGATCATAAAAGCACGATCACTTGTCGTGTATCATTAAGTTCTTGTTAATAAACGAGATGGTCCATGAAAGTAAAAATAAATATATAAAACTCTTTTATTATTCGAATAAAGTTTGAACAAGTAAATAAGTACAATAATTTTATTCGAATACTTTTAGTCGATAAATTTCTATTTACATTCTCCAATTCGTATAATTTTAATTCGAACAATTTTGAATCACATAATTTTTGTTCGAAAAGTTTTTATTTCAAAATTTGTTATTGCAATAACTTTATTCGAATAAATTTTTCTAATAATTTTAATCGAACAATTTTATTCGAATAGGCATTTTTAATTTGTGTGGAATATTTTATATTTAAATGGTTTTTATTGAAATAATTTAATTTAATTTTTATTTAAATAAACTTATATATTTTTTTAAATGACACTTTCAAAAACGATTTTCATTTATGTTTTTAAAGTAATTTTTAATTTTATAAAAAATTAACTAAATAAATTCCTTTCAATTTCAATAATTTGATTTCACAAATATTTCTAGAGCAAGAGGGTTATCTCTTTTTTTATTGAATTTTTTTTTTTAATTTTTCTTGTGTTGTTATATATTTTTTTATGATTTTTAATTTTCAATAAAAAATTTTTTTCACACAAAAATTTTTTTTACTGATTGCACTATGCAACAAATTTTGTGTCATCGCCGCCAGCCTCAGCAACTCTAATAGGAAATGAAAGTTCACCATTAACTTAACCAAACTGCCAAAGGGGTTTGAAATTTAATTTCTATGGTCTCTTGAACTTGGGGCATTTTTAAAAATTTTTTGCACTATGAGTGAAAATTAAAAAAAAATCGAGCTAAATTTTGAAAACCCTTTGGCAGTTCTGTTTATTTAATGGTCTACTTTCCCATTGGAATTGTTGAAGCTGTAAAAACTTTTTCTAGAAAAAAGATTTTTTTTGCATCTGAAAATCTTACAAAGAAGATAAATCTTACGATATGACAACGCAGGTCTCTATAATATTGAACCTATTTCGCTGGTTGCCAATTCATCAAGAATCATACACCAAATTTTTATTAAAAGTTTTAATTTAAAACTGAAAAAATTTTACATTCGATTATTGAAGAACAGATGCAATCGATTATAAATTTTCAATCAAATGTTATTTGTTGTTATTCTAGCCTATCGTGAGCTTAAGTTGAACTGGGTTTAACTAAACCTGGTTTTCTAAAATTTGCTGCTTTTCCACTGTGTAATTTTTTGTTAAATATTTTTTTTAATTAGAATCAAGGTGTTGGAAAACAACAAAAATTACGTTGCTAATTTTTGCAAGATACCTACATACATAAAATACTCATGTTGTTGTAGTTGTGTCAGCTGAAATGACGTGTTACATGTCAAAATACAAAAATATTTTGTTCAGTTGTTCTTTTTTTTTTGCTTCTGAAATTTCTTGCCACATAAGTATTAAAATTTTTGCCAAAATTTTCTCATTGCATTAAAAAATTCTTGTACACTCAACAAAGTTTTTTGTTTTAATCAACAATATTTCGTAATTTTTTTTTTCAATTAAATTTACGTATATTGTATTATTGTTTTGATTTGGTATGTAGTGTTTTTTAATTTTTTATTTCTAAATACCTATTTGAAATCGTCTTTTTTTCCAATATTATGACGCGCACTTGTGCTGTAGACAAGTTAGTATTATTTTAAAATTTCTTTTTTATGGCAAATACTACGTTTTGCTTTATTTTTACCGGCAAATATACAATAACAAAATTTATTTTACACTTTTTGTTTGCTTTTTGTAGTTAAAATATACTATACACATTCTATGCACTATATACATAAATACATGCGTACATACATATGAACAAATTTTATTGCAAATACCTACATGGGTACATATTTGCTGTTTTATTCTTATTTCTTTTTTTCTATTTGTTTAAACGATTTGTAATGATTTTTATTTTTACCACCTCACTGGCGCGTATAAAAGAAATTAAAAAAAAAGAAACAAATTGATTATTATTTCTTTTTGTGCTCACTGTAGCTACAACCCGTAAGCAAAAATTAAAACAACATTGAATTTGTAAAAAAAGAAATGGATATTTTTTTTATTATTTATTTCCACCGCACGAGTTCACGAAAAAAATTAACGAAAACCAAAACCATCATTGTATATCGCTGCATTGCTTGGATTCTATTCCGTCCGTACGTACACCAAAATATAAACATACACGTCGGCCAACAAAAAAAAAAAGAATCTCTATCGAAAAAGTTCACAACAAACACTAAACTATACAATTTAAGTCGATGTGCAAAATATTTGCAAAATTGTTGTATTCTGTTAGACCCCCACAATGTTGTTTTTGTTGTAGTTGCTAAAATTTTGCACATATCAACAAAAATATACTCGTGCTCCCAGTAATACACTCTGTTGCACACTCACACAATCGCCAACATAGAAAACGTACTAAAAAAGCACAAAGTCATTGATTTAATTTTACTAAAAACAAAAATTTATACATATGCTCCCCTTTTTTTACGGAATTTTTACACTCTCTTTCTATCTCTCTCTCACATACACACACAGAAAAAGCGGTGTTGTTTTTGTGGGGAGCAAGGTTTTACATTCTGCTCTTTAACAAATACATACAAACTTTAAATTTGACGATGCCAGATGACTTGAAAAGAATAAGTTGCCAAATTTGCCGGTTGAATGTGAAATGAGAAGGTTTCTTAATTTCATATGCAAATAATGTCACTTGTGGCCTTAAGTGTCAAGCAGCAAAATCTAAACTGGTACTCTTGGCCAAGAAGTTCAAAATAGAAAGCTTTGTGCCTGAAAAATTGCAGAAAATCTAGAAACGTAAAGGGATTAACCAGATCATTGAATCTGAATAAAGTTATATAATGGGGCATTTTAGAGAACGACTGTCATCGAAGAGAACTTGAGAAGATCTTCCGAATGGTGATGGTTCTGATAAAAAAGGTGCTTATGTCAGCTCCAACTAAGCCATTTTTCAGTATGATCGATTGACTTCCGGTAGAAATTTTAAGCCGAATAACTCTTGGACGCTACCTGTCGATAAAGAGAATGCCGGAAATTTGAAACAATATCAAAAAGTTCACAATAACCTTGATTTTTCCCCCTATTATTTATTTATCTTGGGAACATAGAGTTTCTATAAGATTATTCCATCTTCCTCTATCCTTACTAATAGTTTTTGTTTCGTCAAATGAACTCTTTGATTTTCCTAGATCTAAAAGCAGTCTTCGGCTTCACTGTGGGTTCTAACAAACCCAAACACACAAAACGTATACTTCTATTCAGTATTCTTTTTCTTATTCACGACCAAAGGTGTTGGCGGGGATTTCTGTGCAAAAAGTTTCAATGTGAAAGTTTCCTTCACGACGACTGCAGCTTTTTGAAAGCAACAAATGATATGAAGAAAAAGCTATACATTTACTGGCACCAAAGCGGATCTTGCCAGTTCAAATAGTGTCTATTCTCTGCACAAGTAGTAGTCACCCGTGTTATCTTCTGGGTAAAACGAGTGCAGCAACACTTCGGTCATGTTAGGGGCTCACAACTGGAAGAAGTGTAAGACCTTTTTGCTCTAAACAGTAACTGAATAGAAACTGGTAACATGGGAACACTTAGTCCCACGGATTAATTGCCTCACTAGAGAGACTTTATAAGTGAAGCTCGACATTTTTACAGCAATTCAGGAGCCAAGAGCGATGGGTGCGATTTGGTATTTTATTTCTACAGATAGATGTTTGGATAGCATGAGGTTTAAATGTCCTTATCAGGAGGTATGTGCTCACAATGTGTCCTCCTACATGGGTGTACTGACACTCACACCGCTATGTTGCGCCGTCATGGCTGATACCGAAGTAAAGCTTGATCACATCCAGAGTGGTTAGCGAGTACCGGATAACTCTCAATAAAATGGAGTGACATTCAAGTGTCACTAATCTGACTTCGAGGGGCTTACTCTGTATTTTGATTCCAAAAGAAAATTGTACGTTATTAACATTACAGTTCGAAAGCATTTTCGTTTAAATATGCACAAAAATTATTAAAATATGCATGCAAATATTCCCAAAAAAATCTTTAAAATATGCACAAAAATATGCATCCAAAAAAACACTGGCTAATCATTTTTAATAAATTTTATTCATACAAATGTTTATTACAAAGTATAATCATATGTTTATTCAAGTTTGGAAATTGAAAGGATCTTCGATTGTCCCACAAAACGGTCAAATATTTTGAAAATATTCGTTCAACAGCTTGGTCAACGTTTGAAGGCCAATATTTCGATTAAATACTTTGTTAAAAATTTCAATAAATATTTTATTTTTAATATTCTGAAGTTTTTCTTTGACGTCTTCTATGACGGATAAACTTTCATGTGAAGGAAGTCCTCCGTTTTCCAATGTGATTATAATGTGGCAAATACATTCAAAATAATATTTAATGTATGCTAAGTCTTGTTTCACCGATAAATTCTTAATTTAAGCCTTTGCATTACATATCGACTCTGCCTCAACATCATAGTGCTCAAATAAAACGTTGCTTATTTCTAAAAAGTTATTAACCAAGATCCCTATTTAGTGGGTGGTACAGGGCTTTTTGGGGGATTGATCATACTTGGGTGCATAGAATGCATTAAATTGATATGAGAGGGCGCAGGAAATCAGTTTATTTGGAAAAATACTACATATTATACATGTACTCGTATGTAGTTCTACCATAAGAAAAACGGTTTTGCAATTTGCAACAAAACAAGTGAGTTAAGTTAACATTGCAAAATGTAACCGAACAAAATCTGCAATTCTATACAACCCTTGAGCCAGACATGTAACATGCAACATTTTCGGGGTAAAGAATTTTTAATGAGCGCATTGCGGATATCATATATGGAGTTGCAATTTTCTTTAAAGAGTTACCAGCCTGCGTAATATGCAAATTTATGCAAGTTATATCAAAAATTCTTTTCTTGGAAAAAATTGGGAAAATATGCAAATACACATGCAAATGCATATTTTGCATGCAAAAAGCATAAAAAACTTGCCCTGATAATGAGTTATATAATATCGCTCAACGTAAGAGAGAAAATGAGGATGTCTAACAATTTCACGACTCAACAAGGACTACTGGTTTAGACTATAGAGTATAACAGCGGTAGCTGTGAACACAAGTGAACATTTTGAAAACTTTTAATATTCATATTTCGCGGTTTGCTTAATAAGCTTTTTATGGCATTTACACCAGAACAAATCTAGTACTTACGAGATTTCAAGAAAAATCTCGTTGATTTTGACTTCGTCACTAGATTTTGACAAAATATACTCAAAATCTAATAGTACTTAGTGGTGCAACTATGGTTTTCCTTCAAATTGTACTGACATATACTACGCTGTTCAATAACAATTCTTTGAAGTGTGTGCTTGCCGGCTGTTTTTCATTTGAATGATGATTTCTGTATGGAATTTGACATTTAAATATTCCAATCAACCAAGGCGAATTCACAACAGGTGAACTTGATTACGCAGCTAATAACTTTTTTTTAATTTTATTCAAAGCAAACTATAGTTGGATGTCAAAATTTATTTATTTCTTTTGTTTACATTCAAGTTGAAAATTTACAAAAAATAAAAAATTTTATTGTGAATACAAAGAAAAATTAAACGAAAATTTAAATTAAAAGATAAAAAGATTAAAACATATAAATAAAACTAAATTCATATCACAGCAGTATGCAGCTGCAGTTGATGAACCAAATTCTGAAGAAGCAACGTGTTTAGTGTGTAGTGATAAGATTTATTAACAATAGGTTTCAATCATATGATATTTCTTAAATTAAATTACGGTGCAAAATAAAACTAATTTCCGATTCAGCATCCACAGCACAGGCCATCAAAGCATTAACACTTTCTTCCTCAATGGAATTTCAATGTGTACTAACATCCGTGGAAATTTTTTGGGTGGGTGGTGAGACAATCACCGATTGACAACGATGCTGAATGGCAGAATCCAATAATTGATCAGCGGATCTTTAAAACATTTCCACACAACAGATTTTTTCAACAAAATAATATTTGTTAAATATTTCAAGGGATTTAAAAAAACAACCCTTAAAAAACAAACTGTTTGAAATAATAACAATTTTTAATATTTTATTTTTTCGCCTCAGTAAAATATTTTTGACAATGAACTTTGATTTTACAAAAACAAAATGCTTGTGGTTTTTATAGTGTTGTACCTGTTGTAGTATTAAGTTCACCTGTTATGAGTTCGCCTTGCAATCAACTGTTTTGGCAAGAATACTTTGAAGGATGTGCTCGCCAGCTGTTTTGCATTTGAATGATAATTTTTTGTATGGAGTTTGACACTTGAAAAAGAAAATTGCAATCAACTGTTTTAGTATGGATGCGAAATCCTGAAAAATGTCACGAACGGTATAGATTTTGATAAAAATTTCCTTTGAAATCTACTAGATTTTTATATGGTGTAAATGCCATTTTAGTATAAGAAAACAATTATGATGGCAACAACACCGATTTTAATTAAGTAAATGAGTTAGTAAATTACTACCATCTACAAATTCTAACTCTCACTATATTTGTTTGCGGGGACCTTTTCTCAGTGTTGCCATTTCAGTAAGTTTTGGGCTTTTATTGATGCCATTCGTACCCAAAGATTTATTCTATACAATCGTTATTGGAAAATGGTGCTTTCAGTGATTTTTTTGTACAAACATGGCAATTTTAATATTGTTTATCGACATTTAAAATTTATAGTTGGAATATATTTTTTATACATTTAAAATTATACGAAAATTTGAGAAAAACATGTTTTAATAAGGGTTTCTTGTTCCTTTATTGCTAATTTTTACCCGTTTCTCAATATAATCTAGATACTTTTGCTCTTTGCAGAGATGGCAATACAATTTTTTTTAATTCTCTTTTATCCTCAACACACTCATTTCAGATTCTGATGCTCTCTTTTTGTTCCAGTAATGGAGCAAGTTAATATTTTCTAAAATTAAAAAGAAATCCAAGATAAAATTAGTTATCTTCTCTATACTTTAAAATAAAAGTATTCCCGGTTTATGTTTGTTTCTCTTTCCAAAAAAAACATGCATTTGCACTTTACTTTCATACATTGTTGGTTGATTTGGAGAAGTGTTGGTATCTACATAAGTATGTATGTATGTGTATGTATCTATAGGCTTAAATTTTTGTATGTTGGTATGTGTTTTTGGGTCTCCCTCATTCCAATAATTGTTAACCAAGTCAATAATGTTCTTCTTTTTTTAAGGTGCTATTAAATGTTTTATTTCTAAGTGTGAGTTTTGGGTGCCCGTTTAAGATTCTCATTTTGGTTGGTCAGTGTTTTATATATTTTTGCAAAACTTATTGATTTTTTTGTGCGAAATCGTTGTGATTTTACTTATATATACACATAATTAAAAATACTTTTTAATTTCACGTTAAGACCAAAAAAACAACTTCTGGTCATGTAAAGTGAACAAAAAATTATAACATTAAATATAATAAACAAAGAGATTTCGTAAACTTTAAAAAGTTGACTGCTTTCAGTTGACAGTTTTTTCAACGAAATTTTATTATCAGGCATATTTTTATTTTATACAGATGACTTTAATGATAGAAACAAACATTCGATTAGAGGGAAGGAAAGCTTTCTGAAGAACGAATTTTTAAAATATATAAAAAAAATTCAAGCGTACATACATACTTTCAAAATATTTCCTACCTGCAATAATAATTCGCTTTCAAGGAAATTTATTTTTAGCGAAATTAATTTTTTTCACAATTAGCATTAAAATGCGTTCATTCTAACGAAAGCCTTGATCAGAATTTTCCTTCGCAGACATTTTATTTTTGTTTTGAAAACTTTTTAACTTTTAGTGTTAAATTTCGTGAATTTTCATGGAAGCCATGAAATGCCCATATTAACAATTTCAATTAAAAAGAAAAGAAAACTCCCTTAGAGAGATATTTTTCTTAAGCATTAATTTGAAAGTTTTTTAATGAGTTTTGATTATATCTGCCATGTTTGTTGATTTTACGATACTTTTCAATTTTGAGAAAATTTCCCTTTAATTTTCAAACAGATTCTCAATTTTTAATTAAATACTTGTTTTATTTGCAGTTATGCGGGCATTTAGAAAATTTTCCCTGCTTAAAATAAATCATCTTAAAGGAAATTTTATTGCAAGGTACATCGTAAATCTTAATGTTTGCATTGTAATTAATTAAGAAAGTATTCATTATTCAGTATTTTATAAATTTAAGAAAAATACTTGGATTTTAAAAAAATATCCTTTAAGGAAGATATTATTTTTCAGTTTTGTTTTCAACATTTTGTAACTTTTAGTATAAAATTTCGTGAATGTCTCTTAAAAAAAAGAAACATTTGAAATTTTTTACACGCATAATTTTGAAATTCTTAATGACCTAAATTTTTTTCTTAATTTTGAAGAGATTTTTTAGTTTTCAGAAAATGTCCCTAAAGAAAAATTTGTTTTCTAACATTTTCTTAGGTTATGAGCTACATACATATATACGCACCCATACACCTGTTTTCTTTTTATTTGATTAGGTAAATTATAGAAAATTAAAAATTTCGCTGGCTTGAAAAAATATATTTTCATAAATTTTACTGTAAAGCATTCTAAATAAAAAACATTCTAAATAA
This sequence comes from Gymnocheta viridis, assembly GCA_956483585.1. Lineage (NCBI taxonomy): Eukaryota > Metazoa > Arthropoda > Insecta > Diptera > Tachinidae > Gymnocheta > Gymnocheta viridis. Next base: position 71,275,185 of record OY101444.1, on the reverse strand, counting down.
AAAACTTAAAACTTTGTCTCATTTCTATGCAAAAAGAAATTGGACAAACACACATGCACACTTTTATTTTTAAGTTGAAGCTGATACATGCATGTGTAATAATAAGTGTGCATGTGTTAGTAGTAAATGTAAACGCTTATAGCTTCCTAAATCTCAAATCGATTTAAATAAAATTAAGATTGAGAACATCTGTGTAAAAAACCGCTTAAAAACATATAAAGCTTTCTAAAATCGGTGCAGTATTACGGCCATAAAAGGGATCTAAAAAAATGTGTTTGCCTATTATATATATATAGATATAATATAGATATAATATCTACATATAAAAAATATAAACATGTATACAAGGTGGCGCAAAATTAATAATCCAATTTTGTTATTTAACAACTTTTTTTACTGAGCCATGAAAGTCTTTGTTTGGACTTTTTAAATTTTTGCTTTTAAGTGAAAAACATGATATCCGCCAAGTGGCTGCCGTCAGTGTTGATAAACACTTATGCCCGTCTTATCGCATTTTTGCATTTTCCGCAACATTTCTGCTGATAAGTGTTCCCATTTCAGTCGAATATTCTTCTTAAGGGTTGCGACTGTCTGAAACTTATTGGCATAAACCCGCAACTTCAAGTATTCCCAAAGAATGAAGACTGCGATGGTTAAATCGGGCGATCTGGCTGGCCATGTCAAACCGACAAAACGGGAGATTACTCTTCGATACAATTATTCCACGCTTTTGCGCGGAGTAAAGCCCTCCATTGCTTGTCTATTTTTTACTGCAGCTGTCAAGTACACAAATGTCAAATATGATTTACAAAAATTATAACATCATCCGCTAGGGTGATTCATTTTGCGCCACCCTGTATATGTATTTGTAATTAACTGTTGTAAGAAAATTTTCTTCTAATCTAAATATTTTCCAACATTTCTAAAAATTCCCTAAAAAGATAATTTTAATATCAATATTATATATTTGTGTTTTTCTTTTTGTGTGTAATTAATTTCAAGAATGTTGGTCATACTTATTGGTGAGTGTAAGGATGCCCTTAAGTTATTTTTGTTTTTATTAATTAAATTGACCTTATTTAACTTTAAGCGAAATTTTTCCCAACTAACTAAACGTAATTTTACAAATTTACACAGTTTTAAATCTGTTGTAAATCTCAACGTCTCGTCGTAGTCTCGTAAAAGTTCTCCCTCCACTGAAATTTTTTTTATTTCTTCGTTATTACGAGTATTCTAGTTTTGTATAATAACTCCTCTTGTTTATTTTTATTTTAAATAAACTTTTTTTTCGCCAATTTACGCTCTTTCTTCCTAGACAGACTGGGCAAAACAACCATGTGTCTAGAAAGTGTGGAACAAATTTATATATTTACCTTAAAAAAGAACTTAAAAAAACGTAACAACAAAAAACTTCAAAACTATTATTACGTGCACAAAACCGTCTACCGGAGGATTTTCTGTATATTTTTTATTTTATTTTATTTGTATTCTGTGAAATTTCAAACTACAAGTAAAAACATTGTTGTTGTGGAAATTTACTTTATACGATAGTATGTAGTATTTTGCATACACAGACATACAAAAACAACGCTCTGCTATTAGTCGTCGTCATAGTTTTTATTTTGATTTCCTCTTATTTAATATTATTTCTTTTTTTTTCAAATTTATCCATACAAACTTTTCACTTTCATGCAAAAATTTTTGCCAAAAATAGAAAGAAAATAAAACTAAAATTGCAAATAAAATGTTGAAATGAAAAAATAAAAAAAGTGTTTGAAAAAAAATTGCTGTCTACTTGAAAAACATAAAATAACAACAACAAAAATTTTTTCATCTCAAACTTTCACACGTTTTGCAGTTTTTATTTGCCAGGATTCACGTTTTGTGTGTTAGTCAAATATAGGAAAAAACGAAACAGCCAAAACAAAAAATTCGACAACAACATGCAACTAACTTGTTTATCATTTATTTGAGTTTTTTTATGATTTCGCCTCTATTGGCATTTCTTCCTTTTTTCCACTTTATACACTTTACGGACACCATTAACTTCAAGGAGTTGAGCTGCAAATGCAATTTTTTGTTCTTCTGTTTTTGAGAACTTTGTACATTTTTTTCATCCTTAATAATGATTTAGTTTTGTATCTGGGTTAAAGAGTTTCAATTAAACTTGCAACTATTCAAAATTGTGTAATTAAAAAAAAAACTCACAAATATACAGCTCGGTAAAGAAAAGGGTTGGGTTGATGTCCTTGAGAATAGAAATACTTTATTACATTAATTACATTACAAATTCCGGTCAAATGTGTCTAATGTGTGCTGATTATGTGCTTGCGCAACTCCTCGCACTTTTATTTGCTTAAAATTATTATATTAAATGAATTAATTAAAAAGATCCTTCCTTTCTAAAATTGAAGAACGAACTTTAATGTAAATCACTAAACTTTACAAGGATTTCAAGCGTTCAATTTTAAATGGTGGTTCGTTTGTCAAAAATAGTTTTCATTTTCAAGTTCTCGTTGTTGGCTTAGCTGGCGAAAACTTGGCAAAATTTTTAACGTCCAACGAAGCAATACAGTTTCATGCTCAATTTTCTTGGTAGCAACTAGAATTGTACAGCTCCTGAATGATCAATTTTAATTGAATGATTCAGTCGATTGAGCTGGATGAAACAAACGCTCACCGATCGCTTTTGGTATTCCATCATTAAATTTGTTATTATAAAACTGTAAATGCATGCATTCACATGCTTAAGACGTCTTGTTTACACGATCACTAACTGCCTCTGTTCGCCGATATCGAAAGAAAATTTTCTTTCGTATAATTACATTTAAAACAAGAACAAAATCTTAAAACTTGTTCTTGTTTCAAATGTAATAATTCGAAACAAAACATTTTGAATCATTTTAAAAAATATTACTTGCGCTACTAATGAGAAAAGAAACTTAAAAAAATATTTTTTTAAGTTAAAAATATAAACAACATATAAAATCTTTCATTTCATGAGTCCCATTTTGAGTTTTCAAATTTTTAGCACTTCTAGTAGTTTCGGATTGGATTAAATTAAAAACATGAGAAAATATATTCGAATACCACAAAATATATAAAATTTCGTTTAATCGGTTGTGCGAACCAACTTATCCAAATATCCAATTTTAAATTAATCGTAATGTATAATAATTCATCGATTGACCGATTAAATGACGCGGTCTAAGATCTCTCAGTGTAGTACAAGAGATCTTATTATCTTCGGAATAAGTTCTCACACCCTTCCACATGCTAAGAATCTAAATTTCTATTTTGACCCAAAATTTTTAATTGCATTTTTTTATTGTCTCTGCTGATATAAAACTATAAAAGTTTTCAATAGAAATTCCTCTTAAAGAGAACAAAAAAAACCCCTTACAATACTTTGTACTATTCATCACATCCTTTAAAAACATTATTCTACCTACGAACAGTATCGAGATACAAATGCTTTTAATCCATCTACACAAACATTCGTTCATTCAAAGTACAACGAAATCGTCATACATACGAGTACATTATTTATTTTACTTTTCTGTTAAAAAAAAAATATATTTTGTACACTTAGGAAAACAAATGGATTTCTTGTTATTTTTACTATTTTGGAACAAGTTAGTGTAAGTTATAAGAGAAGAGTAAATGGAAAATGGTTTGAAAACCCCCGAGTTAAAAGATGAAGCCTGCAAACCGGCTTGAAAGTAAAAGAATTTAAAAATTTGTATAAATTAGAAAATTCAAACCGTACAACCAGGCTAAATTCAACTAAACATAGTCAAACCGGTGATAGCTGCATCAGACAGAAGACTTCCCCCAAAAAAAAATCTTTCGAAAACAGGACATCTTTTGCAACAAAAAATTCACTCCCCTGGATAGAGGGGCCATGATTGTGGCAAGAATGTCTACATATGTGCATAAATGTTAATGGTGAAGACCTCGGAGGTGAGGCCCTCAATGGGTTTCGGTTATTGCGCTGATCTCCGCCTGAAGAATGTTGCAGTTATCAATTATACAGGGCAAGACCGAAAACTTGAGATCTTCATAGAATTCCCCCAACATAGCAAGTACCAGAATTGATGTCTGAGTTGCCCATAAAACCCAAACGTCACTGCTCCCAATTAGGGAAATTGCTATTCAGTTTCCCCTGCTGCGTATTCATATTAAGAAGGTTTTAAGGGGGTTTCTCTAGCCTGTTTGTTTCCTTAGAACTTGTCCTCTACGTGTCGTACAATATTGCCATGACCAACACGATCACTCTTTGATGTGTCCTACTCTCTGAGACTAAGCATAAAACCGACAGGTATTAAATGCAAGCATCAAGAAGAGAAAAAGTTGTTTCAATCAGTATCTTCGAGCTGCTCCATAAATAATTAATCATGCTGCGATACTCCACTGCTCGTTGTCTAGAGAGGATATGTCTACTTTTCTACTGATCTTTACAACATAACCAAACCACAGCTGAGCTGAGAAAGGGTCTGCCAACAGCTGCACATATCCAAATTACACCGTATGATTTTTGCAGTCCTAACTTTTCAAAAGTCTTTTTAAACTCAGAGAAAGCTCAAAAGCTCTCGAAATCACATTTTCACTTGGAATCCAGGACTACAACAGCAAGGAATTCAATATATTTTGCTGATTCTAGAGTAATTCCACTCGTACACGGAAGTCTGAATAGCGGAATTTGTATCTCTAGGTAAAAAATACCAAAGTACCCTTCTTCTTCCAAAAGGTAGTATTAGGCCCATACAAAGCATGATTTTACATGCTATCCCCAACTCTGATCTAAGTATTACGTTGCCATTATAATCTAAGCTAACAGGGGCATTCTTAGCCTTTTTCGAAAGTTCCAAGGCAGCCCTGCCTGGTCGGTCGTATTTGTTTCACAATTTTGTATATCATATTAAAAATTACCAGTTTGGTTTGAATTGCGACCAGGATCAGAGTGGGCAAACAAACAAAACTTTTCGCAAACGTTTCCTACGAAAACACAAACTTTTAAAATTTTTTCTATCGTTTTGTACATGAGCAAAACCAAAACAAATACCTTTTAAATGACAAAGAGCGCAATCAAAACTATTGGCTTTTCACTCATCTGCTTGCTTTAATATCCCGTTTCATTCTTACAATTGAGAGCAAAACTAATCTCAAACGTATTTTTTTGAGTGTTTCATTTCGTTCGTCATTGTATAATGAGCAAATCAAGCAGAAAACGTTTGCAAACATTTCTTCTTGAAACTTTTCAATTTTGCTTCCATTATTTTTTTTCTAGCTGCGTATGTTTAAATTAATGTACATTTAGTGCTCACAAACAAAAACAGTACAAAACTAAATGGGACAATCGTTCTCATTGTTTTTGTTTTGTATTTGTTTTACTCATTGGAAAGAGCAAAACAAAACGAAAGCAAACGTTTAGTTTTATTTATTTTCCTACTCTGACCAGGATACAAGTTCAACCATATTTTGTCGGCGGCACCGGCTGAGAAAACTAACAGCGCGGTAGCACAAAGTTGAAACCTTCAAGGCGCCATATATGTAAAAAAATCGATGGCGTCCAAAATTAGAATAATTCGGTAGTATTTAACAATGCAGGTGATGATTTAAATTATTACTATTACATTTGATACCAATTATGATATCAATTATATCTAATATAGGTGATTCTATAGACTAGTGGATAGTACGCTAGCCTATTAGTATGAGTGTTGCAGGTTGGATTCCTGCCACGACCGTAGGTGTTTCTGCAGACAAGTTTAAAAGGCTTAAGCAGTTGGTGCTCGTTCTTTTTTATTTTCGTTTACTATTAAAAAAATCCACTTGGCCGGTACTCAGCCTGCATAGCCGGCTAAAAGTTAAGCCGATGCAAGCGTTATACATCGTTATGTAAAATATTTGTCGTCGGCGCCTTAAGACCGACTTTTATCTGAGCGGTTTCGTTCCCTAGTTGCGACTAAAACTCGTAATTTTTATTGAGCTTGAAATCCATTTTATTTACCTTAAGCGGCCATAAGAAAGAAAGTGGAAGTGCAACCTATGACATGCACCTTGTCAGAACTTTCCCCTGCGTACTCCTTCTCAGATTTAAAGGTATTACTAAAGGCACTGCTACACGTACGACATAAATTGTGATATTTAAATCGTGATAAATTTTCTGGATCTCAAAGTATTAAGCAATCCAACAATACTTGCGTCAATATTGCATGCTAAAGCATAAATAATAATACCGATACAGAATCGCGCTAAATATATATTACACGTTAGCAGTGCCCCAGAGGCATTAAACATGTTTCTTGGTCAGTCTGCAATTATATGGTTTGATCCGGAACATAATTCATGATTTATTCTCGTTATTCAATATGCCCGCTGTAAATCAAACGGACACCCAAAAACCGTTCTTATTCAGATTTACTTTTATGAAACCTTACGACACACAACGTCATGATGTAGAGTTAATTTTTTTGCTTATAGAGAACTTTTCCGACAGCCCTCTTATGTTGTTTTTCTCTTATGTCATTCTTCTAACGGGTTGCGTAAATACAAAATTATTTTATTTTATTGTATTTTCACTCGGTATGTTATTCTTCCTGACATTTCTTTAAGTGCAATTGAGTTCAGTTAAATGGATCAGAGTTGGTAAGTTGATTTTTCAGAATGATACTAAAACGTTAAACAAAGTACTTTTTTAGCTTTATAGCTAGTACTTCGCTAGCAATAAAGCAAATAACTGCAAAAATATATTTTTAAAACTTCATTAAAAAATATTTAATTTTTTGTTATCCCATTTTTATTTTTTAAATTAAAAAATATTTTGATATGTAGTAAATTATTTAAATGCACGATATAAATAAATATGGAGGGATGGCAAAAGTACGTATATGTATCCTCTCACGTTTAAAGGTGCCAAAAGAAATACTGATTTTTCCTAACCTGCTTTTGATCCTTTTTAAGGAATTTCTGTACATTTTAAGTATGTGTATATTTGTAAATGTATACGTTTATATAGAATTATGTGTGTGCATGCTTATGCATGTGAATGCATGTTTTTGAAGATTTTTCATTTTTGTTGTAAAGTTTGCTTGTTTTATGCGCCCGAAAACATTTTAGATTCATATAGACAATGTGCATTTTTATATATTTCTCTTTGTATTTTTAAAAATGTACATGAAATAAAAACAATTCAAAAGGAAAAGAAAATAAAGAAAATTGAAAAAAAACTGTATGAAAAGTATAGAAAAATAAATAAAACGGACAGAATGTTATTGTAAGTTTAATGCACTATTCAAGGCGATTGAAAGATGAAAAGGCATGAGATTAAAGGGGCGGGTGATCGACCACATACAGACATTTATTTTTTACCTCTTAGCCTCTGCCAAACATAAGGCGAGTGCCCTGCCCAGGCTATTTTACTTTTAATCTTATTTTTCTTAATGAACAAAACTTTGAACTTAAATTTAAAGTTTGTAATATAATACTATTTTTTTTTTCCTACAACGTTTTGTTTTAAGAAAATAAACATTTGATTCGATTTCAAACCAATTGGCAATAGATTCATGTAAAAACTTTGTATTTTATAAGTAAATTAAAAAAATTTGTGTAAAAATTCGACATAAATGTAATTCTAACTTATAATTATCTTTAAAAATGCAAATTTAACTATAAAATCCCATATTTCGAAAACAGAATTAATTTCTTTTACTATTGCAAAATTGTGTTTCGACACACATTCACAAAATTTTTTTATTTTTCATGATTTCTTTACAAGCTCATGCATGGTACTGAGCATGCTTTGCTCATTATAAATTATAAATATGTATGGACTTTTTAATGGCATATAAGTTTTTTTTTACTTATTTTTTTTTTTTTGAAACGCTGTTGGTAGCAGATAAGTCTACTCAAGTGCATAATGAAATGAAAATATTGTTTATAGTTGAAGCATTAAGCTAAAGAAATTGTTGCCCCCTGTTCAGGAAACCAAATACGAGGAATTTTTTCGTTTTAAAGCGAATTTACTTCTACATATTTGAGTTTTCGAAACCAAATTCGGAAAATTTTACTCGTTCCAAAACGGCGTAAGCAAACTTATTTGAAATCAAATCGAATGCAGTTTTTCCGAGAAATTATTTCTAAATAATAATAATAATATTTTTTATTTTAAATTAAATGTGTTTTTATTTATATAATTTTAAATGAAATTTTAAATAAATAAATAAATGAATAAATAAATGAATGAATAAATAAATAAATAAATAAATAAATAAATGAATAAAATAATTTTGAAAGAATTTGTTCTTAGAAATATTTTTTTTAAAAAGACTCAAAATGGTTTATTTACTGCGGACGCAATTTTTATTTTTACTTATAATTTTTCGATAATTGTTCTTTTGCATCTACAAATTATTTGCTTTCGAATTTTTCTTTAAGTATATTCGACGTTTGAAAATTTAAATTTTTAATCAATTTGTTCTGCAATAAATCGTTTGTTTTACCGAACACCAACTTAAATATTATTCGGTTTAAAGAAAACAGTCTCGATTTACAGAACAGGGCGCATTGAGTAAAATATTTATGATAGCATTACACATGTGTATGTATGTACGTATGTTTGCAAAAATTTAAAGAAACGGTGGCTACAAACATAAATAAATATTATACGAAGGTCTTTCCAAATTCGAACTTAATTTCAAAGTTTTTAAAAATATCAAAACGCGCAAAATAAGTTGGTAAAAAATTTACTAAAATTTTTAATTCGTTTTCGTATTTTTGTTGGTTTTTGACCAATTTCACATTTTCTAAAAAAGTATTTTTTTTGCTGCGTGAAGAATAGAACATCATTTTGAAATACGAAAACCATTAAACACTTGTCTTTCTTGCAGGAAAACGGATAACATTTTGTAAATTCTGGGCCAAAGAGCTACTTCGCAAAAAATGATTTAAATTTTAGTGATTTTGTCATAACAATGTTAGAAATTTCGAACTGAATTTGTAAATGAGTAAAACTATTACGAAACATGCTTCACATTTTAAAAGTTGTTATTCTTGATCTTTTTTTTACTTAATTTACATATTCGATTGTCATTGTTTTTTTTAGTTGAATTTGTAAGTTAAACCCGATTTAACAATATTATTGTGAGAATTCAACTAAAAATTACGCATACTGTATTTATATCATAAAATTTTACTATGTTCGAAATTTTTAATAAAACGTCGAAATTCTAAAAACTTCATTTTATAAAAAATGTTAAAGAACTTTACAAATTATTAAAATTTAAGGCTTAAAACCACTTATTTTTAATTAAAGACATACTTTTTTGTTCAATGTTCATTCATTTTTTTATTTTATTTATTAATTTGTTCAAACCTGTAAATTATGCAAAAATTTTGCATATTTCTTTCGCGATTTTTAGCAAAAACTTTCTTGTTTTATACCGTCAACATAATCTTTTACCAATAACAATAAAAATATATTGACAGAGTGCTGCTTCCTAGCAAAAACGAAGTTTTTTTTGTAAAGCTATTGAACTTAATTTCGTATCCGAAATTTTGCACAGAAATATTTTTAAAAACTGAAAAAAAAATTAAACAAGAATTTATAAATTTTTTTTAACTTTAGCAAATTGTAATTGTTTTACAGTAGAGATGGGATCGTGAGTGCTTTTCACGCGCGCTCATGCGTGATCTTATATTTTCAATTCACTTGAATGGTAAAAAGAGTTAGTCATAATCACGAAAACTCACGCTTATAGGCTATTTCCACTGACCTACATCTTTCATCGTTCATCAATTTGCAAAGTTGTTAACATATTCCCATAAGAATTATACAGGGCAAAAATTCTACATCTTTCTACATCTACAGCAGGTGATCTTTTTGCATTATTTTAAGTGTCACCAATAAAAAATGGCAAAAAACGATTTTCTTTGTGCCATCACAAAATTCTATCATCTTATTTTAGAGTGGCCTTCAATATTTCAATGTACTGCATTAAAATTTGGGTTTGTTCTTTCAAAGCAACAACTACTCCAATGATTAATGTTTTTTCTAAATCAATTCATGTTTCACCTTTTCAACATCTTCCATGCGTTTCACAAAGATGTTGTTTAGTGTAAAAAGCTTATTATGTAAGTGTTTACGAAAAAAAAATATATTATATAAAAAGATTAAAAATTCGAATGAAAAAAATTACTATAAAGCAAAAAAATCACGAAACAATCATGCCAAAAACCTTCTCATGCACGCTTACGCTTAATTTTTTATACTCAACGTTCATGCACGCTCACGTGGTCGAAACAAAAGATAATCACCCATGATTCACGCTAATGACATGAGCGTTTTCCATCTGTATTTCACAGCGACAACGTATTTTTATTATTATTTATTTCAAAATTCAAGGTCCCAGCTTTTCGGACAAAATATGGTCCATATACTACTCCATGCCATGTTCGAAAATTCGAATTAGGTTTCGGAATTCTAAAAAGTTCTGTTTTGTGAATTTTATAAAATTTTCGAAATTGATTTCGATATTCGAAGTTTTATATTTTTGAAAAACTAATCAAATTTAACGTTTTTGGTCTTCATTGTTGTTATTATTTTATTGGCAAGAGAGAACTGCATTTTACTTGCAACTGGAATTTGATTTTTTGATTTAAGATTTAATTTTATTTTCCTTTTAATTTAATTTTGGTGCCGCACTCGTCAAAAAATTTTAAACCGAAAATCTTCTTTAATTATCAACAAATTTTATTTGTGCTCGTAACAATTTATGTTGTAAATTTTTTATCTTTTCAGGTTGACATTTTAAGTCTATTATTAAAGAAAGAGTATTTGCGTGATTGGGTATGTGTGTGTGTGTGCATCTGTGTCTTTAACGTCACCTGTAAAATGACCCATCATCATATTTTGACTGACTTAAAGCTGGTAAAGGTTTCAAAAGTACCAAGTACTACTAATAAGACGATATTCCATATTTTTTTGCTTTTAATATTTTTTTAAGAAGCTTAAATATGCTTTGTGTATTTTTCTCTTTTACTTTCAGATACTTATTCATTATGGGCTTTAAAACTCTTGCTGTTGTCTGCAACTTCAAGTCTCTGTGACAACATTTAGCAACAATTATAATTATCTACTTTGAACGACTATTCATTAGAGGTGAAGAGAAACAAACCAAAACCATAAAAAAAAACTTTTAAAAGTAACGCATTTGATATGCGTATTTTTCAAAAGTCGGCATTTTCGTTTGAGCAGATTTTAGCACTACGATTTTAAGCGTTTTGCTGTATTTTAGCTACGCACCATTGAACTGTGACACTATGAGTGTGTAAATTAAACAAAGTACGTTTAACCAGTATGTGTGAGTGTGTGTTTGAGTTACATGTATAACTGTTGCATACTTTTTAGCGTTTTGTCAGCTATTGAAAACGTTTAGGAAAAATGTTAATTGCATTAGACTGGTTTTTTTGTAGTGCAGCTTGTAAAGACATTCTTGACTTTTATGATTTTTATTAATTATGGGCCAGAAAGGTCTTGTTTATTTGGCATACTAAACTGTTGTTATTTTAATCTCTATTTGTTCACCTCTGAAGTGGTGTTAAATAACAAGTATTTATAAATGATGACACGTAAGTCATTAAAGTATTGCTTACAAAATGTTTCTCACGAAGAATTCAAAAGAAATGTATACAAGTAATGACCGTAATTTCAATAAATAAATACCTGCACTACAGTAATAACATTCATTTGTTAGAAGGTTTATTAATGTCTACTGTACTGAATATTTCCATATTTACACTACGCAACTTTCTTGCATGAAATTTTCGTTTGAAGTGAGGGCGTAAAACAAGAGAAATGTTTTCATTTTGTTATGTGTTTTTTATTTTAGGCTATTTATGGTCAGATTTTACCTTTACTTTAGATGCAAATAAAACAATTTATTTCATCTTTGTTCTCAACGTTTCATCGGCTTTTTTCCGACGTCTTCAACAGAATTGTTTATTTATTTATAAATTCTAACAACAAATTACAATAGTTAGTTTTTTATTGCATATACATAATATTAATTTTTGTGTTTGACTTACGATTTATTACATAACTAATTAAATTATAAATCATAAAACTGGACAGCACGACACCATTAAATGTATTTCATTTCCTGCCTTTCGCACTTAAAATGAAAATTGGATGCAGGAAAGTTGCGTAGTGTAAATATGGAATATGTATGCAATACTACAGTGATCAAATCGGGGTTTCTATCGGTATTTGAACCAGGGGTTTCTGTACCATGACAGTCGGTTTTTTATGCTGATATTTCGAATTCGAATAAATTAAAAATAAACCGAATATTTCCTGATTTGTACATTTTATTTTATTAAAAGTTATAAAATAGATTATCTGTGACTCTTCTTATGCAAACGTTTCGTATATTTTATTAATTTAGCAGCAATTACTGAAAAATTCCTCTCAATCATGGCTGCCAGATTTGACAATTTTACGATTTAAAGACTTTTTCTTTGCAAGTGACGATTTATTTTTTTTATAATGGAAATATTTCACCTGAACATCAAGTATTATTGGTATGAAAAATAAGAACAAAATATCAAAAAATATTTAAATTTTTTTTTGTTTCTTATAAAAATCGTTGTCTTTCATAATAAGTTTTTTCCTGAATTTATAAAACCTTAATTTTTGTTTAGGTAAATTTATTAAGTGTAAAATACATCTCGTAGATTGTATTTATTTTACTATAATAAGCAGTGAGAGAGTAATAACAAATTTTGAGGCCAATAGAAAGCTATTATGTAGAATTATATCAATATGCATTTAAGGGTTAACCGGGTTCTTTTTAAATCTTAAATATTCGAAAACAGGTTTTCGGAAGATGTCGAATAATCGAGCACCTTATGTTCTACACATACGTTATACATAATTGTACGTCACGTATACGCACACTGTAGTGTTGCCAGAAATCTACAACCAAAGTGACTAATGCTGTGTTCAGACATGAATTCTTAATTGAGTCAATATCTATTCGGTTTATTGACAAAATTATTTTAGTGTTCCGATACACTAAATTTAACTTACTCAATAATCATTTGAAAGTTAGAAAATAAAATTGTTTTTATTTTGGTCATTTAAATTTGTTTTGAAAATTACAAAACTGGAAATAAATTCATATCTAAAAAAGAAATTCATATTATATACTAGAAACGACGAGCTGTTGCGTTGACATACTCGGTTCAGGAGACAGGGAACACGGCGATAATAGCGATGACGGTGCACCAGAATACAATGCCGTTAATGAATTGGAGGATGTAGAATAATCGAGATCTTTATGCTCTACGCATACGTTGTATGGAATTGTACGTCACGTATACGTATACTGCAGAAATCTACAACCACAGCACATAGGGTTCGCTAAAACAAATATTTGGCCAAAATTATTTTAAAATTAAGCTTTTTTTAAGAAACAGCATTTTCAACCAAGCTTACGCTTATCTTCTTAAGTTTGGATCAATTTCTAAGGTTTAACCCTTTCATGCATATCTTGTATATATACAACAAAATTTTTTCGTAAAATTTAATTTTCTAACGCAATATTTATAGAAACGAAGTGTGTCAAAAGCCATTATATGAGTTTTGTGTCCAGCTTAAACCTGAGTAAACAAAAATTAAAAAATGGGTTCACCAAAAATTTTTTATAATTGATCAAAAGTTGCTTCAAGAGCATCGTGTACGGCATATAAAAAGATGAATATTTTAAAAATCGTAAATTTTCGCAATTCAAGCTATACATAAATATCTTCTTTTTTTTGTCGTATGCCAGCCGAACTGAGCCGAAATTTTAAAACTCTGCGTAAATTTAAAAATCGTAAAAAATTCATACATTTTATAATACACCAACATATTGATATTTATTCACTTCACCTTAAATATTTTGAATTTTTTTTTGATGTTTTGAATAAACTATATACCTTTAGCTTTATTTTCCATTTTAAACTTTAGAAATTAGTATTTTTTTTAAACTATAAAATATATAAATATGTTAAAAAACACCTGCTCAACTATTTTTTCAAATGGATTGAAGTTTATCAACTTTAATGCTGTAATGTTATGCATAATTGGGAAAAATACATGGTTTGCGGTATTTAAAATACAAAATACTTTCGGATTATGTATTTAAAATACTAAATACTTACACATCATATATGTATTTAAAATACAAAATACACCATTTTTATTCAAACCAAAAAATGCATTAGATAAAACTAATCAACAACACAATTGTTTCCTTTTAAAAATATCAGAATTTTGAATGTAGCATTTTGTTGGGGAATAAATAAAACCCGCTGAAGAAAATAATCTTTCTGATGAGCACAAACTTCTATTAATTTCTATGAATACTCTTTTTATATTTGGATAGCAGTCAAGAGTGATAATGTCTTTGCTCTTGTCACTGAGGAAACTGACAAATTCCGACTCCAAATTTGATGTTCTAGATTCACCATCATCTCTATTTCCTCCAGAGTACAAATTGCAAGATTTTGGATTCTTTACTTACACGTCATGTCTGTATTTAAAATACAAGATACAAAATACTTGCAGGATATGTGTTTAAAATACAAAATACTTGCACGTCATGTATTTAAAATACAAATACAAAATACGTATTTGTATTTTAAATGCGTATTTCAAATACATGTATTTCAAATATTGCACAGCCCTGTCTACAACCCAAATTGGTTAAATACTGAACAACAAGTGACTAAACAATTGCTTAAAAGTAGCTACAAAACTAGATAAACTTGAATTGAATGCAAAAATAATTTGTTAAAAGAAAATAAAATAAACCCTAAACGAGATAGCGCGCCATTCAGTGGTCGCCATCAAATAGATGAGTCGGCAAGGGACCAATTTGGGGCAAAATTACTGCTGACAATTTGGCAAAGAATTGAACTTCGCTGAGAGAGGTTGACACTGAAAATTTCTGCGACATTCCACTTCGATCTTGCTGGAAAAACATCGACACGGCCCGTATTCGGTGGCCTCAAAACCGATGGTGCACTGAGTCGACCTGCCTAATAGCGAGAACCCTCTGGTTTCGCATCGATACTGATAGAACAAATCAACTTTTCACGTTTTCAAAGACCCAAGTGCGGTTTCTTGAGATTTCACTCACGGGTCACTGCACCTTTGGAAACCATGCTTAAAAGAACGGGTATCCCATAAAATTACCAATGATTCAGCTGTCAGGACGAGGCGGAAGAAGAAAACATTACTCATCTTCCCTGCCTTTCGCCCGTACTGGATCATCAACGCCTTCGATTCCTAGGCTTTAGTAGCCTTTCGGAACTGTCAGACATGAAACTCAAGAATAATAGTTCCTTCATTGGGAGCAGTGGAGGGTTTTCTCGCTAATGCCCCCTAAGTATATACAATCCCTCCTGTATGGGCACTCCTATTTATCCCTTAGGCTATTATCTCTCTCCAACTTCATCACCAACTTTCCAGCACTAGACTACACTTTCATTTCCCTTTACTATCTCCTTTTTTCTTCTCTTCCTCAGGTTACCACAAAGAGATCATAATTATCTTTAGACCCAATTGGGCTGCTTATCTTTCTTACTCTTTTCATACTTCACCAGGAATCCGTCAAAAAACCCCACCTAAATGGCAGGCATTCATTTATCGTTCCAAAATAAATATTCCATTTTATTTTCCGAATTTTCTGCATTTTTTTTTTCAAATTTTCAGAGCCCAAACGGTAATTGAGATATAAACATTTTTACAACATAAAACTATTATAATATCTAATTCTTAATATTTTTTCAAACAGTTTTTTTTAAGTTTTAAAATTATATTGTTTAATTGTTTATTAATTATTTTACATATAAATTTTTTTCTAAACTGTCATTAACAGGGGACAAATCACGGCATTCGATATCGAACGAAAGTACCATACAAATTCAAAAAATTTTATATGGCATTTTATTCGATATCGAATGCCGTGATTTGTTCCCTGGTCAAACAAAAGAATAATTTTTCATTAAATTTTGATGATTTTAGTAGCATTTAATATATATTTTTTTATTTTACTTTTCATGTTATTGTTTGTATTGTTTTATATAAAATATTTTATTTATTTTAAAACAAAACCGATAAGAAAATTCCCTTTATTCATAAAACGAACCAAATTTTCTGCTACTTACAAGAAAATATTGTATACAAATTATTGCAGCGCATATTTTTGCTAATTTTGCAATGAAATCATGAAAAAGCAATTGCAAAAGAAATTTATAAATAAAAATTTTGTTTTGTTAAAAATGTACAATAACAACGATTTTATATACTTTTAAGGTTTTACAAAATATTTCGTTCCGCATTGTAGCGCTTCAAATGACTTGCAATTGTCAAAATTCTGCTTATTTTATTTATTTTAGGAGCCATCATCATAAGTTCTTAAATTTACGAATATCAGGTTATTAGTGTAAGTTGGGGTAATTTAATATAATTTTTATCTCAAAGTTAAAATATTATTAATTCATTAATTTGATATTTTGGTTTTTTCTTCTATTTTTTTGCCTTTCTTATTCTCAACACGTTTTTGCCATAAAGTTCACATTATGCAAATTTCATAATTAAAGAATAAAAAGAGGTCACTTAACTTCAGCAAAAAAATATGTGTGCGAGATTTTTGGCGGCTAATTTATTATTCAAGAAATCTTTAATAATATTATAGTATTGAGAAATGCTTAAAGAAAATATCGCAAGCGCTGAAACCAAAAGCAAACTAAAAAATACAAGAGTAAAATAAAAATTGTTTTAAGTTAAAAGTGCGGGGAAAATTCGTTTAAACTCTGAAAATTTCAGAAAATAACAAAAGTCAGTCATAAAAGCTTCAATATGCCCCCAGTATCCACAAAGAAAATCCTTATATATATTTCATGTTTTAACTTGTTGATTTTCAAAATCACTTTCCTCACTCGCGCTTCGCAGTGACTTTGCCGTTTTTCTAATCAAACGACACAAAACAAATAAATAATTTCGCCAGCCAAAATCGAAAGTATTTTCCTTTTTTTCTTTTTTCATTTTTATTTTGTTGTCAACAACGTAAAAACGATTCAACAAAATATCTAAGTCAAACAAAATTGCTCTCTATACATTTAAAATGTTGCCAAAAAAGAAGAAAAAAGAACAAAAAAAATATTTTGTCAGCACATATTTTTAGAAAAGAAACAAAAACGAACAACGCAAATTGCAAACAAGACAGACACAAAAATATCATCAAAAGTAAAATGCGAAAGTTTAGTGAACCCCGCACTCAAATAGTAAATAGTTTTTGTGATATTTTGCAAATAAAAAGGCAAACTAACAGAGAATATAAAAGAATAAGCAAATAATGTTTTCAAAAATGACGCTTTCCGGAAAAAATTTTTTTCTGTTTGGCAAAATGTAATAAAAAATAATCATAAATTAATTAAGTATTAAATTTGACGCCTGCTGTAATTAATAAAGGGTGATTTTTTAGCAAATTTCTTTTTGGCAACACTGTTTTTGGCAGCTCAGCTGTTTTCGTGTAACATGTTACTGTCAAATATGTTCAGTTTGGTCTATAATTTAACCATGATTCTACTTAAAAACGAACAACGTTTGCAGATTATTGAATTTTATGATCAAAATTTATGTTCGGTTAAGAAATTGCATGGTGCACTTATTCCATTTTATGGTCAGTTTGGGCGAATTTCTGAGGCGGCTATTTGTCATCTTGTGGATAAATTTTGCACTACACTTACATTATCTTCTATTATATATTATTAATAAAAAAACACGTTTTTTAGATCCCTTTTACAACCGTAATACTGAACCGATTTTGGAAAGATTTATATGTTCTTAAACGGGCTTTTACATAGATATGCTCAATCTTAATTCTATTTAAATCGGTTTAGTATTTTGGGAGCTATAAGCGTTTAAAGTTCCTACTAACACAAAAACACTTATTATTACTCAAGTATGTATCAACTTCAAGTTGAAATATAAACAAATTGTGCATGTGGGTTTTTCCAATTTGGTTTTGAATAAAAATAAGACAGAGTTTAAAGTTGTTTATTTAGATTTTTTGTATTTTATCGTATGAATTTATGTTTAATATTAATTTCTAGAATGCGGTCGATTAAGACGACCGCAGGATACACTAATATTTATTGATGTATGTGATATTTTTTTTAAAGATCTCTAATATATGAATTTTATTTTATGTTTTTTTATTATTATACATATGTTATGTTTTTGATTTTAATTGTTTTTATATTTTTAAATAAAATTAATTTTAATTCCAAGTTTGTGTTTTCTTTTAAAATTTTGTAGAAAAAAAGTCTTTTGTTTTGGCAAGTGTGCATGTGTGTTTGTCCAATTTGCTTTTGAATAGAAATTTGACAGAGTTTTAAGTTGTTTATTTAGAATGTTTTTTGTTTTTGTATTTTATCGTACGAGTTTATCTATGTGTTTATGTAAATGTGTAATATTATTTTCTAGAATGAGGTCGATTGAGTCGACCGCTGGATACACTAGCTAAGCATTAAACCACCAACAGGCATACGTAGAGTGCGTATGACCGTGAATTATCAATTTAGCGCTGTTCGCAGCAATTAGGTCTCTGTTACTCCACTTTATTTTTGCCCAATATGTAAGAGCTAGACTTTGCTGACATGTAATTTCAGCAAAACGGTGACACATGCCATACAGCACGCGAAACAATTGCCCAATTGAGAGACGAGTTCGGTAAGCAGTTTATTTCACGCTTGGGGCCGGTCAATTGACCGCCTAGATTGTCCGATTTAACGCCTTTAGACAATTTTTTGTGGAGCTATGTTAAGGCTCATGTACAATAAGCCCGCAACTCTTGACGCACTGAAAGCCAATATTTAAGAATTAAATCGTGAGATACCAGCCAATATGTTGGAGAGAGTATGCCAAAATTGGACCTAGCGTATGAACAACTTGAGGCGTATACCCGGTCAACATTTACATGAAACCAACTTTATACATTGAATTATGTAGATCGTTCTATCGAATCAAATAAATATTTCATACATTGCTTTAAATTTCATCCTCATGAAATTTTTCCCTTTTTCCTTTTCTCTTATTATGAATAAAAATTCCTTCATTTTACGTTTTAGTCCGTTTTTGTAAACCGTGTAAAAAGGAGAACAAATAAGAAGCTAAAAGGAACTTATTTTAAATATATTTAAATTTGGGTTATCCCTACAAAAAAAATCCCTCACAAAACAAAAGGGGGTTTGAATTAATTGGAGAAATTTTTTCTCGAGAAAATACTTTTCCTCATTTTCCTCTTGCGAATATATATTACTGGGCTGTATGTGTTTTTCTTTTTTAATTAAATCCGAAAGTTCTTAAAAAATCAACCCTTTTAAATAGTGAGCAATTTGAAGTTAAAATAAAAATTATATCATGCGGTTTTTCCCCCTGGCAAAATATCACTCCTGAGCGCCCATTGTACTTATATTAGTTCACCTCTAAAACACAAGTTTGGTTGATATTTCTTTTTTTTTGTTTTTTAAGAAAAGTGTATTAAATACCACAAAATTAAAATTTTTTTTTATTGTTTTCAATTGTACCTGAATGGGTTAAATAAAATTTTACAAAATAAATGCCGGAAGTCAGGAATATTCCGACAAAATGCCGACAAGCAGCAGAAATAACGAACGTCTGTTATGAAAATTAACAGAAGAGGCTGCTGAAATAGTTCAGAAAAAGGTGAGAATTTTCTGTTAAATATCTGAAGGAAATTCAATTTCCTTCCGACAACGTGCAGACTAGTTCGATACTAATCGGATAATATTCTAGAGAATGTGTGGAAACCGCGTAACAAATAATTTCCGACTATTCTCCGCTTTCAGGCTTTTTCTCACATCAGACAAAAACTGTATTTATGTATTTTAAAGAATATATATTAAAGAATATATGCATATATGTAGGAATATGAGAAATCCTTTCAAATAAATATAAACTCCCCTTTATTTTTATTTTTTTTTTGCAATTCAAAACAAAAACTAAAATAATTTTTTACGTACACGCACATTTTTTACGATACTTTATTGAAATATTGAAAAAAAATTAAATCCTTGAAAAATAAGAGAAAAAACGTATCTTCGTGCATTAAGCCAGAATTTTCCAGAAAAAGTTATTGGCCAATGCCAAGCCAAGATAAATCTATATAAATAAAAACACTCATATTCGCTTATAAAAAGAACTCACACCTTCACATATGTATATACATATGTATGTATGTATTTGTGTATTTATGTGCTCAAAATATTCAAATGTATGTGTATAAAACTGACCAAAAAAAATGCAATAAATATAAGAAACATTTTAAATGTCAAAAAGAATTAAAATATATTTTTTTTATTTCCTCCTTTAACACAACATGTTCATGCATGTTCCATGGGAGTGCATGCACATACGAAAAAGAAAAACACGAACTCGAAGAGCTCCTGCAGGAGGCCTGTTTATACGTATGGGTGTGTTTGTTTTCCTATAAAGGCGGCAAAAAGTATGTACAACTTTGAGAGCACTACGAAGGAAACAAACAACAAAAAACAGAACAAAAAACAAGAAAGAAAAATAACCTAGAAAAAGAAATCAAACAAAATTCGCAGGCTGAGTTTTTGTTAAATTTTCCATTTTTCATTTTATTTTTTGTTATGTGTGCAAGAGGCTTTGATAAAAATGGAAATGACGTTTTCCAAAAAGGATAAAAAAATCATACAAATGTAAACATGAATATGAAAGGACATTGAACATTGACTATACAGACATACATAAATGTACAGAACAACAATTATCCTTTGAACAGCATAAAAAACGAGGGGCTAGTGAGGTAAAAAATATTTTTTTAGAGTAGTTGCTGCAACAAGACACTTTGGCAGTCGGTATTGTTAAAACAAGAATTTGCAAAGTTGTCATATATTTAATATAAAAAATATATACATATGTATGTGTAATTAAAAAATTCAATTAAGGACCTGTTTCTGTAAATTCGAAAGAAAATATCGTACGATCGATCTTTTATCTTGAAAGCAAATACAAATTTGCGTTTGTAACTTTAAAAATACATACATAATGAAATTTTCTTAATTTAAAAAAAAAATGCCACAAATAATAATTATTAAATAAATTGCTTTGAAATTACACGGTGTTCGAAGAACACGTTTCATTGTTAATAACCCGTCATTTCAACAGAGATATCACGACTCAACCTGTAACTTGACTTCAATTTTTTGGTATTCTGTTGACGTGACACCGATGTCGCCAACTGGAGTAAGGGTGTATGTTTTCCATTATTAATGCCACACCCTCTTCATTACATTCAAACAAACATCCGATAATTTCGCTTTCTCGTTTTCTTATTTTATTGTGATAATTTTTGGAACTAAATTGTTTATTAGTGGTTTTTAATCAAAAGTGATTATTATTTTGGCTAAAGTTCGTAACATTTTTTATTCAGAAAGAATTGGATATGAGACAATATTCCAAAGGAACAAGGGAAACATTAACATTAATGAATTTCAACTTACACGGCAGAATAGAAACAACGTTGTTTTCGGGAGCCGCAACACTCCCATCGTCATTGTTTATGTGTGTTTTCATGTATCCGCCACTGTTTAGGTGGCTCGGTTGAATGTGATTTCAAATTTGTAGTATTTATAATGTTGATGTTAATTTTTCACTTGTTAATTTGGAATATTGTCTGATATCCATTTCTTTCTGAATAAAAAATGTTACAAAATGTGTAAGCAAATTGCATCTTAATTCTAGCAAGCCATTCAGTTTTCGTGTAGTGTACACTTTAACACACAAAATTCCAAAACTCCTCTGTGTTTGATTCGAACACTTTGTGAAAGGAAGGAAGAAACAAATTCCATCTGGGTGGTCAAATATTTCTGTTATTTTTTTTTATTTCTCTTCACTATTCAATAGTTAGCAAACTAGACATTATGGCTCAGACACTGTGTGTGTGTGTGTCCTAACATTTAAACCAAATGTACTTCCATGATTTTTAATGTGGCTGTATTGCAAATAAAAAATAAACACATTACAATACTTTAAACCAGGCAATGAATGACAAATGCAATCGAACATAAGTCAGCAAAAAATAAAAAAATCACATGTTTATAAAGGCTCAGCAGGCAGTCAAATCTACAATGTCTAGACATCCGCTACGTCTTTGCTATTCAAAGAGTTTAGTTATGAAATAATTTTAAACCAGATAAAAGGAAAAGGATAAAATTCGATCCGCACCAAAATTACTTATTCGCAATATCGGTGGCATTGTGATATCTCAGAGTTACCGAATCAATGTTAGAGTCATTGGAAATATTTTGTATTCCCCAGATGCAGACATCTGAGAAAGATCAGCTCGCTCTACCGAATGGTGTGTTAACGGCAGAATTAGTTTGTACGTTCTCTTCTTTTACGAACCAGCTGTTTTGTTTCTGTTCAATTCAAAAACTGTATGAGTGGTTTGTTGTTACTTTTTCGTTCTGCTCTGTTGCGGACTATTCTGTAGAAAATAGAATACAAAGTTAAGTGACAGCCAAGAGTTTCTATAGGCCGGGGCGCATAGAATCCGGGTTACGGTTTTTTCAACTGACAACTAAATTGAAATACAGGTTTTCTTATGAGCTTTGTTGTCACATTCGGTACGTCTCCGTTAACGCAAAGTGCTAAAGTTGGGCAACTTTTAACGTACGTTGAGTACTTTGAAAAATATCACTTTTTTTGCTTTGTTTTTATTAAGCTTTTTATGTTGTGTGGTGACAAAATTAAATTATGAAAATTAATATTAAAAAAAAAGACAGAACATCCTCTAATTCTATTGAAAATGTGAACTTTAATCAAATGAAGCTGATTTACTTTCCGTCAACAAAGTTCTCATTGCGTCAACCTCTTCCGCCGATACTTTAATGTCAGTAGAAAAAGGCATCGTATAACGTACGAAAGATTCTATGTACATCAACCTTATGTATTAGATTTTTGTGGAATGAAGTACTACAAATTTTGTTTTAAAAGTCTGAATATTTTAATTTAATTCAAATTATTATATTTATATATTTTTGTAAAGTAAAAAACATTTTGCAAACATTTACAAAATCCATTCCCATAAATATATCGTCCACATCCGAAAGTTCAGACACAGAACAAGTAAGAAATATTTTCTACAGAAAAGAAAGGCACAGAACGGCACTGAACGGCAACGAAAAGTAAAAACTAATGAGGCCTTAAGTGTAATTCTTGCCGACCTTGGAGTACTACATAAGGACCAGTGTACTGCTGACAATATTTGACCTGTAAGATATGCAAAATGGTCTTAAGAGTTTTATTCATTTTTATTTGATTAGTCAACGAGAAGGAACAGGTCGACTCTAACTACTTTAACCAGAACTTTATTCGCCCTGGTATAGTAGAGACAACCTGAACAATCGTCAGGCCAAAGTCTGATTCTCCCTGATCGAAGAAACCAAAATTAAGCTTTCCGTTTTTCCTATCTTTCCTCGTTTACTATTCCTTTCTTAAAGAAAAATTGTGCTGAAATTGAAAACGATTCCAGTTGACGAAAATTGTATCGTTCGAAAAATCATAATCTATTTTACATTCTTCCGCAAATTATTTGAAATAATAACTTCACGAAATTTCCGTATCAATGTTCCTGACCTCTCAGCAATATTCTCTCGAACTGCTTGCGTTTTTTTGGTTTGAATGACTTGTGGGAAAGCAACCAAAAAGCCTGCTACTCGTATTAACGCTTGATTCGCTGAGTCTGAGTTGTTCCAGTTTGTTGAAAAAGGTTTTTTTACTCAAATAAATATTTGTGATTCAAACTTTCTATCTGGCTTAAAATACCAATTCCTTTCATGTAGTTTTCCTAAATAAAGCAAAACTTTATGCCAGACACATAAACCAAAAAAAAAAAACGAATGCACAAACAGTCAACTTTACTAGACTTTAGTCTCTCTATCAACAAGCTCAACTTTTGCGAGACTGTATATATATATGTGTGTGTGTGTGTGAATGTGTTGTATGTTGTTGTTTCTGCCATGTTTCTAACAATTTAACTTTCATAAAATATGTGGGTGGCTTGTAGTTTACAACATGTGCGTTATTTGGTGCGAAATGTGCAACAACAAAAAAATACATTTTTGTTTTATTTTTGACTAAACAGCGAATTTTAGACTTTTTGTTTTGTTTTGCATGTGTAAAGATTTTTCGGTTTTTCTCTTGTTTTGGTGAAAGAAACCCCAAAGACTTCAAAACAAAATACATCAATTGAAAAGACAGAATTTGCAACATTGTTGCCTAACAAAAAAAAAACACAAAAACTGTAACATTTAGTGATTTAGATTGTGTGGCAATATTTTGTATCCGTTTTGTTAATACTCGTACTTTCACTTTAAGCCAAAAGCAACAACAAAGAAAATACAGAGCAATAGATATTTTAGTTTTCAAGGTAACTGAGTAAATTCTTTCATTATTATTTTTTATTTTTTTATTTTTTGTTTGGAAAAGGAGGAGAGAAACATTTATCGCTTAAAAGGGTTTGGACTCAGAGGTTAAAAGGCAAATAAATAAATCTAAACAAAATATATTGAACATAAATAAGGCATGACAGACAGACACTTTTCTGAAGAGTCTGAATTATTGGCTTAGTTGCTGATCTCTCCTAATCCTCAATTAAGCTGTTTAAGCCCTTCACATTAAAATTTCCATTCGCCCAGGTTTATAGCCAGATCTACTGCTCTATTACCGAGACTTGTTTTATTTATACGTTAGATGTTACGAGCAAACAACTCATATTGGGATTTTAACGAAGCCCAGAGAGAGAATGCGGATGATATGTGAAGCTGCTTCGGAAATAGTATTTCATTTTGCTACATGTCAGCGGTCTACACAAACAGCGACATTTTGCGATTGCATTCAAGTTAGTGGTCCTTCAGAAAGCTTAGTATCTACCGGCGCAGAGTGGTGAATTCCCCGAGAAGGCAATCAAAACTTTATATCTTTTAATAGAATTAAAGCTACTTTGCATAGACGGCTGACATGTGTATACTATCAAACAATGTGGTTAACATAGAATTGACAGCTTCAAAACTCCAAGGAAATCCTAATTGCACAAGCCTAAAAATAAATGTAGCTAAAACCAAATGTCTGACTGTTCATCGCAACAGGCAACGAATCTGGTAACTACAAGCGGCCAGAACTATGCGATGGTCTACAAATATTGTTATCTTGAAAGTATGGTCGCACCAGATGGTGGCATAGAGTTAGATGAAGAAGCTAAGATCAGCAGAGCAAGAACGGCATTACGAATTTTTGGCGCCGATTTGGCAGAACAGCAACTGAAGCCTACAAACGAAGCTCCGAATATTCAATTCTAACGTTAAATACGTTTTGTTATATGGATGCAGCACTTGAAAGGTTTCCAGGGGTGTTACCTATCGATTACAAACTTTTGTAAATCGCTGTCTCCGACAAATTTTACGTATTTTCTGACCTCGTAAAATAACGAATGTAGAGCTTATACGTCATGCAAACTAAATGGATGTGGCTTCTGAAATTTGAAAACGTAAATAGCAGTGGCAAAGTCGAATTGCCTGGAGACGTGGGTTTGTAATACAACAGAGCTGGAGATTATTGACAGAGGAGGTGCTTAACAATTTATTCCTCCTCTTCATTTTGACAACCTCTGCAGAAGTCGTTGAATGGAAGATTAAATCGCCTTGCGTGAGCACCTTTGAGACAGTGCCGTGTTAGGACTGCCACGAGTATTTGCAGCAGAGATCCCCAGTCTAATGGCAGATTTCGACCGATTATACCGCTTCCAAGTAGATCTTGAGAACGCACATGTGGTTCCGTTGCACCATGCCGAATGAGCTATATCTAAGTTCTTTGAAATTCTTTTGTTTTTTATAATTCGTAATTGTCAACTTGAGGTTGGCTGTAGGTTTATTTTAGATTTCCTTTTACTTTTTTTCATGGTGGTCACAACAAAAATTTGTGTACAAAACAAAATCGTAGAGGTAAACATACAAAAATTTTGAGTTTCATTAAAAAAAAATCAATGTGTTCACACGAATTAAAGTTTCAAAGAGATTTAAAGAAAATTTCAGAAAGAAAACTTTCATAATGTGAACCGAGACTAATATTTGCTGCTGTATGTGTAATTACCAGCTTTTTAGCGGAACTGCGAGTATCTTCTTTAGCTAGCTTGTCCGCAATTGTGTTGCCGGACACGCCGGCATGTCCTGATATCCAGGTATACTCCAGGTTAAAATGTGACGCCATCTCTTTTTGGGATGTACGGCAGATCTTATATAAATACCTGATGGAGCATTCATTCAATGCGGCCTTACTGTCGGTACATATTCGGATATACTGACCGTATGTGTACTTTGTTCTACGTTAAACAGTTGGCTGCCCTTTTTAATGCCAATATTTGAGCAATATTTGGGCAATTTGAAAAGCATCCTCTATTGTAACTGAGGAATATAAACGGGCGCTCCTAATCCAAACCCTGATTTGGATCCGTACATCTCGAGTACATCCCACCGGCATTGAAAGTCATTCGAGGGGGATGTATCAGAGAATAAGATTGCGAACTGTTTATCAGGCATAAGCGGAGGAGAGCAGAAATCTATGTTCGTGGCAAGATTCTCAATGAGTCTTATAATATTTGCATTGCCCTCATCTTTAGTGGCACTTAATCGTCCTGTCGATTTGCCACAGAATCCAATGTAGTTGGAATTGGATTTGATAGGACCACAAAAAAATACTTTTGCGTAATGAATTTCAATGTTATCGGTTGCATGTTCAAAACAAACATTAATTCTAGACTGAACATAAAACCGATAACATTGAAATTCATCACACAAAATTATTTTTTTTATCGTTTATTCAAATTAAATTCCGACTACAATGGATTCTGTGACAACCCGGAACAAAATATCTCTCATTTCTATTGTGTTGCTAAAAAAGTTAAAAACTGTATGTTTCATTTATAATTGTCTCTACCAAAAGTTTAAGCTGGATGCACCGCCTGTACAAAATTAATTCAATTTTAAAATTTTTTAATAAAGTCTTTTTTTAATATAAGACATTTTAGGTTTGAATTTCACATACAGATTGTGTTGGTATTGAGGTGCGTCTAAGTTTCGGTCTAACTACACTGAGACCTCAACACCGTGTGAAGTTCTGCGTTCACAAACGCTCCCAAGTGGGTCGAGAGAGGCACCTGTATAACTTACAAGATTATTTCTTAGTGGGATTTACCAGAAATAAACTTTCTGTGACGCTAAAGCCTTCATTAACATTGGTTGTGTTATCCCTTGCGGTTTTTGTTGAAGCGAACAGAATCTAATTTAGATTTTAATTAAATTTTTAATAATTATGTAAATAAACTCCGCCTTTTTAAAAACCGTAGTCGAAAAAAAATAAAATTAATAATAAATTAACACATTAAAATCATACAAATGCATTCCTTCTCTGCCACCTAAAGGCAAAAACAAAGATGAAAAAAAAAACAATAATTCCAGCACATTAATATATAAAAACAAAGTTTATAAAAATAATAAAAAAGAAGTTATGTATAATCAAATATACATTTAAAAAAACACTTTTTGTATACAAAAAAGCTAAAGAGTACCTCCATATTTTAATCAAATTAGCTTGGTAATGCTACTGCAGCAGCTCATTAAATGTGCAAAGAGATGACAATGCAATCGAAATGTAATCGAACAGAATAAAATATAAGTAAGCACGTACGAATAAATACGAGTATCTCTAGCTACACCCAAAAAAAAAACAGTAAATAGATAGTTATTAAACAAATATGTAAGTACATTGTACATATACACTTGCACACTTGAACATAATGAAAAGCAAACACAGATAGACAGACCCACAGGCCGACAGTCACAGATACAAAATCTATATGTATACAATTGGCTAAAATAATATCCAGTCAGCAATACAATTGTTTTTAACAAAAGTACAGTTGTGTTTCTCGATTATTATGTGTAATAAGTTAATATATGTACATACATACAGCTTTATATGTTTTTACGTGTGCGTGTGTGTGTGTTTGTTTGTGGCACTATTTATATGCAACACAAAATGTTGTAGACCAAACAGCAATGTCATCCAACATTATATTGAAATGCTTTATTTTTTCCCCCCCAAATAACAACATGAACCAACCAACCGACCGACCGAGCGACCATTTGGTTAATGGTGCAGCTCTCTCTGGACATTTTAAACAAATTATCTGTTCAACAGGGGGAATACAACAACTCATTACCACTCCAAGACCTTGGAGCAGCAGACAACATTTTAACATTTCGACATACTCATCACCATCATCATCATCATCGTCCTTATTACCTGACCAACCCCTTTTTCAAAAACAAAAAGTAAAACGAATGCAAAATTTAAAGGGGAGTCTTAAATAAAATACAATAAATATAAAAAAATACAAAGCCTCCATAATTTTCGCGTTCATCATTTAAAACAGCAACACAAAAAATATACAACTCATATGGTCAACCATACTTCTCATACTTACAGAAAGCAAACTCTAGCATCCGACCACTTTTACCACCCACTATAGATATGTGTATTTGCTCACACACAGGCTCTCAAGAGCAGCAACATTATTATCAAGCCGCCAAAAAAAAGACAACAATACAAACGCAGCAGCACGCATCCATACAATACAGATGAAAAATTGGTCGGTCGGTCGCCGGTTGCAGTATTGCAATTTTTCCGATTTGAAAAACAAAATTTTTTTCATCCATTGTCCTGTCGTTTTTGCTGTTGCCGAAAATAGCTGATAACAACAACTACAGCAGCAATTGCATCCATGTTGCAACACAGTAAATGCATTCTTACACAAAATAGGCTGAAATATGTAGACATGAACGAACAGTAGAACAAAACACACAGAAAAATAGCGAAACATAAAACTCATCAAACACCCGTAAAGAAATATTTTTATTTGTCGCTAAACAAAATAAAATAAACCAACAATAGAAGAGTTCGTAATTTAAGATCGCTACCCAGAAATATGTTCTAACAATAACCTCTAGTTATCCACTAATCGAAGTTTTGTTCAATAAGTTTACAATGAAATACAGACAATTAGCAAAATCACTACGAAAAATAATCTAATCAAATTCTTATCGAAAAAATTATACAAAAATTTTATAAAAATCATGTTTTTTACAAAATCAAAGTAAATATATAACCTTGAACCAGTTAACTAAATAACAATTTTATTACGCCGACCCCAACTGCAAGAAAATAATATAATGATAATTTATACGAAATAAAATAATATTATAAACTAACAATAACTTTGATCGAATTATCTAAAGAACATTTTCAGTTATCAATTACAAAATCTATGCAGTTATCTTAAGTAATCGATACCTATAAATTTTCCAAGGAAAGTTTGCAGTTATCGACTATTATGAAAAATTAAAAAAAAGTTTTTATCAAACGATAACAACGAACAATTTCACAAACAAAATAAATAGCATTCGATAAGATATTTTTTAAATTATCATCGATAACTACGAAAATTGATTGCAGATGTTTTTAGTTATCGATAACTTGAAAAAATAAAATTAAAAAATAGAATAAGTCTAATCTAGTCTTATGTAACTTTTTAATTATCGATAACTAAAAAAATCCTGAAAAAATTTGTAGTTATCGATTAATATGAAATGTTTTCTATGGATAGTTTTTAGCTATTGAGAACTACAAAAAATTGTGGAAAGAAAATCAATAGTTCCCGATAACAACGAATTTTTTTTAAAAATATTTGTATCAATAACTACGAATACTATTTAAAAAAACATTATTAGGTATCGATACCACTAAATTTTCCGAAAAATTTTTTTAAGTTATAGATAAGTTCGAAAAAATTTCTGAAGAAAATTTGTAGTTACCAATATGAGTTATCGATTACTAAGTGTATTTATCTGGTGCACAGTTTTAGTTATCGATAAAAATCTATTTATCCACTATATATAAAATTTTTCTATCAATTGTTGAAAATGTGATAAAGAAATTTTCTAAAACAACTATTCTAGATATAATTTGTAAAAAGTAAAGGTGCGGTCACATCTGATAAACCTTTGTCGAAAAAAACGTGACCAACAGAGAAACTAAATTTGCATTTTCTTTAATTCTAATATTTTTTTTAAATATGGGTTCGCAATTATTAAAAATAATATAAAAATAGCATTTTGCGGCATAATTGACTTCATTTTGTGATATAAAAACCAAGTTACATCACACTAACCTTAAGCAGAAGTAGTGGTTACGTTTTTTTTTTGGGCAAATGTTTGCCAAGTGTGACCATACCTTAAGCTTTCTATAATAAAATGCTAGTTATCGATAGCCAAAATAAATCGAAATATTTTTTTAGTTCGCTTTGCAGGAAGTCAACCGAATCACTTATGTATATTTTTTTGATTTCCTTCAACCACAACAAAGGTAAATATTTGTGTTTATTGATACTTACGAGAATTGCTCTGAAGACTATTTATAGTTATCGATAGCTACAAAATTTTGTCTAAAGAAAATTTATGGCTATCGAAAATTCTGAAACATTCGGGCTGTTCTGAAAATCACATTTTTTAAATCACATGCGATTTTAAAAGTAATAATGGTCATGCAGATATTTTTCACTACATTTTTTAATTTTCCTATTGCACAGAGCATCAAATATTGTTTATGAAAGAAATTTATCGAATATGATTTTGAAAACGTCAGCAGGGCCATTATTGCTTTTAAAATCACATGTGATTTGAAAAATGTGATTTTCAGAACATGCCTGATTGTCTGAATTTGTAAGTTGGAGTAATTTTCTTTAAAAAATTCTGTGGTATCTCAATAACAACAAACAAATTTTATAAAGAAAAATTTACAACATTTATCAGTAAGTGGTTCGCTCTCGAAGTTATTGATACGAGTAACTACAAAATTTTCAAACCGCTATATTTTCTACAGAAACTTTTTAAATATCGAAAATATTTTTAATTTAGCTAATGCTCCACTGTGCACAATACAAAAATTGCCAATATTTAATGTGTTTGTATATATGTATATATGTGTGTGTGTGTTTGTATGTATGTACAATTTTGCGTATCTTCAACCCTTTACAGTAGCATACAGTGCATACATGTGTAGATAATGTACGTATATACCTACACATATGCAAAAACGATATAAGGGTCTATGTAAACTTTGAAAAAATCGTATATATGCATATATGTATCTACCTACCTACAATTAAAAATAATATGTTGATGTAAATATATATTTCTGTACATATGGACGTTGCATAAAAAAACAGGTATTATTGCAATGATGCATGCATGCAGTATTGTTAAATATTAATACACTCCTCGTATTTGTATGGAAGTGATTTTATTGGTAGTGGTGTAATTTTTTTTTTTTGGTAGTTTGATTTAAGTTCGTCTCAGCTACATTTGTGGTGCATCATTAAATATAAAAAAATTTTAATTTACATTTTTAATTTCCGTTCACAGATTTTTATCAATCTTTTTTCACAACACACACAGCCATATGATGCAAAAATTATATTTTCAAATGCATATGATTGCACCTACTTATATATGTATGTATGTATGTTTGTATGCAATTTAAATTTAAATATGTACTGCACAAAACGGCAGTTATTTAAATGAAAATATTTACTATTGCTGGAAAGTATGTATAAAATAATTCAATATGTACTTCGTTATGTATTATGTACATCAGTATTTGTATATAGAGAATAAATAAATACAAACACATTTATATATGTATGTATATGGTACATACATAATTTCAGCAATTCTCGAGTACAGTTTAGTCACCAATATTTGCTATATTTTTTATGCCACGCCTTTATATACTAATTAATACAATTATTAATGACTTTTTAATTATATATGAAATGTGACAGGAGAAATTTGATAACAAGCACT
Source organism: Gymnocheta viridis (assembly GCA_956483585.1). Classification (NCBI taxonomy): domain Eukaryota; kingdom Metazoa; phylum Arthropoda; class Insecta; order Diptera; family Tachinidae; genus Gymnocheta; species Gymnocheta viridis. The sequence goes on along the minus strand of OY101444.1, from coordinate 71,243,106 downwards.
GAAGTGTAATCAGAAATAATTTAATAACGATTAAAACATGTAGTTGATGGTAAAACAAACATTTTTTAATTGACTAACAACGGAAGGAATAAAAAATGTTGAATTTTAAAAAGTTTAAATACAAACTAGAATTGACAACAACTTTAAGTTTTTTAAGAAAATTTTAATTTTCCATAGTTATCGAATATTAAAAACACGAACACTAACGAAAAATACTCTTTGCGCTGCAGTCACACCCTATCATTTTATTTTTCAATTCTCATTCAAGTCACAAACATTTTAAGCTGTGCGTATGCCTTACTCAAATTTAAAGAATTTATTTTAGCAAGATGCCATCAATTTAAAATTTGGATGAAAAACTGCAATCAGCTGTTTTCTTGACTGCATTTTGAAACATTCTATGGAATGAACATTTATAAGCAAATTCTCGTCAAACTTTGAAAGTGTGAGAGCATTGGAAAAAAAAGTGAGAGGAATTTAAAATTTGAAAGAAAAGTTGATCATGTGACTACCAAGATAGCAAATATTTTAGGCCATCATCTATATACCTATATTTTTGTAGGAAAAGTAGTTTTCGATAGATATACATATATATTCATAAAATTTTTTTGCAATTACCAATAACGAAAAATTACTTGTTGAAAATTGAAAACAGGAGGAAAACTAAAAAAAAACTAAACTAAACTAAAAAAACTAAAAATACACTTCAGAAAATATTGAAAGAATTTTTTTGCTTGAGTTCAAATTTGAGTTAAATATTTCTTCTTAATTTTTAAAAACTTGTTTGGATAAATTCGTTATTTTATTAATAGATTACTCTTTTTTGGAATAATTTTTTATTATTCATCAGACTAGCAGAACGGATCAATAGTGATTTCGAGGTCGCTACACCATCTCATCAGCGTACTTTGTACGATTTACTGACGATTGATACTAGTGGTGGATGCCTGTATTTTGTTTAGAAAAGGAGTTTTCGATAACTCCATATTTCAATAATGAAATTTCTCGCAGTTATCGCAAATCACAAACTAAAAAAATATTTCTGGAACCAATCCAACTGGAACAAATACAATTTTTTTTTCTTCTAAAATATAACAATATATAAAAACGATGTTTCTGTTCTGCCGTGTAAGTTGAAATTAATTGATGTTAAAATTGTCCCTTGTTCCTTTGGAATATTGTCTCATGCTCAATTCTTTCTGACTAAAAATGTTACGAACTTTAGCCAAAATAATAATCACTTTGGATAAAAAAACTACTAATAACTAATTTATTCGAAAAATAATCAAGTAAAAATAAAAAAAATATAAGGAATTATTTTACTATTTCTGAAGATAATTTATTATTTTTTTTTTAATTTGAAAAATTTCTAAACATATGTTTTCATTTATTTATTTCTTTACTTATTATAACTATTTTTTGTTTATTATAATTATTTTTTATGTAAATTATCATTCACATGTACATATGTCATATTAATTTGAGTTATTTAACTTTCAACAATTGTCTGCAACTGAGCATTATATGCTGTAATAAGAGACTAAAAGTCTTGTGTATAGAATTGTAATAAATAAATAAATAAACAAATAAATAAATCAACAAATAAATAAATAAATAAATAAATAATTAAATAAATAAATAAATAAATAAATAAAGAAGTAAATAAATAAATGAATAAATAAATAAATAAGTAAAATAAATAAATGAATAAATATATAAATAAAAAATAAATAAATAAATAAATACAAAATAAAAAAGTAAATAAATAAATAATTAAATAAATAAATAAATAAATAACTAAATAAATAAATAAATAAATAAATAAATAAATAAATAAATAAATAAATAAATAACTAAATAAATAAATAAATAAATAAATAAATAAATAAAACCTTTTAGTTATCGATAGCTGCAAATTTCCTTTAAAAATGTCTTGTAACAATAAGTAGAAATAAAAATAACTAAAAATTTTCTTTAGAATACATTTTATAGCTAACGATAGCTTCAAAGTTTCTTAAAATATACATATATTATAGCTATTGATAAGCACGATTTTTCTTTAGAATTATGTTTTATCGGTAACAACAAATTATCTGTAGAAAATATGCTTTAGTTATCGATAATTAAAATAAATTTCCTAAGAAAATTTTGTGCAAATCCACTGCTAATGCTAACGATAACTAGAAGAAATTTTACTAACAAAGTGTATAGCAATCGATAGCTAAGAAATATTTCCTTTAGTTGCCGATAACTGCAAGATATTAGACATAAGAAAGTTTGTTTGCAATCGTTATCTACAAAATAGTCTCTACAGAAATCATCGATAGCTACAACTAAATTGGTAATTATAAAATATTTTCTAAAGGAGCTTTGTAGTTATCGATAACTGTTAGCATATGCGTTTACTAGAATAATTCAACTAAACTTTTTCGTTATCCACAAAATATTTCTCATGGTTATCGATAACTACAAAATATTTTCTTAAGAAAAATTATACAAATCGTTATCTAAAAAATATATTCTTTACAAAATATCGATAACTACAAGATATTTTCTAAAAAAATTAACCCGATTGCTGTGAAAATTGTAAGCAATTACACATCGCATATTTAAGATATAATTACATAAAATGGGAGTTTAACAATTTGAAATGATACCTATGTATATTGCATTTCAATTTAAATTAACTTTATAACATGATCCAGTAAATCAGTGAAAAAGGATTAAGCGCTGGTTTAGCTAAACTAATTTTCATATAAAATTTATTTTAAATCCAACAGCAGTAAATCACTAATTTCTATATTTTATATAGTCTATGAAAAAATAATGAGGAAGCCTTACAATAGTATAAAAACCTAATAAAAACGTAGCTTGTTATAGCTTTCGAATTAACTGAAGACATCTTCGTCCGGTAAAAAAAATTGGCGAAGTGACATAGTCTGTAATGGCGTTTAAAACTACCAATTTTAAAATGGAAAAATTTTAATGGCCTTATTCACAAACGATTAATAAAGTTATTCTAGGTTTAATGTTGGATTTTTATATGTGAAACCCGGTTTTAATGTACACATTAACTTTATTAAGCGTTTGTGAATTAGGCCATAAATGTTTATTTATTTATAGATTTACTGGTTGAAATACGCTTTGAACCAAAAAAAGGCCTTGGTGTTTATGCTTTTTTCGTACAGTATTTGTCGTGTCGGATCTAAGCTTTAGTGATTCGTGGCAAGTGGCAAAGTCAAGAAAGTCCTTTTTCAAATGTGTGTACAGTGAGAAAAATAAGGTCGAGTAGTGAGTTATCTACCAAGGCCGTGACAAGTATAAAATTGCAATATAAGTATGTTCCACTATTGGGTTCCACAAATAATTGTGACTGCGTTAGTTTAACTATTAGATTTTGTGAAATATTTTGCAAATTTTGTTGGAAAATCTTATTTGTAATTAATCAAATTTGAACTTACCATTTTGATTTATCCAAAAATCGTAGAATTTTGAGTAATCAACTGGATTGTTTTAATTTATTGCCAAAGAAACTGTTCTGTTCTTTTCGAACTTTTTTTCTTTAATTCAGCAGTAATTGTTTATATTTTTTAGTTTTTTTTTTTTTGTTTTAATGCAGTAAAATTGTTTTACATTTATATATTTTTTTAATTTATTTTCCTTAAATCTTTTTATACCTTAGAAACAATTGTTTTCTTTAGTCTTTCTTTAAAAAACACTTATTATTTTCATTTTGTTAAAATTTAACAAATAAGAAAAAAATGTTTTGGATTAGAAACCAAAATGGTTATTACTTTTTTTAGAACCTTCTAAATTTAATGGGACTTCTTTGATATTCGTTTTCCTTTTTTTTATTAAATAAAGTTCTTTTAGAGTCTATTTTCTGCTAAAATTCTAGGAATTTTGGTGCTTTTTCCTTTAACGTTTTTCATTTTCAAACTTTTTCAAAACTTTTTTTAATTAGTTTTTAATTTGTCTTTTCTTTTGGCTTTCGAGTGTTCAAAACGTTGTTTTTTTTCTAATACACAAACTTATTTTTTAAATAAAATTATAAGAAAATTTTGTTTTTAAATTGTTTAAAAATTTTGATTTGTTTCCACTTGATTTTCTCTTTTTAAAATTTAACAAATTTTTTCTATTTTTGTAATTTTACGGTTTTGGTTTGACTGAAGAGGAGTGGGAGGTTTGGTTTTATTTTATTTTTATTGATCAGACTATTTCCTTGGTATTATGGTTCGATTTTTATCTTTTTCTATTTTACTGCATAAATTTTGATAATTTTTAGAGACCGAAATTTAGTTACAATTTGAATTTCTTGCTTGTAATATTTTTTTGTTTTAGTTGAATGTGTTTATAACGGGTTTTCTTTATTTTGCTTTTGTTTTTGTTTTATTTGATTTGATTATAAGTTGCTTTGTTGTAGTTGCTGTTATTATTTTTTGTTTGTTTGTTTGTTGCTGTTGCTCTGTGTTTAGGGTTCTCTCTTGCTTTTGTTGTTGTATTATTATATTATAAAAAATCGTTTTATTATTGTTACGGTTAATTGATGTATTTACTGTTGTTGTAGTTGTTGCTATTGTTGTGAATTTTGTTGAGAGGGGATATTGTAGTTGTAGTTAATATTGTTGCTGCTTCTTCTTTTTCGTTTTTACTGTTACTTTTGCGGGGGGGTTTGTTGGTTACTTAATTTTGTTTTTACTTGTTGTATTGCCGAAAATCTTTTGTTGTTGTAGGTAGTTGTTTTATTTTTTGTTGTAATTTTTTGGTTTGAATTTTGTTTGTTAAATTTTGAGAAATTAAACTTAAAATTCTTTTTTGTTTATTTTCGTTTTCTTTTTTGTGATTTTTGTTTAAAATAAATTAGATTAATTAAAATAATTAAAAATTAAAGTCAAACTTAAATAAAAATTGCACTTGTTTTAATTGTTGTTTTTTTTTGTTCTGTTTTATTGTGTTTAGGGGGTTTTTTGGTTGATAGTTTAAGAGGGTGCCGAGTTTTATGTTTGATTTGGTGATGAGGATTTTTTGCGGATTGGTTGTGTTTGTTGTTTGTTGTGTTTCTTTTTTTTATTAAAAATTAAAAAGAACCAAATAAATTGTTTTAAGATTCAACAACGTTTTAACGTAAGTTTATAAAAATGTTCCAAACAGTCAAAAAGCACCTGTAAATAAAAAAAGGAAAAGAAAGAAGAATTCGAGAGTTATTATTAGCAAACAAAATTTATCGAAATTGGTAAAACAAACTTAACAAAACCATAAAGAATTTGCAAGATTAAGATAATTGAAATATACACATTTCCCAATTATTAATCATTTCATAAAAAAAATTTTAACGATACCTAAATGGTGAAATTTAAAACAAAAAATTGTTGATCCAAGATTCAAACTACATATGTAGGTACATAGGTATGTACATATATAAAAACTTTCTCAAATTGTAATTATATGTAGGTATTTACATATTTTTAATTCTACAGAAAATTTTTTGAACTTATCGTCAACTTAGTTATCGATAACTTAACATACATATACTATACAACAATTTTCGTAGTTACAAAAAAACTAAATTTCTAGAAAAATAATTAAAAAAGTCAAAGTTATCGATAACTAGGAGAGAATCCAGGAGTTCGGAAGATATATTGAACTTCTACAAAAGTGTAGATATATGTAAATACATACATACATACATATAAATACATATGGGTATTCATGAATAATTTAAATATCCAATTTATCGATATCAGTAAATATAGAATAGCATATTATTATGTAATTTTCGAATTTCAGAAAAATTTCAAACTTATCAACAACATTAAGAGGTTATTTTAAAAAAATTAATAAAAATGATTCTCGAAGAAAAAGTAAAACAAGTTAACAAAAAGTACAAAAATTTCTAAAAAAAATATCAACCTTTAACGTTTAACGATTGTTAAAATCTAGAAAATATTGTTATTACAGCGATAAAAATACAAATATGAACTTTTTCCAAAAATTTCAATATTCACACGAAAAATTTCTAAAATTTTTTTCAGATTTTGACATGGACATAATTTAAATTTAGTAGTAAAAATGTTATGGCGTTTTCTTTTCTAAAAACAAGTGCAACATTTTTTGCCCTTTTTATTGAAAATTAGCAATATATTGATTTTTTGAAATAGTGAGCTTATTAAAAATCATTGTATCATCACTTACGATGCAAAATTGTTTGCTTAAAAACGCTTTGAATAGCAATTTTTTTATAAAAAGTAAAAGAAATGTTACACTTTCTTCAGATAAGAAAACGGCATTAATGTGAATCTAGATAGAAATATTTTTAGTTTATTTATAAAAAAGTATCTTTTAATTATATGTATCAGAATGGCCAAGAGCTCTATAATAAAAAACAAAAAAATAGTTTTCAATAACAAAATTAATTTAGTTTAAAGTTTCAAACAAAATATTTTAGCTATGAAAGTTAATCCATAGGAATATATTTTTCGGTGTTGCATATAAAAGAGTCGGAGTCATCACAAACAAATAAAACAACTATTGAAATTATTTTCAAAGTATTTATCGGAGCTTATAGGCACTCAAAATGTAAATAATTAAATGTTTCATACGGGTTTATAGTAAACCTTAAAATTTAAAAATTTTAAAATATTTTCAAGCAATTGATTACTGTAAAACTTTCACACTTTAATAAGTTATAATAAAGTTATTCAAATTGAAATATTAACTACGGCAATAACTATGATCATTTTTTTTAGTAAATTATCGGAGATCTCAAACATTTAGAAATGTTAAATTCAAGGTTGGCAACCGATGGCAATAAATACCGTTAAAATTTAATATAGATACATTTTTATACCAGTATCGTAATTCGATTCAGCTACAAAATGCCGGTATTCAAATACCATTTCCTATAATGCCGGTATCACCGTTTCGTAATCAAATATCTCACAATACGGAAAGAATTATAATGTTTCATCAAAACGCTCAAAACAATCTATTTATTTTGATTTGTATTTGAAGGCGGTGGAGGAACGCAGCCTAAATAAGATGCAAGGGATTACTAACGTCTGCGTGATGAAAATGAAAGTGGATAATTGCCAGAAATCGCTAAATTATAAAACAAACGCTACTGCAGGCGCATCTCAGTGATTGAATGAACCATCAACTACAGACGCACCCTAACAGTGCCCTGCGTCAAAAATTAGTTTGCAATAAAGTTTTTTATTAAAAGTTTTATTTTCGAAAAGATTGCATATATCTCCACCGATATTTTATGTCATTATAAGAAATGTGGCTAAAAAGGTTTCAAAAATTTTAAAAGCTGCAATCTTGGACCCAGCACACTTAAATCTATTAAAAAGAACAAATTTCTAGAGGTATATGTCCATATAGTATGTAGTTGAAATAAAAAATAATAATTAACAACATTGTTTGAAACTAAAAGATTCTAAGAAATTTCGGAGTATTTTTTTGGAGTAATCAATAGCTACAACATTTCCATAGCACAATTGCTCGGAGTCTCCGATAATAAATTAAAAAAAAAATAGTCAGATGAATTTCATAACTACAGATATACGTATTACATTATGTTTATACATTTATCGGAGTTATCAAGCATATAAAATCGTTGAAAAAAAATTTCACAGTCATTTTAGGGCACTGCTACACGTATAAATTGTATTGTGGTATTAGGATAGCAATTCATTTAATGGGTATATTGACAGATTTCAATATATTAAGCTAATTAAATGCCCTCAAGCTTTAAAAAAAAGAATATTTTTTGATTGCAAAAGAATTTTTAATACAATATAACTACAGAAATAACTCTTCATTTTCTTCAATACTTATTTATCAGATTGATCCTAATAAAGTTAACAATGGTAATAAAATTTCTAATAATATAAAATTACAAAGAGAAAATTTTGTTCAAGTAATCGGTAGCTACAAGATTATGTTCGTATAATTTTTTACTTAATCCACAGCAAAATTTTCTATAACGAAATTGATCAAATTCCCAATAATAACTACAGGAAATAACTACGAAACTTTTCAAATTCCTTTTTCGGAGTTATAGAACACTTGAGAATTTTAAAAGTTAAAATTTCGTAGTCATCTTAAGCTTCTAAATTTAATAGGTACCTAGTAATCTAAATTAATTTAAAAAAACGCTGCCTTAAATTCTTTGCATCTCAAATACCTATACCTACTTTCCCAAAAATATTTGCTTTTTCCTCTAATTCTAAACTTAGTACCCCAGTTAGTACAACTTTTGTTTTTGGGAAATTTAAATTGCTTTTTTTGCGTATGTTTCAGCAAAAAAAACAAAAAGAGATATCAAAAACTATCGCAATAAAAAAAGAATGGTTTTGTATCTGAAAATGCAAAAAATCTAAGCACCATTAAAAAACTAAACTTTTCAAGTTCAAAACGCCGCTAGACATAAACTACAATAAATTGCGAATAAAAGAATAGATACACAAGAACACACACACACGCTCAGCAGATTTGAGTTGAAAAAGTAAAACAAAAATTATGAAGAGATGATAACAACACAGCGTCATATGTGGCAAAAATTTCCAAAATAAAACAACTATAGATACGAAAACAAAGTTTTTGTTATTTAGAAATAGAGGAATAGAAAAATAATCACAGACTGATTTTTAGATACAGCCAGCCGGATTCGTACACAAACACATTCAAACACGCACTCGTTCTCAATCGTTTTTAGTTTGTTGTATGTATTTTGAATTTTGTTGTTTGTATGTAGTTGTCTTTTACACGTGAGGGCGAATTAGATTTATTAGATACATTTATTGTACATGCAAATGAATGTGCATACTTGGACGTATGTTTTTATGTATCTCATGGAATATGTATGCATGTATGTATGTATGTATCAAAGTATTTAATTTTGTAGATACCATTAGATATTTTTACGTACACAGAAAGAAAAACGCCGTGCTAAATTCAAGCAATTGCTACTTACTTTGAGTTCGAGTCGTACTCAAAATTTTTAGTAGAAATAACAATAAAATGTACTGTAATCAAGCCGAAAACGGGATTACTTAAGTAACCAATCCTGTATCCATGTTCTGTAACTCCCGCGTCGAGAAACTTTTCTCGATTGAAATGTGTGAAATGAAACAAAAATGCCATAAAATGATTCAAACAGCTTTTTTTCTCACTAAACCGTGTCTGTAAATTTTTGGCGAGTAATAGCTGTCACGTAAGCAAATTACTCGCCAATTCACAGAAAAAGTGTGTTTGCAAAATTTTTGCGAGACACGCTGCCGCTTTCAACTGTCAAGTATACTCGCAAACAAAAACGCGGTGAGATAAAATTGTAAAAATACAAAACACATTCAAAATGGAAAATGTAATGAATAATAATACAGAAAAGGTAAGTACATATCTTGTTCTTAAATGATTTATTCATTGTTAATTTTTTTTATAATTTTAGAAAAATATGGGAATTTCTAAGCATATTTTGTAAGCAACAAACATTAAAGTCGCATTATACATTATTTTGTACAGCTGACGGTTGTATTTTCGCCGCCGTCGGTGAAATTTTTTTAATGTTAGTAGATTTTGGTCGCCGTCAACGATATTTGTGACTAGCGTTCTCAACGTATAAAATTTCATTTCCTAAAGTAACGATTTAAGTTTTTTATATAGTTTTCGACATGAGTTACAGACACACTTTTTACTCACTTTTCGAGAAACGATGGAATATTTTGTTTCACACCTTTTCAACGCGAGGAGTTCTCGCCAAAAATTACTGGAGTTTCTTAAAATGAGTTCAAAATCCTTTAATCATGTGAAAAATCTTGAATCAACTAAAAAATTCTTAAATTAAATTGAGCATTTGCAGCCGTCCGTACTTAAAGCAATCTCCCTGTACTTGATATGAGTAAATCTGGGATTACAGTACTTTTAACACCGCTAGGGATTCATTTAAGTACGGAGGGATTGATTTTTCTTTTGAGTGTACATACATATGTATCTATTTTTTAATTAAGAAGAAAAAAATCTTTTTAAATTTTGCATTGAATTTCTTGGGTTTTGATTTAATTTGTGAAACTAATAAATGAGTCCCGTTTTGACTACATAATTGAATTTTAAGCTTTTTTGCTTTTAAGTCTATTTTAATTATGAACAAGAAAATGTAAGCAAAAATTACAAAAATTTAAATGACATCGTCAAATTTTACATGTTAAGCTTAGTATTCTGTTCAAATTTGTGAAAAATGGTGAGCAACATTGATTATTTCACTTGGAAATTTTTACATTTAAAATTTATGTTGACGGTTGAAACAAGTTGTCTCTTCTTCACTGCACTTTTCTTTTTCAATATTTGCCATTTATTATTTTTATTTACATACATATATGTATTTATTTTTATTAATTTATTTTAGATTAGTATTTTCAGTATTCAGCTGTCAAAATTCCGTATGAAATAAAGCCCATGTGCTTTATTTCACAGCTTTGATAAAATGTCGCCAGTACTACCCGGGCAACATTTTTTCACGAATTTTCCACACATATTTTTTAGGCATGCATTTTGACAGCATTCCGCGTGGAAAACTGAACAGAATTCCAGCCTTAAGATTTAAACTAAATAGGTGTGTATATTTAGCTTGATTTTAATTGAATGCAGGGACCAGAAAAGCAAAATAAATTTTTGTTACCATAAAACTATGTTAGAATTTCTATAAAGATGATCCAATAAAAAATTTGATTTTCAATAGCCCACCATTTTAACAGTTGTCATGACTCAACCTGTAAGTGCTTGACAGATAACAAGTAAAAACTGCGCCATTAATAAAATCGGAATGACATACATATGTACGTGTGTACGCTTCAACAACGCATTGAAATTATTCACCACAACAAAGGTGAAAATTTCACGGTCACACGGTCGATAAATTGAAGCATTTTTTGGTCGTCGTGAAGCACCTTCTTGCCCAGTAATTGTGAAACTGGTTGAAAATCTTGAGCTGTTGGGAGAAGTTAGTGATGTGAATCGAATTCGTACACGTCACTCAACAATAACGGAGAATATTGCTGTTGTATCCCATAGTGTTGAGGAACGATTGTGGTCATCTTATAAGAAACACGACCGTAGTGGCATTTTATCTTCAGCATAAAGTAACATGACTTCTTGATGATGATTTCAATAAATTTCTATCGTCATGGTTTCCAAAATAGGGTTAATAGGATTTACTTCAGACCAAGGAATAACATTCCCAAACCATTAAGTTAAAACCTAAATGATTTATTATTTTCTTTGGTATGACATGGGTTAAATTCTTAGCCCCAATGTCTTCTAAAATTTCGACCAGCATCATATCCACACAAAATTAATTTGGTTTCACCACTCTAGAGCATGTTATGCCATCTTTTAATTCCCTGTGTCCCACTCCAAGTTCTATGTCGATTTGTTTCCGGCTTACAGATTGAGTTTTTTTTTAGCAACGAAATTTCACGAGCAATTCGTCCAGGATGTTTAGGCTAACACAGACGTCGCCTCTCAGTTCTTGCCGAATTTTGATCGTCTATTTTAGTTGCCATAGTCTTAGAAGATATAAAATAATGTCGCTTCGCATTACTTGGTGTTCATCGCGAATACTGAGCTGCTGATTTTCGAGGCTTATGACCATTTACAAAAAAAATTTTGGGATCGTCCAAGAGCTTAAGCTATAAACTTAAAAGATTTTAGATACTCACGAAGCTTCTGGACAATCATCCACTCTTCAGCTGTAGAATGCTGCGCCCCATCCCAACATTATAAATTTTTTAGTTAATTAAAATTCATTTTGTATTGCAATTTTACAACAAACATTGAAATGTTAATTTCGATCCTGAAATTTTCCAAAATTGGGAGTATGACAAATGTGACAATGTTCCCCATTGCGGTAGCTACAAAATGTTTGTTCTTGTTTTAAAGAATTATTAATAAGTGAATACAAGCACTTTATAAAAAAGACTCGTAAATATTCAACAAAATTTATCAATTTTAAGAGGAGATGAAATTCGAATTTAGTAAAAGGGGCACCTATTTCATTAGAAAAAATGCGACAATCGAAACTTCAAAATATTTTAAATGTTTGGAGAGAGCGAAACTAATTTTTTTTGTCCAAAACTATTTTAAAATACATTTGGTTTCTTAACTCGACTGGATTTAAGCTTGAAATTTTGTATACCAAAAATAATTCCAGCAACATTTTACATAAAAGACTCACATTTATTTCTTTCGTAAAATATGTATTAGAAAATTCATACGCATCACGAAGTAATCTTTAGGCCGAATTTGTATAATTTTACGAAAGTTATATATCGTTATAATCATTTTGAAAAAATGTGTTTTTTTAATTATAGAAAAACTTATTTGAAAAACTTTTTTCGGACTCAAAAAGCTGGACGGTTTCTCTATAATTCGACTTGAAAAGACATTGCAATCCAAAAGGGGACACTGATATCGGATTATACCAGTTACATTCTTCGAAAGACTTTTCGCACACAGTGTTTTCAACTGTCGCAGACTGCAGAAATAGATTTGAGCTGAAAGACGTACAATAAACGAAAAACATGGGTCAGTCAGTACAAACAAACCGTACTAAATTTCAAAGTTTTTAATTTATTAACACACTGTTATGTATTTCAGACCACATTTCATTTCAACATTTTCAAACAATTTAAGCAAAGTCGCATCAACAAAATTTTTATTCTCTAAATTACGAGATCTAATTTCGTGTACTGTTAATATTTTTTTAATGCATTGATCTCGTATGAACTACAAAATGCTTTTGTAGTTCCCACACTTCTCGAGATATTTATTAGTAGTTAAAAATGATTCCAGCTTTGGAGCTAAAAAGCCCACCAAAGTGGAAGGGACCAACAAAAACTGTTTGTATACATTACTAGTTTTAGTAACTTTTTAAAGGTTTTGATTTTTTTTAAAGTTCACTTGAGCACAATGTTTTTTTTAATTTTTTCTCAATTAGTTTTTAAATTTGTTAAAAAAGTTTCTCACTGAGTTTTTTAAAAAGTATTTTTAACTTTATTGGCACAAATGCTTTTTTTTTTGCTAATATTATAGCTAGTTTTATATTTTATTTTGAATTGCTTAACAAATGTTTTTTTTAATAGATCTCAAAAAAGGAGAAAGTTCACAAGCCGATTTAAAAAATGTTTGTTTTAGTCGGGAGTACTTACTTCCAGAAAGGTCGGTTTGTATTAAGTTTTTATTTCGAATTAATTGTGTCTTTTTTTAATTTGATTATTGTCTTTAAGTGTTGATATAGATAAAAAATATATGATTTTTGTTACGTTGTAAAATTTTAAAATACCTTAGAAACTTCAATTAAATATTATCGATTTTTAAATACCTAATTTTTTAATTTAAATTTCATATTTTTTTTTAGTAAATTCTTTTATTTAAATTTCCTTTGTTTCCAATATATACATAATTTTTATTTTAGGCACTTCTGTTATAAAAAAAATGTAGAAAAAGAACGTTGCAAAATGAATTGAAACCCATTTTATTAGACTTTAAATTGTTAATACCTACATATATACATATGTAATATGTAATAGGTATGTACGCACTAGTTCTAAGTTTTTATTTTTGCTTACAACACATTTGTTATTTTAATTATTTTTACACATTTTATATATACAAATATACAATTTTTTTGTTTATGTTAATATCTTTTACTTGAGAGCTTTAATTAGTTTTCGTTTGTCATTAAAAAATATTTTAGTTTGGTATGAATTTTTCAATATTTCTCACGCTTTCTTTACAATTTCACATATTATATTTTAAATACATACATATGTATGTACATACATACATATTTTTATATGCTTATGATTTTTGTTTTTGCTCTCAAAATTCACCAAAAATTGTTTCACTTGCTATACATACATGTGTATGGGTGCATTTTGCTTCAAAAATCGTTTGTTATTCTAATTTCATATTTTTTCAGAGTTTGCACCAGCAAATTTCTTTTTTTGCTCATAATTTTTCTAAACCATTCAAACAAAATCTCTATTCTTCTTTTTTATTTCTAAGCACGCAGCACTACGTCACGAATTTTTGCATTTCGCCGGTTAAAAAGTATAGAAAAACAGGCAAAAACATGCAAGTTTTTGTTATATACACAAACACACAAAGCACACAAAACAAAAACAAATCATAAAAAGTTCAACAATACAAAGCACACATGTTAATAAACACACACACGTACACACTCCTGCTACCAAACGCTTTTAATCAAAAGAATTAATGTGGAATTTCTTTTCTTTTTCTTTTTTAAGAAACTTTCCTTAACAGCAACAACAAAAAGAAAATTGTCTGATACTTTGAAGTACAAACAACAACAAAAAAAAACCCTCCATTTTTAGTTGTTTTATCTTAAGACATTTTTTTTTGTCTTAACAACAACAGGAAAAAAAAATTTCTTAAAGCAAGAAAAAAAAGAAGAAAAGAAACAACAAGAAAACTATAAAAATTGCTTGAAACAAGCGCCACGAAACGCACCGAAAACGGCCAAAAAGATGAATATGGGCAAAAATCTTTTGCAAATGTTCAAGAACCAAAACAGCAGCAGCACTCACAACACATGTACACATCAACAGCATACACAAATGTTTTGGGAACAAAAAATCAACGACAAAAATCCCCAAAACATGAAAAAAGAGGGGGAACACAAACAATAAACTCACTTAACACAAGAGAGTGAAAAACAGGACAGGAATAAACAGGGTGTACAGGGATCATGTTTAAAGTACTATATAGCATAAAAATAAAAAGAAAGACAGCAACGCACACACACACACCCAAACACACAGTTAGACAGATAGAGTTTAAAAGGCAACACAAAAAAAGTAAAAACTTTTTGTAGGTATAAAAAGAAGTAGACAAAAACTTCATATAAAATTTACTTATACGTTAACACTTTTATTATGTATAGAAGTAGATATGCATATACATACATACCTCCATACCTACATATGGATACACATTGTATATACACACGACTGGCATACATGTGTGTTACTCTTACACACACTCTTTTAACTACTGTTATAAAAAAGGGAGATAATAATGATGAGTCTCCAAAAAGAAGAAAAAACATCTAAAGAGCACAATAAAACTACCAAAAGCCCCACAAGAAAAAAACACGACTCCAAACACACACACACTCACCAAAAATATCGAAATACAAATAAAAAAGCCATTACTATACAGAGTTGGAAAACTCAGAAATTTTTTAAGTTATTTTTTGATATTTTAAAGTTTTTTAATTAACTTGTTTTTAGTTCCTGAAAAAGAACACCGAAGGTTTTTGAAATATTGAACAAAAAAAAATAAAATATCTTTAATAAAAACAAAAGAAGTTTTTTTTCTTTGAAAAATTTTTTGTGACCTAGAGCCTGAATAAAACACAGTTAACTATTGGAAAAAAATATAAGGTCGAATAAAAAATATACTAAACTAACAAGTTTTTTAATTAATTCATTAAATCACATCACACATGTGATATTTATAAGGAGCACAAAAACAAAATTTAAAAAATTTGGTTTTATTTTTCATGCAAATTCTAAAAAAACAGAAATGCAAAAATCAAATTTTTTTTTATAAAATTTTAAGTTGTATTTCTGCGTGGCAGAATCGTATATTGAAAAAAACTGAACCGATTTTGATTTAGAAAGTTGACTTGTTCTAAAAGAATATATGTAGCGATTTTCGATAAAAAGCTATGATAACAAGGATGCTGTAAGATTTTAAAGTTTAAATGTTATTTATTTACACTGTATTGGTATAAATGAAATTTGAGTGGTTCAGCTCAAACTCAGGATTAATAATTTTTCAAACTATTTTTATTTAAAGAAGCCAATCACTAGCAGAACTTTTTTCGATAGGTGACTACATCAATCATCATCAGCGTCCATGTGTTTATTCTTGCTCCACTGTAAGTGGATACTACGAGTGGTATCTCTGTATGTATGTACATATGTAAGAATATCAACTTAACTAAATTCTGTCACGATAAAGAATACATGAATTATGAATATTTTTAATTATCCATTATTTCACAATATTAACAAATTGGCTAGTTCGAAATTCTTCTAATGCAAAAGTCAATAGCGTTATCGTTATATCTCAGGATTTCGCTTATTGCAAATGCTCTTTGTGGATGTAAAAATTATTAACACAAAACTAACAAGAGACAACGGATATTTCTGGCTTCCTTGCGATTAATCTCAGTTTTCCCGAAAAAAATATAATCAAAATTGTACTCAAAAGAAAGGAAATCTTGTCTAAATTACGTATCTCCAAAAATATTTTATGACTTTCAGTACCGATTTTACAGAATTTAGAAAAAAATATATATTTGGTATAATTTTGACAATTGCAGGATAAACTTTAATTTGCTACAACTCAAAAGCTGTACGTGTAATGAACATTAAGAAACTTCCACTCACGTATTCATGTTAGATTAATTTTTTTTGCCAATCTTTTGAGTAGTTAAAATTTTGGCTCAAATCAGATTTAGGGACTTTCAATTCAAACAATTCAATTCGGGAAATCAAAAAAGTGTTGTTTTGAGGACACCCGGTTAGAACTATCTTCATTGGCAAAAATAGTATATGCAAGCATATTTGAAGTATTAATTTTTTTTAACGTTTATTTAGCAAATATTTTTTTTCTAATATTTAAGACTATAAATAAACAAACAGTATATTGCATAATATAATATAGTGTGTACACTGTCCCGTGTTCGAGCACTCTAGCACATTTATATTTTGAAAATCTTAGTTCTTTTTATTAAGAAAATTGATGGATTAGCTTATACGTTTTGTAATACAAATATGTGTATTAAATAGCAATGAAATTTGTTTGTCATTATGCCTGTTCACCTCTCTGTTTTGAAATTATTTTTTGTTTGTCAGAATCATTTTGATTATTAGAAATTTTTTGTTAAGTCCAACATTAATTTTCAGTTACTTTTCTACAGAACTTAAAGAATTATCGCTGTCGAAAAATTTCGGAAGTGTTTCATTTTATTTACTTAAAGAAACCTATAAATATTCCAGTGCTTGAAATTATCGGCGAATTCCAATGCTGCATATCAATCGAACAACGTTCGCTCGAGCACGAAAATTCTGGCCTTTAATAAATCAAGACATTTTTTTTTAAATATTGAATTTGTTTCTTTAGGCGCAGAATTTGAAATGAAAGATTCTGGTTTATACAGTGGGCATCAAAATTAAGTGTACAACGTGGTTTGACATACAAAATACATGGCGAAGGTTCGGGGATGGTGTGGGGGTGTATGTCGTCAAGCGGCGTGGGAAATCTGGAATTTATTGATAATTTGGTGAACAAAACCGACTACTTGAGCATTTTAAAAGAAAATTTGGAACCCAGCGTAAGAAAGTTAAACCTTGACCGAACATGTATCTTCCAACACGACAACGATCCTGAGAATACCTCTGAAATTGACAAAGAATGGTTGTTGTATCGTACATCAAAACAGCTGAACCACCCCCTACCCCCCCCCCCCCCCCCCCCATTCACCGGACACTAATCACATTGAATATCTGTGGGAGGATTTAGATAGAGAGATCAGGAAACGAAATAATACCAGTTAGTAATCTCTAAAGGATATCTTGCTGAAAGAATGATGCAAGATTTCAAGAGAAGTAGCACCAAAATTGGTAGAGTTAATGCCCAGGAGGCCTGAGGCAGTTTAAAAAATAAGGGATGCCAAACAACCCATTAGGCACCATTTCTTTTTATCTTTGAGTACTCTGTACACTTTCTTTGAATTAATTTTGTCTTTTTTTATATATATTGGAAAAGCGCAATAAAATAAAATAATACTAGAAGTGGAAAAATTTAGGTTTTTAATATGTATATAAAGTATTTTATACGTGACACAACGTTGTACACTTTCTATTGACGCTCACTGTATTATAAGAATCGTGATTTTGATAAGGAAACGTCCGAACTTAAAGTTAAAATCCGCTTTCACCGATTTTTATTAGAGTTATCCAACAGGTTTACGAATAATTTGAAGAACTTGGTTTTCTTCAATTTCCCGCTTTATAAAAGAACGGGTTTCAAATTATTCGACATAGTGATTTTTTGTCTTGAATTATTCGACATAAAGTAATATTTTGGTTTTTACTTATTTGTTTTTTTTTATATTTTAAGTGATTACTTTTATAAAATCAGGAAATAAGCAAGATCGTGCGTTTTCATTTCATGTTAAACGCCACGAATAAGTCAATTTAATATATATGTATGTACATGCATGGCCGACTGTTTTTAGTTCAGAATAAATTATATATTAGCAGATATGTATATAAATACGTTGTCCTCCGACATCCATTTTCATGGCAGATGAAGTCAATATTTTTGCATCAGCCATGAACATTTTTTATTACTAAGTTTAAGTTGGTTTGTTTTCTAAAATAAATTTGTCCACCATTAATAAGTATGGATTTTTAAAACCTTAAAGATCTTCATTAATAATTATATGTTGATTATTTTTGTTTACAAATCCCATTCTCCATCCCTGGCCATGCATTATTTAAGACTGCAACAACAAGAAAATTTGTTCGGATACCGGCCTTAACAGCAAACGAAAATATAAAATAAAAAAATAAACAACATCACTAACAAATGCACTGTAGAGTAATATCATCACTACATGAACACGAATAAACAAATGCTGAAAAAAAATTCTGTAGTTGAGTGTAAAAGGGGGAAAATTTCACTCTGCTGCTTTTTATTCAACTACACACAAGTTTAGCACGATTTTGCACAGATTTGTTTGGTTCAAAAATATTTGTTGTTTTTTCTACCTATAAAAATTTGTTTTTATTTAAATAATTTCCTCAATTATTTAATTCTTTTAAATAAATGCTAACATGCATACAAACATACATACATATCTGTATATAGTATGTAAAAGTACATGGCAATCTTTGTTTAAATTAATTATTAAATAAAAATATGTATATTTTTTTGAATACACAAAAAAACAAATCACACCAACAATATAAATAACCCTACCGAACAGTTGAAATGTGAGCGACGTACTAATGTTGCCCAACGAAAGTAAGTAAAAAACTTATTATAGCCCGCGCAAAAAAATATTGCAGCAGCAACAACAACAACAACAACAACGACAACAGCAATAACGTCATTATCATGATTATCTTGAGCAAACGTTTTGCAATTCATCCTAAAAAAACACTATACAAGCATACGCACGTAGTACATACATACATATATACATACATCATTATGCTGCTGATTATATTAAAAAATACTATTGTACATAAAATTAACTCTGGTCATATTAAAATACAACAACAACAACAGATATAGTATACTAAAAACATAAAGAATTTACTCGCCCCCAACCCTGCATTTTTTGTAAATAACCAAACAGACTCCCAAAAGCAACAAAAAAACCAACTTGAAAATGAATGCATGTTTTTTCAGGTTTGCATGTAAAAGCCGCAGCTGCAGCAGAGAAAAAACGGCGCTAAATTGAAAAGTGCATACTTGAGATGCAACAGAGAAACTTTAATGTGCAATATGTTCAAACAAAAGAAAAAGACAAAACATTTATGGTGTCTTTTTTTGTTTTGCCCATTGCACTCTCACGAAAATTTCTTAGCTCTCTCTTTCTCTCCCTCTCTTATTACAGAGAAATTTTGTAAACATTATGAAGCAGGGAAGGATTATTATATTTGCAAAATGGGCAACAAATACTTGGTTCGCGTATGAGAAAATATATATAATTTTTAATTAATTTTTTTTGTGTTGATTCTTTTTGATTTTTTAATAGTTTTCTTTGACTGGCAAACACTTCTTCTAAAAATTCCATGAATTATATACGATTTTGGAAAATCCTCAAAATATTATTTTATTGCACAGATCACCGCCGAGCCATTTTTCTACATTTGGGAACGGAATAAAGTTGCAGGGTACCAAATCAGGAGAACAAGATACATCGGTTAGTTAGCCAGCCCGCATACAAGAAGCCAGTACACTCGAGGAGCCATAAGGCCCAATTGATAGTTCTGAATTAATCAACTGTCCAGATAAATATGACTGTGTTTCTGCAGAACTGGGCAGTCGCAGGTAAAGCGTTAGACTAATGCTAGAATTAGCCGCTGCGTATCTTGTTATAAAAACCTTTTGTATTGTTCAACTTTGCGTGTTAGTTAATCAAAAGATACGAATTGCAAAGAAATTTGTCATAATTTACTTGCATTAAATACAAAAATTTATGTTGTTTTATTTTCATATTTTATTTCTTTAATTTTAGTTTTTCACATAATTGTTTGGCTTTCTTTTTAAGTTTGCGCTGTCTTTTTGTATTTGCCATAACTCAACGTTGTACGTGCTCTACGTGAAAATCTAAAATGCGTAAAGCGTTGCAGGGTTTCGTAATGCTATTAAGAAATGCCAGCGACTTTCTTAGACCAATAACGAGTTTCTTCGTCTTAGCGATGTCTAAAGAGTTCCGGATATCCTACAATTGATAATTGCTTACCATCTCACTGTTATTCTTTAATATGTTCATCATTCCACAATTCAGCCAAGGAAGTGACACGCATATTATCTTTAAGAGTGCACTTGATAAATAGAAGAAAACGATCTGGTCCCATGACCAGCTTTTCGAATTTTATTAAATCTTTTTGGTCGCATAGATCTTATATATACATAAGTTCTTCCTAACACTTCTAATAACGCTCCACAGAAGTTCAGAATGAAAAAATAGCCTTCTAGTAATATAAATCATCGTCTAAAGCACAGTGCTGGTGGCATCCAGCAACTGATTGGTAAACAAAGATCGATATACGCAAAAAATACTACAGACCCAGTGCCAGCGTTTTATTTGTGTTTCCTCGTTACATTTTAAGCCGAATGAACTGGACATGAGATAAGTTTCCAAGAAGCAGGAAAATGCTAATTAGTTCCAACCTACCCAGCAAAACATACTAAAGTAATTTTCGGACACCACAATACCGAGCATTATCAATAATGTCACGTAAGTATTTCAATATTTTGTAGGTGACGAAAATTATTACTAATCTTTAATTTATAATCACCACTTTAAGGCGTTCCTAATCGGTATCTCTACTGAGAAGGGTGTGTCTTGTGTTTCTACATTTTTATCCGTTGCCCTGCACCATACAAGCGATCTATAGGATCGCTTCCCCACCACTTTCCAAGAGAACTACAACTATAGAAAAAGTAGCTTCAGGACGTATCCTTTAAACTTTTAATCTTAGTCAGACTCGAAACTATTTCGGAAAGAAATACCACGAACAACTGGCTCAACTCAATGAGAATATACGAGTATCTATTCAGTTTCTCGGATTTCCTAAAAAATGGACCTTTACTATGGTAATGGCGAGAAAATGTAGTCTATAACTGCTGTCTCGAAACGCTTAGCACAACTCACACACAACGTTATTTAAGTTGCGTCTGCAATGCAAGCTAAAGTGTGATTTCTTTGGCTTACTGACGCTGGCTGAACTACCAAAATAAGATTCTTGTCCGCAATCTGAATTTCAATGAATAATTCCAAGGTTTTCATTTTGCTTTCAGTAAAGTTCCTGTACAACCTTACTTAGAAACCCCTGTTCTCGAAGAACAGGGGGCGAATTACGGTATTCGATATCAAACGAAATACCATACAAAATTTTTTTAATTTGTATGGAAATTTCGTTCGATATCGAATGCCGTAATTTGCCCCCAGCTTTCTTGCTTGTAACCAAGTCGATTGGTATAGTCAATTTTAAACAATGTCGTAGACATAAAGGTGTCACTTCTTTGGATAATATATATTGATTAAACTCAACATGATGGCCGTATTTCTCATCGTAAAGCGAATTTATTTTAATGAGCACTTCCAAGAATTCTATGCTGTATCAAGTTTACGTGCGGTTTCAAGAAGATCTGTGATGTGCTTGGTTCCTTGGTGCTTTCCAAGTGTCCGCAGAAGCGCGAAAGAGAATCTTACTATTTTTACCTTCGTGATTCTGTGAATAGTTGACCCAGTAGAGGAGCTCTTTGTCTCTTCTGGATAAGAATTTGGGGACATCGAGAAAGTTGAAATAACTTATTGATGGTTACCGCTTCTTACATGATACATAATAAGCGTTGGTCGTTGTCCTATTGATTTCCGTCCACTTTTCCCATTACCTAAGGTGCCATTGAATCAACAATACTTTTGCAGTTCTCCCATACCGCATTTCTAAGACCGGATCTCAAATTTTAATTTTTTAATTTCTTCATATTTTTACATTCGAAAAAGTGAGAATTTTCGTTTGGTATTTGCGTGATTTCAGAGTATACTACATACATAATTATTTGGAAGAAACTTTCCTTGAAGGATTTTATCACGCTCACGCTTGGAAGTTTGCTTCTATTTTAAGCTCCATAATCAATTATGCCACCAAACATTTTGCCGACTGATTTTCCGCCTCTGCTTTACTTTTAAGCTCCTTGTTTTTCTTTTACTCTCACACACACCCTCTTTTCTGTTAGTTTTTTTTTTCTTCTTACTTTGCTTCAAAATGGAGAACTTTTATATGAACGAAAAAAAAAACAACTCTCACCATCTCACTTATACTTTCTTGCAATTGTTTGATGCGTACATGTGTTTTGTGTGTTTGTGTATTTTGTTTTTTTTGTACAAGTATTGATTGCATTTTTTGTATTTACCGGCAAAAAAGAAAAAAAAAACTCTTTCACTTCCAACTCTTTACTTTGATTTTGTCTGATATTTTAGTTGTTGTTGTTGTTTTTATTGTCGCAATTTAAGCGCACGCGCTTAAATAATCATTACAATTTCGTATTTTCTTCATTCGTGCTTGATGCTAGTTACCAACAGATAATGCATATTAACCTTTCCCTACCCCGTTACACATCTGGCCTATTGTTTTATATAAAGCAAAGAAGATAAAAAACCAATGGAAAGATGAAAATTAGTTCTTTTGTGTGTGTCATCGTCGTCATCATCATAATAATCATCATCGTCATTGAACTGAACTGAAGGCATTTTTATAAAAGTTTCAATACAAAAACAAAATATTATTGTTGTGGTAGTAGTAAGTGCTTACATACATATACACACATATATATGTATGTATATTTAGATGTTATATTAACTTTGGCCATAGTGGAGGTGTTTGCAATTTTGTTACAAGTTCTTTTGAGCTCGTTTTCTCTTTGCTTTCCTTTCCCATCGCTCTTAGGGAACTATTTTAACTTGTTTAGAGTGTGTGTGTGTGTGTGTGTGTATGCATGTGTATTTTTAGTAACGTACATACTTCCTTTCATATGTACATATGCCTTGTTATTGTTGCTTTTGTTCCTTTATGTTGAGTTGTGCTGCTGTAAAAAATCTATAAATATTTTCTGTACTTTTTTTATCTTATTGTTCGTTTACATATTTTTGTAAATTTTTTATACACAAAGCTTTTGTTTTAAGTTCATTTTTTTCGAAATGTATTCAAATCCATTGTATTGTCTTATTGTTGTTTTTTATCAATTTAGAGTTCAAAGTAAATTTTTACATTTTGTTTCATATTACGAGTACCAACAAAAACTTACTTGCTAAACAACTTTTTGGAGATAAACAAAACACATTTTTGGACCAGTTCTAAAATATATAGTGGAAAACAGGCAAAACAAAAAGGAGGTTGGAAAGGCTGCAGTTGGCTTCATTTTTCTTGTTACTCAAAAACAAGTTTCTCATGCGGGGACATAACTATTTTGTATTTTAGTATGAGTCCACCCTCCACTTCCAAGTTTTGTTATGACCTGTCAACTCAATTGTTTTTAAAGTAGTGAAAATTATAAGCCAGATGTTCCAGTATCGAATATCGAAAATATTTGGGGCTGTAAGTGCTTCAGTTCCGAATATCACAAATCGATTCAATTGGTACGCTGCTATATTATGAAATTTTTATTTAACTAATATAACCCATACAATATTGATATATGTACATCTTTTCATACGTTTCCAATTTAATGCCTGATACTCGAGATGGGGGGCAATCACACTGGAAATATTCTTCTAAATCTTATGCATTATTGTCGTCGGAAATCACTGTAAGCACTTCAAGGATCGGTGCACGTCGTTTGATAAAATATATGTGTCTAAGATTACCGTATATTCCTGCCTAAGCGGCTTTACTTTACGTTATTTTAAACACCAGTTGAAAAGGATACGTCCACCAGAGCCCCTGTCAGCCATTGTTGACAACAGTAGCTACCATACAGCTGATCTCGGGGACACGCCACTGTGTGACACTTTAGGAACACCATGGTACAAAATTCTGTACAGGTTGCACTTCTAGAATTAACTAACCTGCTACCATCAAGAACGGAATACCTGCCCCTTAACCCACCACCCCCCCTCAAAACGCCCTTGTAGACCATTAACAAGCTCTGCGGAGTAGCAACAGCAAATAGGGCAAACAGGTAGTAGAGGATTTACATTCGAGACACTACTATTCGCGAAGATCCCAAGGCCACCCAACTTTTCCATCCTTGTTCCCCTTGATGAGTGACACCTCACCAATAACCAGTCCCGAACAAGCTGGGCGTGCTACTGGTTTCCGTGCCGCGAAATAAGATTCCGGTCAATCGAGTGTTTACATAAACTCTTTCAATTACAGGTACCTACC
The DNA here is from genome assembly GCA_956483585.1 of Gymnocheta viridis. Classification (NCBI taxonomy): domain Eukaryota; kingdom Metazoa; phylum Arthropoda; class Insecta; order Diptera; family Tachinidae; genus Gymnocheta; species Gymnocheta viridis. Next base: position 71,218,381 of record OY101444.1, on the reverse strand, counting down.
ATGGAGATTAAGGTAACACCTTTGCCCAGACACTGCTGTCCAAGTTATATATACTCACGTTCTCTGCTCTATCATTTCAGAGATTGAGTGATCATATTGAAGTTTGACGGATAATCTGGAGAAGGTCTAGATCAGATTTAGCCAGCAAGTACAACATGTAAGCGTTCCGATTCACGAAAGTCCAAAACATGACCTCATCCGCTAGTTTGTCGTCTGATAAGACAGCGCCTACTTGCTGCAGATATTTTTAAGATGATTTGCTTTCTTGTATTTTGCGACGAAGTCTTGTTTTCAATTGAACTCCGAGACCTTATGGTATCCCAGCGGCTTTAATTTCAGTGAAATCTTTGAAGTAGTAGCAAGTCTAGAGGCTCATATGTATTAGAATAAGCCTGCTACTGAAATGTCTTTTAAAGGGATCAATTCAATGCTTGATTTGTGCTTCAATCCATTGAAGGCAAAACTACTATTTAAAGTTTTTATAATAACTTCAAATCTCAACAGTGATAGTTAATTGTCCTGTAGCAATACAAGCGCCGCTTGCTCTTTTTATCCACTTGCTGTTTTTGTAACGCTTCTGCTATTTTCGAGCATTTTTAAGTGGAGAAGAACGCACGATAACATTTTTTTTATTTATTTATTTATTAATTTTGGAATCTTCTACAATAAAACTTAATAATAATAATATATTAATAGGTATTTTAACATTTACAATAAAAAATTTTGGGCACAGAGGAGACCGTACAAAGTAAGAGATATATATTTTGAAACATCCGGGGTCATTTCCGAATTGCACGTCTAGGAGGTCCAGCGATACGATATCGATCACATAGTGCAATACTTAAGCACCCTTGATGGTAGTAGAACTGAAAGGAAGTGACCCGGCGCGTTAGCGTAACGAAGAACGGGAATCCATGAAGAAATATACATGAGGGGACTTTAATTTATACATAAGAGAGACAGACAGAGAGAGATATGACTAATGGAGCCCTTATCAGGATTAAAAAGGGTTTGCAGAGCTTTCTCTACAATCTGAAGAACGTAATATGGCATTTACACCAGGCCAAAATCTAGTACTTATCAGATTTCGATCAAAATCTCGTTGATTTTGACTAGATTTCCCATACAAAACAAAATCTACTTCGTCACTAGATTTTGTCAAAATCTACTCAAAATCTCGTAGAACTTAGAGATGCAACTGCGGTTTTTCGTAAATTATACTGAAAAATACTACGCTGTTCAATAACATATCTTTGAAGAGTGTGCTCGCCAGCAGTTTCGCATTTGATTGATAATTTTTTGTATGGAGTTTGACACTTGAAAATTAAAATTCCAATCAACTGTTTTTGTCATGGGGACGAAATCGTAAAAAATGTCACGAATGACCCGGTGTAAACTGTAGAAATTTTGATAGAGATTTCAATCGAAATCTACTAGATTTCGGTTTGGTGTAAATGCCATATTAAAGAAATTCTGCACCAGTATGAATTATACATCTGAAGTAGGAAGACAGCAGAAGCAGTTATCTTGTGTCGTTTCAAAAGTGAGACTGGTTCGAAAAAAGACGGTTCTATTACTGTGACAGTAGGAGGAACATTAAAGTCGCTTATGTAGATACATTTTCCTTGTAGCTTTCAATCGACTGATGCATGGTTGCCATTTTGTAAAACGGCAAGCTAAAACGGCATAAACTAAGGTTGAAATCGAACGTCCACAAACACTACTCCTTTTATCCTCCTTCCCATACCCGATTTTCCTAGTTCCGGCACAATGCATTGCATATGTAGGGGTCATCCCCTGAGTGCTGGTCCAAGTTAAAAAATAAATAAAATATTCTAAGATAATGAGATCAGCCAGTTATTCAGCGAGAGCACTACTCAGTTTATCAAAAGGTTCCCCTTTTTCAATAGAAAAGGACTAAGGACTTCCACAATTGTTAACCTTAAACTACTGAGCTGGAATAAATTTTACCTTCTCTTTATATATTTTTTTTTGATTTACCCTCTTCCACAAAACTCTCTAAGTTGCATTCTTCCAATTTTTTATATTGTTGCTATTATTTTATAATTTAACATTAATTAAAAATGCAGTCTCTTGTTTTTTTCAACAAATTATTTTTGGTAAAATTAATGGGAGTACTATTTATTATTTACAACTCCGTAGTTAAAGGTTAATTTGTTTTTCCGCCATTTCGATAAGTTTATGTTGATCTGATTTTAGCATCCATTTTTATTCTCTCACTATTCCATTCCCAATGAAGGTAACACACCTACTGGTTGGTAGGAATAAAAAAGAGGCCTTTACATCGTCTTATGGTTCTCCCGGTTGTCCACCAGCAACCTCCATTGTTTTCAAACCAAATGCGTTAGGCAATCTCATTACAGCGAATACAACCAACCACTCTCTTGCGGCTTATTAGAAAAAGCCTTCGATTTCTTTAAGAATCAATTGGATTATAATTATAACAGAATTTTTTACATTTTATTCAAAACTATAATGAAATATGTATGTTTTCCAATAGCTGCCTGCATACGTTTATTTATGGGTTAAAAACTTCTCAAACTTTGTGGCTAATAAGTACATTGCAAAATTTTTTCTAGCCTCCACCTCAACAAACCAAAGAAAATAAAAAAAAAAATCAAATTTAAATATAGCAACAATAAAAATGGTTTCATAACCAAGTTACCGAATATGTACCCAAAAAAAATTGCAAATTGACTGACTACAAATGTGTTAGTTGTAGTAGAACAAACCAATTTAAATGTAACCATTGACCATATCACCACCCACCACCCTCCAATATATTACAACCTCAAAAGCAGTAAATAGAAAATAAAGAATAAAGGAATACAACACGAAAAAATTCAAGCAAAATATACTCTACACAAATTGAGATAAAACCCGCATAACATTTTCGCCAATTCCATTTAAACACACGTAACACAAACTCTCCTCATCTAATCGTGTTTATAACAGATGATGAGTATAACAAATAATGAAATAAGTACAATGAAATTATAATAACATCATGGGTAGTTTCGTTCTTAACCTATACCACACAAAATATATTGAACACAGAGGAAAGTCACAGTAAAATAAAAATACGCCGCCTACTCACTTATTATTATACCGAGTATCGAGAGAAGAAATAGCGAAAAAAAAGTTGTGCAAAAAATTCAAACACACAAAGTTTTTACTTTTTGAATGCCGAGGCCAAAAGGTAATCGTACCGAAAAAACATATTAATATTTGTATATATAAATATGGACGAGGGACGTCATAGAATTACGTTAGATGTCAAGAACAACTGAGACAAAAAGATGCGTTTTTCAAACTTGTGAGACCCAAAAAAAGATCCATGCACATTTTAGTCGTGCACCAAGATAAGCTGTTGACGGTACAATTGTAGCCCAGGGGTATAATCGCCGCTTATGATATCGAGCTGATTCGATAGAGTTTTCCTCGTTTTAGATTATGACAATCGTTATCGAATAATGTGTTTATTGTTCGATACCGAATGCCATAATCTCAAACTAAGAAAATTCGATCGAATCAGCTCGATATCGAAAACGAAGATTAGGCCCCAGATATAGCCAGGATAATGAATACTAGAAAGAACGATAAAAGTTGCCTTGATACGCTTGAGGCATTTAGTTCTAACCTTATCTGACTCTGTCATTAAACAGCTCATACCAGTCCTCTGTACTTCTTACCGCGAATGAGAGTGGTGTTAAGACAACATGCTGGGCACCAAACAAAACAGTTTAGGACCCATTAGAAGAAGTTCGCTGTATATAAGCCAATGCAACGAGTATTCATAGGAGCGCCACTATTCTGTAAACGCTCATGTGGGATTTCGGTTGCCGGGTACTTCCGCTATGATGACAGTGGGGAGTAAGTAGAAAATATATGGAAACTTTGGATAATTTTGTCAAGGTACCTCAATCCAAGAAACCGACTCTATAGGAACTACAATGTCCCTTTTTTCAACAAAAAGCAGTGGACGAATAAGAAAAGTTGGTGGCACGAAGGTGCCGATTCGATTTACTGACGGCTCTAAGAGGAACACAACAATAATGGAACTATAGCCTACGACACTATTTTCCAGGCGGCGATTCCCAATGAAAAATAACCAACTATCTTTCAGGCGAAAGTAATAAACATCTTTGTTTGTTAGTAAATGTTTGAGGAGAAGGATAATGGGTATAAAACTCTATCTGATAACAGACATCCAGGAAGCTCTGAAGGACTGATTATCATCTGCAGTTGGAATGCATTCATAACTGAACGAACTTAATAACGAGACGAAATTTACACTACAATGGGTGCCCGATCATGATCAAGGCTATTGAGTCAACAATGGAATGGTTATGCTATTAAGAAGACTGGGTCGTCCAAAGTAGGAAAAATTGCAAACTTTTCTAATGCTCGACAAAAAGAAGCTCAGAATAATCATCATGAGTTGGTCTACCTTCCCATTATGGGTTGAGGTACTATCAGTTTATTGTATCGAAATCAGACACCAAGCAATGCAGATTATGTGAAATTCACGATGAGACTCCTGAGCAGGTGCTGCTTTAAATGTCAAGCTCAGATGAATTTTCTGGCCTTCAAAGACTTCAAGGAAAGCTGCAGTGAACACAAAGCCTGTGCGACGCATTGCTCTGATACTTGGCAATCATTACTCAACTATTACAGCTTGGTGACTGCTGTCTCTAATGTAGGAATGTAGGCAAAACTTAGGAGGATCACGACTTAAAGCGGTCATAAATCATAGACTTCACTTCATTCATGCGCAATTTTTTTTGTTTTAATAGCAACATTTTATGGATACAAAACACTCTAATTTAGATCATGGATAGTTTTCTTACTATGTAAAGTAAATGATTAGACGGCATCAGCTAGCAAACACTTCTCTTGGTTAGAACGAAGTCCACCCAATTGATATATCACAGCCTGGGTTGAGCGCCAACAGCACCTGGAGACATCTGTTGCTTGTCAATGGCCATCTTTAGATCGAGCATTGATTCAACAAACGTATTAATAGCGCTCTTCCCTTAAGTTTCATTCAAGCCTAAGCTATATAGTGATCCTCCAAAAAACGGGGCGAGGGGAGGTTACTTTCTAATTCAAATCGAATGAAAATGATTTTCCAATAACTTACAAATTCTAGTGGATTTACAGACAGAGACAAAGTTATGGGAACTGAATTATTCTATGGGAACCCAACCGTCTAGTGGATATTGTACTAGACTGTTATTCACGCGGTCGCATGTTCGATTCCTGCCAAAACCCTGGGTGTTTTTGCGAACAAGCCTAAGAGGGTTAAGCAGTTTGTGATTGTTTTTTATACGATTCTGATCAAATCTCCATTTTGGATCTCGTGCCGCCCGTGTTATTATCCCAGTCAGCTTATTTGTTCAAACTGTTGGGAGTCATCAAGAGAACATACACCGGGAGACCTTTGGTCTTAAATTGACGTTAGCAGACAAATTTAGCTTTTCAGTTCCTCGGATCTGGGGCACGGTGGTTCACCACGCCATGTTTAGGCCAATACACAGTGTGTATATTACACGGAACCATTTATGACTATAGTTCTGACCCTGGGAGCATTTGCGCACAGGCAGTTTGTGATTGTTTTTAGCGTTCTGGTCATCAACGAGTTAAATGGTCCCTCGATCTTGGACCTCGTACTGCCCGTGATATTATCACAGCAAGTTTATTTTATCAAACTGTTGGGAAACACCAAGATAACATGAACCGAGGTGGAGGACCTTTGGTCTTAAATTGCTGTAAACATAATGTTGTACCTTTAATTTTTTAAGCAAATAGTTGTGGGACCGTCCTCGTAAGTTGTATGTATAAAATAAAACGTTTCAACATGACAACAATAAAAAAAAACATTTTAACACATACTTACCTGCACACACAAGCACATAATCTCTTACTTATAAATATACATTTGAGTACTTACACAAGTATGTATGTATGTAGGCACATTAAAAGTGCCCAAGAGTATAATAGAATAGGAGCAAAAATAAAAAAAATGGCGAAAAACAATCATACAAAATAACACAATCAATAAAGCATACAATTGTTGAAAAAAAACACACACTTCACTGGTAAAAAAATGATCAAGTAAATATTATCTACTCTGTTAATGTTGTTTTTATTTGTTAGTACTTTTTTTTATTGTTATTTTAATGTTCTTGTTATTTTATTTTTAATTTATTTTTTTTATTTTTTTTGCTCAAAAGTTTAACAGCTTTTGTATGCGTTATTATCTATGGGTGAATACACAAACACTAGTCCCTATTAGATATGAATGCACAGTAATATAGTGCAAAATGTAAAAAAGGCAAAAAAACGAGCAACAAAAGCAATAAAACTAACAAAAATCCCTCAAACTCATTTGGTTTTTTCTTTTGCGAATTTTTTATTTTAGCAAAAAGTAATATTGAATTTTTGGCGCGTTATAGTATGCGTGGGAGCACATTCTCTAAAACTAAACTACTACTACTCTTCTCTAATATTTTAGTAATAATGCTCTTTCTCGTTTTTAGTCGTTTTAGATTCTTTTTGTTTAGTAATATGCCTGTGTGAATGCTCTCTAAACAAAGTAATACCCTCTAAAATAATTTTTAGCAAAATCTGTAACAAAAAATAAAATACAAAAACACTCAACTCACTCTCACTTACACTTATGTATGTCCATGTGTATAAAGGGGATAGTATTGCCAAATTTGGGGCTTCTGAAAGGGATTAGAATAAATAGAAGAAACACAGAATTGTGATAATAATTTTGGAAAAAATACAATTTAATTTTAATTTTGTAAATTATGATTATTAGTGCCCGGCCGAACGCAATTTTTCAGACCGAACACGAACTTCGGTAAATTTTTAAAAGTTCGTCCGAACTCGAACTTTTTGTCATTAAATCTCAACAATTGTGTTTTTTTTTAATTACACTTTCGTAAAGCAGCAAAATTAAAAGATAAATTGCAATTTAAAATAGTACAACGATTTTATATAAAAAAAATAATTAGTACAGGAGGAGTTCAATATAGACAGTATACATAAACACATACATATATGTATATTAGAACTCAAAATTTAATATTTCTATTTGAATAAGCCCTGCAGATAACGCGACTAGTCCAAAGACGCATGTAAACTATACTCCATAAAGGACTAGGACTAGTCCAAAAGTAACCCAAATCCACGAAGAAAACAGGGTCTATTTAACATTGCGATGTCCTAGGGCTGGACCACATAGTCCAGGTTTGCATTACATCGGACTAACCAAAAAACTACTCCATGACATTAAAAATGGACCACTCACAAGAAGTTTTTTAGGCACGAGTAAGTTCGTGAAAGCACGAACAATTGTCGTATAGCAATAAGTTCGTGTTTGAAAATGACATACTCCATGACAGCATTACATCGGACCACCTTGTAACTAGTCCGTTTTAGCTATAATGGACCATGTAGTCCAATATTATTTGCAGGGAAAGTCATACAGCAGCACTAAATAATTGCTCACTAGAAACGCTGGTTGGTGGTGCTGAAAGGTACGTCCTGGTCACAGCATTAAGATTTATAAATGCACAGGAGTTCCAATATTCAAATGTATCTGTATTTCGAGGATTTAAAGCTTCAGTCAAATTCATTTTGATTTCTTTCTGGACTTCTATTTGTGGTGCTGTATCATGTTTCTCCCACAAAGAGGGTATTTTATTTAAGCATTTTCTTTTGTCATCGCTGTATTTTTTCGTACTTATACTCATATAGAAGTATTGCTGTATTGTGTTCGTATTATTTTAATATGCATACGTGATAATCAAGGCGAATTCGTGATAGGTGACCTCGACAGATCACGTGATTCTTTTTGCTGGCGTATTTTTCAAAACATTTTTTTTACATCGAAAGTGGGTATTTTTCAAAGCGAACTGAAGCGAATCTAACTGTTATGAATTTGCCTTGCATGATAACAAATATGTAGTATCTTAAAAAAGTTCGGCATTCGGTAAAGTTCGATAAAATTTTTTGTCGAACTCCGTAGCCGAGTGCGAACGTTCGAACACTAATGATTATAATACTCTCCTTCAGAGTAAAAAGTTTCACTGGTTATCGTGACAGCTAAACGATTAAAATATTACAATGAAGTGGAATTATACAGACCAATAAGTGTCTAGCCAATAATTGCAATATCCATGGAAAAACTATTGCTGACACAGTTGACCGGTATGCATCCTTGGTGATGGGAGATGCCCCAAAAAACAGTGGGCTATACTATCTACTATACCGGCGGTCTTAGGTTCGATTATTATCAACACCTTCTATGGAGGCATGCAATAATGTACATGGATATTATTTGCACCTTGAATTAGAATTAATGTCCCTGGATGTTGCTTTATAATTAGCGTTATCTCTGGTCTTTAATGATTTCTGGCTGTTCAGTGATAGTTGTTGGTTTCCACTTTCATCCCTGACTCCTCTGTAAGCGCTGAGAGGATGAGTTCTACCTTCCACCTCACCCCCGGAACCACAACTAAAATATGCAAAAACCTGTAGTTTCCTGGCCTCTCCGGTTTTTCCAAACACAGTGTGCAATCATAAACCTTCACGATTTTCATATTAGCCAGATGATGAGTGAAGTTTTCATTTTCCCCTTCAACCACATCATGTTAACACGTTCAACGCAGCACAAAACACATTTTAGCATCGATAAAAAGTATATATACGCCTGTTCCGTGCAACGATTGCTTCTTCATGCACTTTCCCAATCAAAAGATACCGCTTCATATAGACCTTTAGGAGCTTTTGTGCAGCCTATTTCCTTACTGCAATAGGTTCAGGCTACGAAGGCCAATTACTTGGTTCAGTGGGAAGCAATGTTCCGTGATTAATTATTATTAAACACCAGAAGCTTTTAGAATTTTTCTGGAAAAATTCTTTACTTGTTTGAGACCGAAAGCAACCCTTCAATGGCGGATATATTCCAACCAGCTCAGCATCCGCTCTCCTCTTTACTATAACTGCCAAAGAAGGGCATGAGAACATGTTGCGCGCTTCCGTTTTCTAAACAGTCTCTTCTCTCGTTTCCCACATGACCCTGATGACTGCCTGCAAAAATGTACAGTAAGTTTATTCTGGCCAACAGAATCAAGTTCAAGACCTCGTCCGGTCTACGCTCATATGATAGTAAGAATTTTAGCGCTGTCTAGCTGCCTGACATCCGCTATTAGTATATCGTTTACAAAAATGAAGTTGATGTATATTTCCCCCAGAAATATAGTTGGTTATTCAAACACAGGAATTGCGCTTTGAAAATTTCGGATTCCAGTGTCACCATTTCACGGTTTAGACCTGTTAGTGAACGAAATTTGGGCGGCATTTTAATGCCATCAATCCTGATCGAGCCATTGGGCTCTGTAAGGAAGAATAACTTTGTAATTCCTTTAACATTCAATCCAGTGAGTTACTCTAATGCAAGGGTCATTTTCAAGAGTATCCACATAAGCAGTAACAGATCCCTAGTTTTTGCAGATTAAATGCACGGCTAGCGGTCCTCATTGTCCCAGTGATCGATATATGTTCAAAAATTGTTTGTTTTTAGGGGAGCGGGGGTGCTGTATCTTTTTGGACATCCGACTTCGTGTCTATATGCTCTAATAGACTTTAACGCTGTGATCTGTTCTACTTTCGGTCATTTTACCAAATAGCCTATGCCAGCTACAAAGCGTCTTAGTATCTTAATGGAAATATGTCGACTTCACACAAATCTCTTGTACGTTCGTGCAATGGCGTTATTGAACGGAAACCTTGGCTGTTGAGCTCCTGCAATAGTTCAGTGATGATCAAAGTTCATAGGAGAGGCTGTAAAACGCCACCTTGCGACCATGCTCGTCATCGATATTCCGCACAAAGACAACTCAAAAATACCAGATATTTGCATCTCCAGTTCTGAATACCTTTTGCATCCAAAGTCATTCCAATAGCGTTAAATGATGAGCTTCCTTTATGTCTATGAAATCACAGGAATCTTTACTCATTTGAGTATACAACTGCTCTTGGTCTTCCCGCCAGAAGTGACCCATCGGTCATTCCCCATTCATTCACTGTGCATATTACCATCCGCAATGCGAGACACCCAATTGTCTATTATTCTTCTGTTCATGCGTTCTGTGCTCATTATTACCTCCTTAAATTTTTATGCACAAAATCAAGGGGGCTAATATGACCCTCCTTGGCCACAAGGAAGTGCCAAGTGGACGTTCGCATTTCTTGGATTATTGTTGGAAACTCTTCGACCAGTTTAGACTGTAACTTACTCTTAAATCTGGTGTTATGGAGCTAAGCTTGTGGCAAAGAGAAATTTTAGGGGCACCCATGTTCTACGAATGATTTATTAAAAAATCATACATACACAACTTACATATATATTCAAAGAAACTCAAATGACGCCCGAATCCGCCAACATCTTGCATCTTGAATATTAGTGATCATATTAGCTAAGGAGGGACGACACTGGTACGCTTAGTCAAGCACCTGAATCTGAAATAAGTGTAATTCCTGGTGCAGTGTTGCTCTCAAGCACCTGAATCTCAAATAAGTTTAATTCCTGGTACACTGGTATTCTCAATCAAGCACCTAAATGTCAAACAATTTTAGATAATTTAAATTTCTAACCATTTCCCTCGTTGTATCGTTGCGAACACAATCTTATACCCATCCCCAATACAAATACTTAGCAAATTTACCCTCCTTTCTAATTTTCTTAACTATTGGCAACACTATTTTCATTTCTATTCTCTTCAATTGCTTTAGGATTTCCATGCCGATGCTCAACAAAAATTAATTTCTTTGCATTTGTTTGAGTGTGTAGGTTTGTTTACATCTTCTCCATTATTATTATTATTGTTGCTTGCTGCTCTTTGGCTTAACATCTCATTGTGTACTAGTGTTGGTTAGGTTTCTTATAAGTGTAATAATAAAAGAAATACTACACAATATTAAGTAGTTGTTGTTTTTGTTTATTCTTGTACTCTCCTGTGGAAATCAAAATTTTATTTGAGTATTTATCGTTAATGTTTGTTGTATGTTAGTTTTTGTAAGTTTGATTTTTTAATGGTGTTTAATGCTTTTTGTGGCCATTCTAATCTATTTCATATCAAACACTTTTGCAGCTGTTGTTTTTGTTGTTATTGCTTCATTATTTCATTTCATTCTCATTCTTAGTGTTGGTACATTAATGTTTGTTGGTTTGTTGTATTAATGTTGCTGCTATTGATGATGACGATGATGTGGGTTTTTGTTGTTGCTGTTGCTATTGTATTTATTTCATTTTTATGCTGTGTTGTCAAATTTCCTTTTTTAACGTTTTGTTTGTAGTTGCGAATTGTTTGTTAGTTTGTTGAAATGTTGTGAAAGTTTATTGGGTTCTGACTTGTTGTGGGTGTCTAAATTGTTCGTCATGTGTTGTAAAGGTTGTTTGTTGCTGTTGCTGCTCCTGGAGTTTTGTTTTAATGTCAAAAGGCGATTTTGATAGCAGTTAATCAGTTAGAAAATATTTGGCTGCGTGAAAATCTGCAGAGTGTGTGTGAGTGTGAGCGTGTGTATTTTTTATACATGGTTATGCAGTAGATGAGAAGAGCTATTTTAATGCTAAAATATGTTGAGCTTAATTTCGTTCTATTAACAGGAAAGGGAAATGGAAATTTTAATGTGTGTATTAGGATTTTCATCGAAAAGCTTGTACTCAGCGGTTTGATTAAATATATCAAAATTATTTTAAATTACAATCTAAAAACATGACACAGAGAGATACAATTCATAATATTTTCCAAGATGGATAGATACTACTTAATTGATTTTAAGCTTGTTTGTGGGTAACATATTTAAAATTTTAACTACGTTTCCGAACCCTAAAACAGACGGATGGATAGCAATATCAATCTGCTTATTAGGATTGCATTATTCCAATCTGCAAGAAGGTTGCACGGCTCAAAATTAGCTTGGTAGGTATAAAGTCAAAGTGGGTTTCATGCCAATCCGGATAAATTTTAACGCTTTGACAATCAAAATGAGTTCGTTTTTCTTTAAAACAACATACGAAAACTTTCCTACATACTCGTATTTATTATATTTTAATGCAACCAAACAATCGATTAAACCCACCCCGATCTCGGTTCAAAGTATGACAATTGTAGTAGAGAAGAAGATGCGCTGGAACCAATCTGGATTAATGTTAATGCTTTGAAAATCAAATAAAATTAGATCATTTTCCTTTAAAACGCCATACGAAATTTTAGCTACATATTTATTATACGAGTATTTTAATGCAACCAAACGATCGATTAAACCCACTCCGTTTACGATTGTAGCAGAGATGACGATGAGCTGGAACACTTTGCTCTATGTGTGACAACCCAACATACATATGTTCCATGAGTCGCTGAAGACAAGCTTATGGAAATCTGCAAAATGCAGTCGGAACTTATCCAACTTGTCATCTCTTCTGTGAATAAACTATTCGAGAATCTATAAATCCATAGTTTCCATACACATGGTTATGACGATAAACCATTCCTGTTCGTTTTTGAATGGGGAAAATAACTATATTGGGTTCGTGATCCAAAAAGGAGCAATTGCAGGATATCAGCAAGCCATACAGCTTTTAAATCATAAACTTTTTCAAATGATTACTGCAAGCTATTAACTTGGTGATCATCAAATGGATTTGGTCGACAGGTTTCCACACTTGGATATTTTATTACACTTTAGTACATTAAAAAAGCATTGTACATGTCACTGGTACGTCAGATTCTGTAATATGGATCAATAATATGAGACCTTTTACCAAATTCTTTCTGATGCAATTTAATCGGCACAAAAGCAATTCCTTTTATTTTATCTTCGAGAATTACGTTTTAACCCGCTTAACTTGCCTTCTTTCTCTGTTCGTCTTGGGCTTATTAAGCTGCCTACTCTAAGCAGCCGTAGAACTATGATGAATCATTTGTCTGAAATTTTATTAATGATATCTGTTCTGGATTTTTGACCAACGAAATTTCTTTTAATGTTCCTCAACGTACATCCCGTAATTTCATTCCTCTATTAGTAAAAGTTTTTAGAGGTAATTATGCTGATCCTCTAAGAAGAATGTATAACTCATTTAACTAGATTTATAGACTTTTCATTAACTCCTAATGTAATAAAAATGCGATTATAAATTTTTTTAAATCATAGCAAATTGTTATGATAAATAAATAATAAAAAATAATAATAGAAAGTATTTCATTATTGTTTATCAGAAACTTATTTTTTATACTCTTTAATCTATTCCCGAATAGCTGAATTACCCATTTTCTATTGTGGTAAAATATGTGGTCGATGTTATCAACAAGTCACTTTGCATACTGCCAATAAAGGACTTGAAGCGTTTTATGATAGCCAACGGCTATCACATAAAATAATGGAAGTAAATCAAGAATAATATACTGCTTTTTGTATCACCCTATTCAGTCTTGAAGCAATAGCCGAAATGAGAAGAGATCACAGCAAGAGCATTTTTTGATAAATTCTATTTATTTCATTTGTGTCCCGATTGCTGGGGCCATAAGAACTTGTGACACGTATGCCCCAGATGCTATTCATGTATCTCTCTTTTAGATCTTTGGGAGGAAAAAGGCCTAAAAATGTGCACGCTGATTGACGGCACGAAGCTCGAAAATCTCGTGGGACATAAAAGAATACTCGCACTCTTTGGAAATAGGTCATTTGGCTCGAAATCGGTCCCAAGTATTGCAATGTCCTTACCCCTTCGGGAGATCAAATGTCGCAACATGCTTAGGTTAGTTTGTTAAAGGTACCACCCTCAGCCGCACTGGACTACTTGGGTCCTAATTGATTTCTTTGTGGTATCTGGAAAAAGTGTATGCAGACAAAATGGTAGCATTTACGCCACCCCAATCGATTCAGTGGCAGATTGTGATATCGCAACGCGATATTTCTGCTGACTCTTGCAGCATCAGAACGGCGCTAGAAACCAACGCTTTCGATAACGAGTTAATTCGAAAAAGTTATTCTTCGCTTGAGGTTATGGCATTCGGTAGCTATTGAACCATGTAAGCCGAGGACAAAGTCAGAGGAGGTATTCTATAGCATCCTTATTCTCCTAATTTTTTTTATCTTCATTATGTGGTAAACTCAATATTATATTTAGTGTGTGTACCAGTTGGACAGCTCCCTGGTTATAGCTGCACTACTGTGCGTGGTTGATCTCGAGATTTCCTTTTAGCACTGCAGATATCCTGTAATAGTAATCACCATTTGAAGCATCTGATTTTATTGAAACTTATAGTAGGCGCGGTCTCAAAAAGTTTCTGAATTCCAACGGAACGCCAACCAATTGGGATAGTTCGTATGGAGCAATATTCCGTTATTCAGTTTGGAATCATTCGACACTCAAAAAAATTTGGATACACCTGATGTACTTCATTGCAGTTCAGTTCAAATTTCATGGAATCGGATCGCTTATTTGGGATCAAAAGTGGTTGAGTATAATTCGGTTCGCCACAGGAGAGATATAGCCAAAATAAATCTGCAGAAATATTTCACTACGCTGTCTCGGACGGAACTTCCAAGCCATTTACGTTCGACAAGGAACATCAATAACGTCACCGTTTGTCAGAGTCTATGTTCTGAAATACCACAAGCTTATTTTGGGGAATTTTAGGATCAAGCCATTTAAATTTTTTGAAATGTGCAATGAAACCTCTGAGCTTATCTCACGTGCAGCTCTGGAATGACATTTTTTAGCGAAAGAAAAGAAAATGTGCTTCATGCGAAACCTTAATCTGTTCTAGTTGATACAAAAGCAACACCGAAGTTCCTATGAACTGCGCGACACATGATCCATTTAATAATAATATTTTAATTACAGCTTTAGCTCAGATACATTTTAATTTATTTCTGATTGTTATCCAATTTCCTTTTGAATAATCAATTTTTAACACGCACACCTGCAATATAAATTTGAAACAACATAGAAAGCATCGTCCCAACATCGTCATCCTCATCATCATTATCTTGTCAAATTGTAAAATGTAAAACATCAAAGGAAATGAATTTTCATTAATCATCGAAATTTACAACGAATTTCTATATAAAGTTTATGAAGAGAAGTTCATGCAGACCGATATAACAAATAGACAAAATCAAACAAAATGTCCATACTTTATACTCGTATATAAACGGAAATGATATGGAATAAATAAGAACTGCACCTGTCATTCGAACATAAAAAAGTGTTAGCATATACATAAAATTATATACATTGGCATGTGCCGATATATATATATATATATACATACATATATAAAGTATATATGTATATATTATGTACAACAACCATATGAGACTTTAGCTCAATCTACTTTTAACACACCGCCTCCTCCAACTTCTCTTCCGGTTCCTTTGGCTTAAAATTTTAACATAGTAACTACTTAATTTGTTGTTGCTGCTTTTCCTTCTACTACAGCTGTTGTTGTTGTTGTTATTAGTGTTGAAGGAAAGGGTGATGTACTCAGTCAACATAATATAATTTTTGAGTATGTATTTTATACATGGTTACGAAATTTAAAGAGATTAATAATAATGTTGCTGCTGCTGCTGCATCCCAACAGCAACAAAATCACATAAAAAAACATTTTCCACTTGACATGTGCAGTGAGTATGAAAATTCCTGCCACACACACACACACACGCACACAATCTCCAATACTTCTACTTAAACTACATACGCAAATTATTTAACAAAAAATAGAAAACTTTCTCTCCCACCACTTTACCTCGTGCTGTTTTTTTTTTGTCTTTACTCGGTATACTCTGCTAAAGTTTGCTTTAATAAAGTGTGTATATGATGAGGCGTGCATTCACCCTGGACCACCTTGTCTAGCCGCATACCCCGTAATATTTTTGTTGGCAGTTTGTGTGGCATTGTACAAAACAAATGTCCTGTTCCCATCATTGTTCGAACACCCTGACCACATAAAAATATATGTATACTGCTTCCTTAGTCGCCGACTGCAAACGGAATTCGAAATTTAACACAGATAACTTTAGAATGATTCAAAAACAAATGGGTAATCAGTGAAGAGATAAGCCAGAAAACTGTTATAGAAGATGTTCGATTAAAAAGCTGTTATGAATTTCTTATAGTTTATACTGTTTTATAATTATAACAGTAAATACTGTTATAATATTGTACTTTTAATAAGAAGAAAATATTACCACACACTTTTACAAAGAGCTATATTTTTATTTTACACCCTTGAGAACTGTTATACTGAAATAATACTTATTAACACTGGAGCAATTTATGTTTATAGTAGTGGTCCACGATTAATCTGCTAAATGCTTTCTTTGGCTCTTAAACTTTTCAAATATATTTTAAGATTTTTATGGAAAACTGTTATACTAAGATATAAAGTTAGTAGTTTAAAATAGAGACGGGATCGTGAGTGACTTTTCACTCATGCTCACGAGAAAAAATGCTCATGCACGGCTTTATATTTTTGGCTCACGTTTATTCACGTTGACTTGAGTAAAAAAAGTTGCCGAAAATCACGAAAACTCACGCCCACAAAATACTTACGAAAAAAAAACTATAAACCAATTAAAACATATAAAAAAAAATTACAAGAAAAAACTTACAATAAAGCAAAAAAGAATCACTTTACAAGCACGCCAAAAATCTACTTATGCACCCACCCCCAATCGCAACAAAATTATACATTATTATATATTTTTTGTTGAATTATTAAAAAAAAGAATTCTTTTAGAAGGTATTCTCGAATTCTTAAAACTGTTATAAACTGTAGCAAACGCATATTTTTTTCTCGAAAAACAGATTTTTTAATTATCAAAAATCAATTCAGTCGAATCTTTTGCTAGAAAGAAACACTTTCTATGCATTTTGAAAGTTTTCCTATTTTTCCCCAACAAGGTGAAAAACTCAAACGTCGATGCGCTAAAAATACAGTGTGGCAATTAATCAGATATACGAAAAAAAAACAAAGAAAAGTTCAAACAAAACTCCATGTTAGCTTCTCTGTCTGTTTGTCTGTATGCATGTTGATGCTTTTTTAGACTTATTGGCTCTAGTTTTCCTCGTATACAGAAATACTACCATTATATATTGTTTTAATAGTACGTATACGTACTAGTATATGTCATTCTAAAACCAGATACACATACTCACAGGTGCACACACACACACACACACTCACACAAGTGTGATTATTTTTCGCTACTAGATATGATTCAGTTTAAAAATAAAAACAAAACAAAAAAAGTATTTAAACACACAGTAGAGCAAAAAGAAAAAATAAACGGAACTCTTCTATGAAGTGGCTTTTGTTTGCTTTCCATTTCCACGTTTTAGAATCATGTTGTTGGTGTTTGAATTTTTCTTCTATTTTTTTTAAATATATTTTTGTTATTATTTTGCTGTTTTTTATCATATTTTTTTTGTATTATTTTGAAGTTTAACTTTTTACTTTGACTTTCATTCAAGACACTACAATTTTGCCGACACATAGAAATGTGGCGCAAAATATCAAAACAACTACAAGTTGCAAATAAAGCAGCAGTAGGAAAAAAGACTAAAATACACACACACACTCGCACTCACATTTAGATTAAAAAAAATTGAAACCATGGTAACATTGTTGTAAATAGACGGCAAAAATAAAAGATAACTAAACAAAATACACAACAACGTCATCTAATGAAAATTATGAAGAAATTCTTGTTAAAAACAAAATTCCCGCCAAAACATCGATGAACTTTAAAAGGATCTGTTTAAGGATTTTTGTTTCCTTTATTTCTTGTTGCGTTGCTTGTTGGCTTTCTTTTCCTCGAAATTCAAATTTTGCCCATAACGAGTTCGTGGGTTTTGTGCATCAATCATTAAAGAAAATTAGGTAAAGTAAATTGAAGTGTTATAATTATTGTATTTTAAAGTTAAATAATTCAAAGTTGTGGCAGAACTTTAAAGTTATATAATTAAGATTTTAAAGTTGTTGATAAAAGCCAAAGAGTTTATGCAGCGATTGTATGTTTTCGCAGGGTGACTGTTATACCTGAAAAGCCTAAAACGGGCCTGGTAAGAAGTTTTAAACATTTTTAATAGTGTTGTTGAAAACTTTTATGTGGCCGCATATTCGGTTATAAAAGAAATTGGATTATTAATAGTTGTTTTTAACGCCTAGAATTAAGCAACTAAAATTAATTCTAGATTAATTGAAGGCAACACTGGTATACCATGAAAAAAAAAACTTCTTTTAAATGTAAAATGTTTCGAAAGAACATTCCTTATAAACTTAGCTTTGCGATATTACTTATTAGTTTATAAAACTGTTATACTAGCCAAAAAATAATAATATACACAATTAAAACTTCTTAAAATAATATTTCAGAAAAACGTAAAAATGAAGAGAAACTTTTTTCGAAACTGTTATACTATAAGACAACTATTATATATAAATGAAATTTGGCAAATATGTTGTATTTTAAGCACAAATTTGGCATAAGCCGCTCTCAAATTCCAGTGGATGGCACTCGACTATAAGACGGGGTGTCGTCCTAGGAGGTTCTGCATTCAGTTTGCGTTTGCCAAAAAAGAAAACTAAACATATAAAATTTGGCGAAAATTGTTAAGCCAATAAGTCTTATAATTCTAGATAACTTTTGGCTTATACTATATTTAGGTGGAGGTAATTTTATAGAAATTTTGTCGAGAATAAATAAACAACTAACTTTAGCAAACCAATATATGTATAAGAGACTAGTATAACAGTTGCCCACACAAATTTTGATACATAAATATTTTAAGAGCTCAAAAGTTTAAGAAGTGTAGTGAAAGCAATTAGAAATTATATAAATTTTTTATTTTTTAAAGTGTAGAACGGTTTTTAGTGTGCTCGTCTAAAAGTTCAGTTTGAGGTTCATGAGTTCGATTCCCGCCTGAGTCGTTTTTAACTCCCGCCGTAGGCGGATGCGATTCTCGCCGAAGACGTGTTTGATTTTGGTTTTTGTTACAAATTTTAAATAAACTGTAATACGTTTCTAACACTTAAAACGTTTATACTATATAGTCTTGTTCTTGGCCTTAACCGCTGTTATTTGAATGTTTGTGCTTTAAATTTTTTAATTTTTTTTTGCTATTTTGAAAATTCTTTCTTTTAGTTAACTGTTATATTTCGCTCTACTGATTTGGTCTTAAATGAAATTAATTTAATGTTTGTGCTTTTTAAGGAATGTTGAAGTTCTTCACAATTCTATGGCAGCAGTATTATGACTTTATAATTAAGTTTTATTAGATTTAAGTTGCTCAGAACTGTAATACATTTCTCAAAAATTAATTGATTTTCAAAACATCTTACAATTTCACAGCCAAACTGTGTTCTACTATTTTCGTTTGGCTTTCATTTATTTACAGACATATTTTGTAAAACGCAACGCTAAGCGTTGATGCATTTTGAATATGTTTGTTTTTGTATATTGAATTTTGTCCATATAAAATTCAGCAACCATAAGCGTCGCATTTTACAATATGAAAAACTTAATTGTCTTTTTTTATTATATTTTTAAAATCAAAAATAAATTTTTTGTTAATTTTACAATGCTTGCGTGTAAAACTGTTATAAAAAAAATTTTTTTTGTTTCCAACAAAATATTTTAGTTCAAGTTCTTAAATAGATCCTTATATATGTTTCTAAAGAGAATATAAATAAAATAATTTCATTTTAAAGCAATTTTTTTATAACAGTTTTTTAATGGTTTTAAAAAATAAACGTTAACGTTGTTTACTTGTGCCTAAAAGTTATAAAAACTGTTATACTTTTAGCAGATTTTTTATCATTGATATTAAAACTTGGTAGAGACTGGTGACTGTTGTAAAATTAAGTGTTATCATTTCACTACATTTGCACTGGAAACTGTCATACTTCGATTTAGATTTGTTTACGATCGTTTTATATTATAAAAGAAACAAATTTTGGAAATTTTATTGAAAATTATAAATTGGGTTTCAAACGAAAAGACCATAAATAACTATTTGAGGGGAAAATTTCGCAAAAAAATGCTTTAATATGAATCAACTCAATATTTAATACATGTTCTCTTTTATTTTTTTACTTATTTTTTAAGTTTGGACTTTTTTCTTGAATTAAATAAATAAGGATAAATTTGTAATTAATTGTTTCGCTTTGATTTTTTACCTTCTTTTATTTGATTTTGTTTTTTTAATTTTCATTTTTCTGTTGAAAATCATATTTCTTTTCGTAGACTTTCTCTACTTTCAGTCTAATCACAAAATTTTTTCTTCATTTATTTTTAAATATTATTTTCGTCTAAAATCTTTTTTTTTTATTTCAATTTTTTTAATAAAACAAATTAATGTTGCAACACTAACGGATATTTCTAAACTAAATTTAAGTTAATCGAAAAACAAAAACAACAAGGCAAACAATTGAACGAGAATTATATAAAAAAGAAAATATGGCTGCCAGGAATAGGAAATGGTTTTAAATAAACTATACGCAACATTACGCATACATAGAAAAATGCACGCGTTAGAGAGGAATTGAAAACATCATTATCTGTTCAAACTCCTCTTGTTATCAGCACTTTTAAGGACATTATGGTGGACATGATAGGCAGACAGACACTTTTACTCATTCTAAAATACACGCATGTTTTGACACGCACTTTTTTGTAACAGTTTTATTTTATTTTTTAATTGCAGAGTTTTTATGTTTTAGTCATAGATGATGGCCTTAATTTTCTTCTATCTTTCTCTCCCACAATTTCCAAATAGAAATTAGAATTATTGATTTTCTTACTCTTTGTACTCACTTGCTGTTTATTTGCTTAAATGCACTCCTTCCCAATTTCATTTCGTTTTTCTTTTGAAAAAATTTCCCAAATTATTTGTTTTAAATAGTGTTTGTTTTTTGTTTAGTTGCAGTATTTTTCAGCCCAAAAAAATAAATTAAACAAAAAAAAACTTAGTTTTTTGTATGAAACCATAATGACGACTAAAAGTTGTTGGCCAGAAAACTTTCTATATAAAAAGTTAAATTCCAGTTAATGGCCATTTTTAAGTTTATTTATTTTATTTTTTTTTCGTTGAATAAAAATTATCCAAAATGGGTGAAAAAGGAAGATTTCCCAAATGAATGAATAAAAAACCGAAATTATAAATGTATGTGATGCAGCTGACAATGCATTATCGTAACTGTGCAACATTTTGTGGTATTAACTGGGAAAAAAAAGGACTGACACACAGTAGTGGGCATCGTAATATAACTCAAACTATACTTTTATAAATGACCAGGGTGAGCTAAATGAAACGTACGTAAATACAACATCAGCTTCATCATTCTCATCATTGTTGTTGTCATGTTTTAGTATTGTTTTTATTGTTGATGTTGTTGTAGCTTTTTTTTATACAGGAGTGGCTAATTATCAGCAAACGAAATTATTTCAAAGTTTGATGTGAGTTTTTATTTTACAGCAGTTTATGTTTGAATAATATTGCATTAACTCATCTCTACTGGGCTTTTGGTTTGATTTTGGGCAGTGAAAATACTCTATACTAAGCATAACGCTATTGAAGGTGTACTAGTAACTCGTAACAAAACTGTTATACTAACAAGAAAAATTTCTTGTTGATTTGATTTATTTCAAAATTTAAATATAGATTCAAATTTAATAAACATGAAAATATGGCGATGGTTAAGTGCAGTTTAGTCAACCGTGTATGCAAGGTTGCATAAATTATACAACAATAACATGAAATTAATAATAACGGAACTAGAACATTCATGGAAGTTCTATAAACAGCAACGAGAATGTGCAAGATTTTTCGTGAAATCTGTATGACAAATATTGAAAGCAACTGTAGGCTTCAGCACCATAGATTAATGTGATTGAAAATTTTAACATGCTGTTCTAATTTATTCATTATCTACATTGGCGAATAATCTATGCAGAGGCAATTCTACGCTTATACTACATTATACTATTTACACATGTTAAATGGCAACGCTAATTAAAATATATATTGAACAATATCGAGTTCATCCTCAAACCTTCTAGAAAAAGTTTGCACTTAAAAAAAACGATGCTGCATAGCAAATGGAGTCATTAAGTAACCCATAGACGTTGCGACCGTTGGTACAACTCGGTTGGTAATCACGTTGTATATTTGTCGCACAAACGATACAATTAGTTGTGCGATCTCATGCATAAAATCGTTGTCGTCCGCAAATAATAATAATATTCAATGCTTACTGCAAGATGGCCACAACAATACTAAACACATATACTACATGAAATAGTGGGCGACAGGTACACAAACGTTGCGACAGTGTTGTACAACTTGTTAAAAAATCAAAACTTTTTGATCTTTCGTACAACCAAGACTTAGTACAACCAGCCCACAAACGTCACAACCTCGTGCACAACCTCATCATGTTGTACCAACGGTCGCAACGACTATGGGTTGCTTTAGAGTAAAAGAAAAAGCACTGTGAACGTCTTTAAATAAAGACAATTACTTTGTATGTTGATTCTTAAAGTGTCATTAAGTAAATGAACTGCATTGAGCTTGTGTATTTATTTTATTTTTGTCATATTAAAGGAACCTCGTCAAGCAAACGTTTACGAAAAAGTCGAAACGTAACAGTGTTAAAAAATCTTCAAAAATGCCCAAATAAAATAATAATGCTTAAAAGCAAAAAGAAAACAATGAAAAGCGGTTATAACTTAACAAATTGCAAAAACTGACAATAACTGTTATACTCTCACTGAGTATGCAACATAATTTTAATTAATTTGGTGACTTTCCATATCACAAAATCAAACCTTTTTAATTTTATTAAACTTTAAAATTAAGTGTTGTACTGCGACTATATAATAATATTATAGTTCAAAGTCACTAGTAAGTTCGCTAAGTTTTACTTCTGCAAAACTTACTAACAGAGCTATTTTTTCCTTAGCTGTTAAAATTCAAGCAACATTTTTACTTAACTGTTATAAAAATTCTGATATTTTTTTTAAAACTTTTATACAGCGAGAATATAACTTTTTTAAATTATATCTGCTATATCAAAAGGTGTTTTAGAAAAACTGTTATATAGAGCTAAGTTTGTTAAAAAAAATTTTTCATTAAAGCAGCAACAGTCCAATTGTGACACGAACTGATATTTTTGAAATTGGAAATCTGCTAAGTTCATATAACCTTGTGTAGCTCTCCTTGAGCTATTTTTACCACCCAAATAAAAGGTTAATCAATTCAATATTTAATATGCTTTTATGCTCATGGGTATGTAAATATGTATAACTATATCTACAATGACAGAGTCAAATACTTTTTTTATGTTGAGGATTTCCATTAACATTTTTTCATGTTGTTCTGTGTGAATTGCATTTCTGCTCTGCTGCACTCACTGTTTTATTTTACTTTTTTTTAATAAATTATTTACTGTTAAGGAATAGGGCTAATCACAATATAAAAAAGCAAGCACATATTTAAGGATTTCTTCAAATAACAATTCTATTCTGTCACTTTTACTGTAAAATTTAAAGAAATGAATCATTTAAAAATGACTTCAAAGTTTTATGCTTTAATAAATTTTTTGTAAGACAATCTGTGATTACCCCTAATGTTTGCTTGCTCGTGCCTGCCATTATTTTTTATTTCATATTTTGGGCGGATATGTGTCTCTTGTTGTCTGCTGTTGTTTTCATTTTTTTTATATGTATTTTTTTTAAAACATTTTTTAATTAACCACCAACATTATTTTTAATAATACGAATATTTTTTTTAACTTTTTATTTATTATTTATTATTATTTTTTTATATTTTGAATAGGAAAAACGTGTTTTAATATTCATGTTTTCGGGTGGCATTATTAACACCACAACAGTAACAAAAACAACAATCCAACAGTCTTATATTGCAACACATTTCTTATGTTAAATGAGAAGTATTAAATATTGTTTTTAATTATTCGGTTCGGTTTCTTATTGGATTTAAAAAATCCAATAAAAATCAACATAAAAATGTGGATGGCACTTACCTTTGGCCTTACTGGGTAATTAGTGAATGAGTTTTAGAAAGAAATGCTGAAAATATAGAAAACAAAAAATAATAAATTAAGATAAATTTAAGCTATGAATTTTTATTTAATTATTCAGGTTAAAGCTCGTGAATTTAATTAATCCATTAAATTAATTTTATTCAGAAAGGAATCTTAAGGCATGAAAAAACAATAGTTTTTTGGAAAAGGGAAACGACCTTCATTCATCACTATTTTAGATTTTAAAACTTTTCAAATAAATTAGGATTTGCTATTATTTATATGAAATTTCAAATTTTTTATTTGATTTAAACTAGAAATGGGCACCGCTCACGTGATTCGCATGGTCACGCTAATCACTTTATTATTTTATTACTTTATTATAATTTTTAATATTTAAGTATTTCATGAGTGAGTTTCGTGATTTTGACAAACTTATTTTCCACTCACGTGAGCATGCATGAAAGTGAGATAAAAATATAAGGTCTTGCACGAGCATGCAGGAGTAAAATTTTTTTTATCATGAGCGTGTATTAGCGTGAGTGCAGAATTACTCACGATATTTAGTTTAAACGTTACAAATTCGTCTGCAAGTAATGACTGAGTGGTTTTCATACAAATTGTTCACTCAATTCGATTGCTTGGATTCTAGAAACAGCACATTAAACAATTCATTTAATTATGTATAATTCGATGGCATTAAAAATAATTTACATTCTTTGCCACAAATTATATCACAATATCAAGACATTAACCTTGTTTACACGCATTTTACGTCACTTATGTCGCGTTAATAGTAAAAATTTTGCAAACTTCTGACAAAATTCAACAAATGTTATTTGTTTGAGTGTAACTGATACTTTTTGTTGTTTAACTAAAATTTTACAAATTGTCAACAATAGAATTCGTTATCAAATTTTTTATAAAACATTAATAAGTCTGCAGTTTCCAGTAAGCTGTAAGATTTTAAATCTTTAAATATAATTTTACATTATTTAAATGGCGTAAACAATTCAAGTTCTTCGGTTTTATTTAAAACAAAATTCTATATTATATAATATGAAAGTATCATCAATTGTTTACCTTAAATTTTGCAGATTTAAATAGTGTAAACAATTAAAATCGATATCAAATTTTCGCAAAACAATTAGATAATATTCTCAAAGCTTTCTATTCAAAATGTATTTTGAGAACCTTAATTGTTTACATGCAGTTTTACCTTGTTTACATTCATTAAAATATTTTCGAAATTCGTAGAAATAGCAATAAGTGTATTTTTTCATTTAATTTATAAAAAATGTTCATTATTTTAATTGTTTACATCCCATGTTATACATTGTCAACAATAAAAATTTCAGCAAAGAATTAAATAACATTTGAAGGATAATTTTTAAGAAATTAAATATTCTGTTGTTGTTGTTATTATTATTGGCCAAGTATAATTCATTTTTTTATTTGCATAAAACGCGATAGGCCAATAGCTAAATCAAAAAATCAAGAATAAAAATAATTAAATATTCTTATTATAAGAATTATGATAAAGAACAGTCACGTTGTGAATGAAAGCGTAGAACGCGTAACAATAAAAGAGCGACACTTGTAGTGTTCTAAGTGTCTCTCGTATTTTTTCTTTGCATAGATTTTAGCATTATTTCCATGGTGTCAGGAACCCTGCTAAATATTTTTTTAAATTATTTTGTTTTAAAAAAAACAACTCGGGCAATTAATGCCAACCAACCATTTCGATGTTTTACTTTCTTTCGGAAAGGGATTAGGTAGAAAGGACAGATGGTGATAGTAACTGGTTATTTTACAACTCTGGTATTGCGCGTTTTGTTAATTTTTTATAGCAATTTAGATCTGCCTTTGGTGTCAAGTAGGCGCGTTAATTTTTGTTAAGCTGTACAGCCATTTTTTTGTCATTTTACTTCGCCGACGATTTTGCTACAATGTCGACGAAGGAGGGCGCTATACTGTTCAATTACCAGTGCTGTGCCTTCGCCACTTAAACAGTCCAATAACAACTGAAAAATTAATGAAAGAAAGATATGTTTATTACAAAAAATTTTTGATTTTTTACACCGAGTCGATAATAGTATTTGTTAGTGACGATTTTTTACACAAAATCACATCAAAAAATTAAAAAAAACATAAATTTTATTCTTCTGTTGACATTCAATTTTAAATTTTTTACACAAACTCAGCAATAGAATTTGCTAAAGAAGAAAAATTATTACAAAATTAATATTTATGCGAAATTTGTTAAAATATTTAGGTTTGTATTGAAATGAAATTTTGGGTTGAGTTCAAATCTTCTTAATTTTTAAGAAATTGTTCGGAAAAATTCATTATTTTTAATAAGAGAGAACTTTTGTTTAACAATTTTTTTACTATTCATTTGACTAGCAGAACAGACCAGCGTTCTTTGTAAAATTTTGCAGCTTTTGACGGTAAAAATACATAGTTGATATTCCTAGTCTCTAGTATCCATCGTCAAAAGTGGTAAAATCTATAAAGAACGCTGATGAGATGTTGTACCGACCTCAAAATCCCTTTTGCTATCCTATTTGCTATATTTTGATGAATAATACAAATAAATTGTTACAGAACAAAAAAAAAATTATCTCTTAATAAAGTAACGAATTTATCCAAACAATTTCTTAAAAATTAAGAAGAAATAGGTAAATGTACTCGTATAAAATTAATATTAAAATTTATTTATAAAAATCAAACAGGAAATTGAATATTTTTTATGTCTTTGAAATAGATTTGAGTAATTTTGTATTTTTGTGTAATTGAATTATCAAATTTTTTTGAAAATTTTTTATTATTTTTTCAAACAAATTTAGAATAAGTTTTTACTGGTTTGTGAAAACAATAACTGTTATTATTAATTTTTAATTAAATATATCCCTGAAGAAGCTTTCCATTGAGAAAGCGAAATATCGGATTAAATAAATCATTTATATTTATTTTCTGGACCTAAGACTTGAATAAATTATTTAATAAAAATTAAAAAAATAATTATTATTTACAAAACATTGGCGTGGCGCTGCCCACGTAACAAGGGGATCAATCTTGAAGTATATTTTTTCAGATAAAAAAATCTCAAGTCGACGGTGCAGTTTTGGGGAAACAAAAACAAATAAAAAAGCGTAATCAAATTGATAACCTTTTCTTTTTTTTAGCCAGTTAAAAGTAAGAGAACGAGGGATATCTTAAAAACACCCGTTTAGAATAACGTTCCTTGGCTTCATACATATACATACCTATTAAATAGCAATAAAACTTAATTTATCATTTAGTTTTTCTTGTGCAGAACATTTTAGCATCAATATTTTTTACGCCTTTAGCATTTTACCAGTTTCACTTTCGGGTAACACTGATAATGAACAATAAACATGCTTAAAATGGCTTTGATATTTCTCACCAAAACTTAGGATAAATAAGTACAACAACAACAGCAATACCAGTTCAATCACTACTCTAAGTATAAAAGTGTCGGATTTTTTATGTTACACTTTTTTATTCTACCCTCTCATTCACAGTGAATAGTTCTTAAAATATTTTTCAGTGCAAAAAAAGCTAGATTTACAAAAAAAAAATTTAAAGTCTGCTACATTTCCTTTTCCATTTGCCTTTTGATTTATTAAAAAAAAGTTAACAATATTACGAGCAAATAAAGCCTTTATCAGCCATAAGTTTGTGTCATAATTATGTATATTTTTTATGTAAAAACTATACTGCAATCATAAACATAAAATATAATTAAATCTATATTTTTATTTTAAATATTTTTATATTTTACATGCGCGGGATTTATGAAAAAATTAATTTACGTTTGCTGTAAATAAGGAGAGAGAACGGGAATGTATGAATACGGGCACGATGAAATTGTGAAAATGTATTAAAAACACATTAATTATAATTAAACATTTTTTTTAACTTTTTCTGATACAAACGATATATACGAGTATATGTATATTTTCATTGTTTTATTACAATTTTTGTTGTATTGTTTTGTTTTAACCACATTTGCTGTCTGACAATGACAGTGACAGGATTTGGTTGGTAAACGTGACAACTCCCAAAGGGGGAGAGTACAAAAAAAATATAATAAAAACAACATAAAAATTATAAAAATGATGCCGCCTGCCTGCTTCCAAATGAAAAACTGTACTTCCCTGGAAAACTGTATTCATACGAGTATATTTAGTTACACATTCAGACAAATGGAAAACGCACTTTTTGGTCAAATTTTTATTTCATTTTATAATATATTTAAATTTGGGAGAAAAAAAAAGAAATACTTTATCGCGATTCAGTAGACAAAAAGTGATGGAGGCAAATAAAATTTTAAGCAAAAAAAAACAAAAAAAAAAATGGTAAAATAAAACGCATTATTTTGGTTAATGGTACAGTGGGAGCAAAGCAAAAAAATAATATACAAAAATTGAAAAAAATAGAAAATATCCAAAAAACTGGGACTAAAAACCAAAAGAGAAGGACTAAATTTATGCAACTTTTCTTCTATAATACAACACCAAATCACAGAAAATTAAGCGTCTTTCGTGTAACTGAGATGCATCCTTATACCAGGCGGACAGGAAGAGTGAACTGGAAGACATACATTTGCGATCGTTTCCACTAATAAGAAGTAGAGATTTACACCGCTCACTTTATTAGCGTGAGTAATGCGTGATTACGCATGACCAATATTACTATTTTATTTCAATCTCGTGAGCGTGCATGAACATAAAAATAAAAAAATTAAGCGTGATTGAGTAGATTTTTAGCGTATTTTTTTCCTTTTTTTTCTTTATTGTAATTTTTTTCATTTAATTTTTAATTTTTTTTATTTTTTTTCGTAGTTATTTGGTGAGCGTGAGTTTTCGTGATATTGAATGAAGGGGACCCAAAAATGGAACGTCGTGCATGAGCATGCTTGAGTTAAATTTCTTTATTGTGAGCGTGCATGAGCGTGAGTTATTCATGGTGTCATCTCGAATATGAAGCTTAGAACCTTCCAACGACATGTTCATATTATTAAGTGACAGTGGGCAGTGGAATACCGCTCCTAAGGACATCAATAAAAGTTAAATCTCTATGAGCTTCGTAAATTTAGTGTACTGAAGCAGGCATACTTTGCACTCTGCGAATCATATTTGAGACATGGAGTCACCGCATGGAGAAGTTCCACGTTTTGCAGAGTGCTGCAAAATACACATGACAAAGTTTTAAAAATATTATAGAGAAACCTGTACAAAGCTAAAAACTATAGCAACCAAAATGGCAATCCAAACGATGAATCCAACTATAAAGCCCTAAGAATTTCATCAAATATCCAATCCAGCAACAATATTTGTCGTCTTATGAGAAAGAAACCGATCTGTTATACTAACAAAATAGCAATTCAACTTGGGGTACTAAACGTAGAAAACATATATAAAGGGTGTTTTTATAGAGTGATAAAACCTTGAGTTGGTATCACTGCTTTATTTGACCACCCATTTAACAGCTGATAGTTGCTTTTTGCTTTGACATTTCATTGTGGATCGACTTACACCAGAGCAACGCGTGCATATTGTGGAAATTTTTAATCAAAATAATGGTTCTGTTCCTCAAGCTTATCGTGCACTTCGTCCAGTTTATGGTGTACATAATTGTCCTTTAGAGCTGCTAATTCGAAGAACAATAGATCGTTTTCGGACTACATTTAGTGTTACTGATAATGCGCACACAGAAAATCACTGTTTGGTGCGCTTTATGGGCTGGCGGAGTCATTGGCCCATATGTCTTCAAAAAGGATGATGGTCAGAATGTTACTGTCAATGGTGAACGGTATAGAATGATTCGAAGTTTTTTCGTACCTCAATTAGCTGGCGTTAATCTTGCTGATATGTGGTTCCAACAGGACGGAGCCACATGCCACACAGCGGGCGCTACAATTGATTTACTTAAGGAAACTTTTGACGAAAAAAGAATTTCACGAAATGGCCCAATTAATTGGCCTCCAAGATCATTTGATTTAACCCCATTGGATTCTTTTCTTTGGGGTTATGTAAAGTCACTTGTGTACGTCGATAAACCACAAACAATTGAACACCTGGAAATCAACATTCGAAGAGTTATCGGCGAGATACGGCCGCAAATGCTGCGAAAAGTTTGTGAAAATTAGTATTCCAGATTGCGCCTTGTACGCGCCAGCCGTGACGGCCACATGTCCGAAATCATATTTAAACATTAATGTCATAAAATTTTCTATCCAATAAAGACCGTTTCGTTGATATCAAAAATATATTACTTTCTTTTATTATGATTTAAACTTGTATCACTCTATAAAAAACACCCGATAGAATGACACTAATAATTGAGAATTGGTCATAATTATAACACCAGACTTCGTACAGAAGACAGTTACCAAACAGAAAAGTTCAAGAATAATTATGGAAAAGCAAAACTTGAAGTAAATCTACCAAAAATATTCAACAACCTGCCAACTTTGTATTAAA
Organism: Gymnocheta viridis; assembly: GCA_956483585.1. Taxonomy (NCBI): domain Eukaryota; kingdom Metazoa; phylum Arthropoda; class Insecta; order Diptera; family Tachinidae; genus Gymnocheta; species Gymnocheta viridis. The sequence continues at coordinate 71,187,714 of OY101444.1, read as the reverse complement.
TATTAATAATAAATTTAGGAAAAATAGAGAAATTAAAAAATTTTATTTGAGTTCGAAATAAAATTAATAAAACTAAAAAAAAATAAAAAAAATTAAAATAGATATAAAAGTATAAATTTTCTTATTCATGAAATATCTCATCAATTATTATTTTTGATTTTATTTTATATTTGACCTACAGACAAGCCTGTGTGTTTCGGCTTCGTGGGTCTTTAATTAATTTAAGTTTGAAATGTAAATTGGAAAATGTTTTGAATAAGTAAATGAAAAAAAAATTATTATCGTACGACCTCGCATGTGACGATTCGAGCACAGATCGGGAAGCTCGGGACTGTACAAAAGATTTTGCGATCGCGGTACGTGGGCCCCCTTATAGATAAATATATCTATATGATCTCGCATGTGACGATTCGAGCACAGACCGGAAATCTCTTTAACTTACAAAAAAAAAAATACATTAGCTGGAATGGAAACCCATTTGCCGATTAAATTAAATTTTAGCGCACTGTTCTCCATTGAGGCAGGATGGGAGTTGCTAAAAGTGCGTATGTACATACAACACAGTAGTAAAGTCCTTGGACCGTCCTTAGAATAAAAAAAACAAATAAATTTTTGTGCACATGCATGTGTATTGTGTGTCATGGTATGCGTTGTATGTGCTTCCTTGTATGCGTTTGCCACAATATTGTATATTATATAGAATCAATGTTAAGGCTATAATTTGGCTTTTACTGTTTCCACTTTTTGCATGTAAATCCAATTTTTAAACAATTTTTTAACATTTATTCTATTTTCAAAAAAAGTACGATTGTTAATAAATGACGGCGAAAGGAGGCTCTTAAATAGTCGGTTGTGAGAGAGCTGGCATCAGCGTTACCATTTGTCAAAGTTTTCCCATTTCTTGCAAGTTTTTGAGATGGCAAAAGGTTTTAAATTTATTGGGTAAAAATATATAAAGTTTTATAATTTTTTTTATAAAAACATAATTTAACTTTTGTAGTATATTGTATGAAAATACTAAGTGATATGTGTTATGCAATGAAACGATCTTATTACTGCAACAGTATGTTGTGTGTTTAAAAAACATAAGAAAAATATCTATATTATTAAAAGGCAAAGACGTCTTTTTTAAACCCCTTTTACAGCCGTAATACTGAACCGAATTTGGAAAGATTTATGTGCTTTTAAACAGGTTTTAACACCGGTGTTTCACACAGTTTTACACGGACTTATTGATCCGCCCTTGTATTTGTATAACTGTTTAATATTCCAGAATGCGTTCGATTGAGTCGACCGCTGGATACACTAGTATAGAATGTGAATGAATTTATATATGAATTTTATTTTATGTTTTTTTTATAATATATGTTATGTTTTAGATTTTAATTCTTTTTATGTTTTTAAATAAAATTAATTTCAATTCCATTTTGCTACTTTTGTAGAAAAATTTTTTTTTTCAGATATAAGTTAAAAAAGTATATGGTAACGCTGGCTGGCATGGATATTTGGGGAATAAAAAAAATAAATCGGTTGCATGGAATGATGCTGATAATATTATGTCCAGTCGACAGTTTAAATTGAACTGCATTTTGTGTGGTTGGATAGAAATACGAGGGCAGAGGCAGAATTAGTGAAAAGGATTTTTCCATAGCGAAAGTTTTCTTTTAAAAAGATGAAGTTGAAAGCTTGGCCGGCCTGTTATTCACGCTGATTTAGAAGTTTTTTGATTCTTTAGGGATCCTTTACTTCATGTGCTTTTGTGACAGATGTTTCCAATATTATTGTGAGAAATTGACGTGGTGGAATAGCACCATCGCCATTTTAAGCATATACAACAAAGATGAAATTCCGGTTTGGACGGTGCACACACCTCTTGCTGAGGACTTGCAGATATACTACATCCTTGGATCAAATAGCTTCCCTAAGACTTCCGCAGGCCATTCAAACTTCAGAACAAGCCACTCGCGTGTGAGTTATTTCGGGTAATTATTATACCGTCCTCGTGCGATTGCATACATATTTGTGTTTAAATGCTTTCAATGCACATTAAAAAACGACTAAGGAGCAGGAGATTGTGATTTGTCTTTTTTTCACTTTGGTTATTTGTGGTTTTAACAGTGGACATGCGCCCTTGTTTTCGTGAAAAGAAAGATATATAATTTCGAAATGTGTTTTTTTTTCAACACTTTCAACAATAAAATTAAGTTTTTCATTTTATCAAAACAGGAAACAGGCCAGGTTTCCTGTTCCAACTTCAAAGGATATTAAAACTTTAGTTTATTAAAGCTTTTAGCAAGACAGAAGAACTGTTAATTAAATACAATAAAGAGCACTTTTTTCCGTTTTCCAAATTTGACTACTGTGTTTCATTATTAAGTTTATATTTTGGATTTTCCATGCGAAACTGAAATGATTTTGGCCTTTGCAATGGATAAAATCGTTATAGATCAGTATAAATTTTGGTTGTTCTTTGTGGTTGACAACTATTTTATTGTTAATTTTGTTGGTAGTCAAAGGCTTTTAAAAATTTGTTTATTGACCCTTATTGTTTAAAATAGCTTTACTCGATTAATTTCTTTGCTGTATGTATTAAGGACAATTTATAAATTTATTTTTAAGTGAAATGAATTATTATATTTGAAACAAAAACAACTTTTAAAATTTTGTTTTTGTTTTAAATGAAATTATACGAAAGAAAATTTTCTTTCGATATCGAAAAACAGGCAGTAAACTAAATCTTTTTCCAACTTAGACAATTTAAGCATTAAGTTCTGAATATTGTTCACTTTAATTGTGGATCCTTCAGATGTTCACAACGCTTCAGCAACTGCTACAAGTTCGCCGCTCATTTCGGTAGATCCACTTAGCTGCCCAAAACGCATGACACTGCAAATTGAACATCTCAAAATTAAACATGTGGAATTTTTTTTCTGTTCAAGCGGTTATTTTTAAAGATAATTTTTTTTAATTTTTTCAAATTTTTAGGGAAAATCGAACATGACGAATGAATAATATTCGATGAATTGACGAAAAATATACACATATGTAAAAATGAACAATTTATAATTTTAGTAAAAAACTATCCGGATAATATTATTCGAATAATATGAGTAATAATATTTAGTAAATTTGAAATTGAATGAAAAATTTTATTATTTAGTATAAAAAATGCAAGGAATTATTTAAATAATGAAGTATGACAAATAAAGTTTATGCGATTAATTGATGCAAAAAATGTTACATCAATAATCGAATACAATTTTCTCATTTATTCTATGTGAATAAAAATATTTGCTTACTTTATGGAAAAATATATTTGTGGATCGGATGTGTTACGTACACTTTTTAAATACAAATTGTTAGATTAATATTAGTTCAATAGTTAAGTTATATTTCGCTAAGTTGATTGAAAAAATTTTAGATTATTTTTTTTTGGTACAAAAAAATATTCGGAATTTATTCGCACATTTATTGTTTGCATAAAACTTTTCCGCTTAGATGGATTTGTTTTTAATTTGATACACAAAATTTATAAATTGATTTAGTACATAAAAACTGTTTCATTTATATACTTTTAAATATGATTTCTTAGGGTTAAATAAACAACTATTTAATTAATATTAGTCGAATATCGGGAAACTCTAACAACTTTTTGAAATTGTATTTTCTTTAATCGACGATATATGCATTTTTTCCACATATTTTTTCGAACAACATTTTTTCAAGTTAATGATTGATTATTCGCTTAATAAATTTTTTTTTCATTTGATGTAAAAATACTGTTTAATCAATATTAATCGAAGAATATAATAATCGAACAATTAATGTATGTATGTATGTATGTTTTTTTTGTCACGGGATGAAATCATCGAAAGACACTGGCAGTGATGGTGTTGACCAGGAGTGCGAGATTTTAACACGCTAAAACACCTCTTTACACTGACCCAAACGTTCCCCGTGGAACTACCGTAACGGGATGGGATAGGTCCTAGACCCGATCTAAACTATATCTATTCTTCTGCGAATTTCTTCTAACCTACGAAGTTCCAATAGAACCAATTTCAATTTACATACACACGTCCAGTTATTCAAAGATTCCAACATGTTTGGAACTATATTGTCCGGTCTAATGATACGCCCTAAAACTTCTTCTAAATACGCCACCCCACTAATAAATCGTCAACACATGAAGAACACATGTTCGGCATCTTCCACGACATTACCATCATAGGTCGGACTAGTTTGTAGTAGTGTAGATTGGGCGTACACTAGTGTGGATTGTAGTGTACACTAGAGTATATTAGTAGGGTACAATTGTGTGTACACTAGTGCACAATAGTGTAGACTCTAATGTACATTAGAAGGGTACAGTAGTGTATAGTACTGTAGATTAAGCATACACTACTGTACCGTAGTGTAGATTGTAGTTTTTAATACATATTTAATTTCATTAAGAACATTGTAAACTTTTATTTTGAATGTGTTGCAGTTGCAAAACACCGGTATGTTTAACCACGGAATTCCATTTCAATTAAATATAAAATTGTACATTAGGGTGCAGCAGATTCATGTGTGCTGTATTACACTTCAGATCCGCTTGGTTTATGATTCGAACGAATTTACTTTAAATGATTTTAAAATGTTGCTACGATTTCTTTTATTTTACATTTGTTGAAATATTTCTGAAGCTATTTAGCTCCCTAATAATTATCATATATGGATATGTTTGTTCAATAACCGCAACGAGCCAAAAATATGAAATCTGCCATTACCATGAATGTTGTTCAAGCAGAAAAACAAAATGTTTTAAGCAATAAAATAATACAGGGTGCCACATGTCACATGTGATTTTTAACTAAACAAAAATTATGAAAATAAATTTAAAAAAAGTGTAAAATTTTAAGTTTTTCTTTTTTGAGAACATTTTTTTAAAGTGACACATTTTCCTTTCTCTTCACTTCTTAGCACTCCCTATTGAAATTGCCAACTTTCAATGTAATTTTTATCCGCTCGTTATTTCACTACTTTCATTACCTTAAATCGATATGTAAACAATAAATGTAAGTACACTAGGTCCTTATTCATAAATGCACTCTTGCATTGTTGAAGTATATTCTTTGTAACTTTTTGTTTTTATTTGCTTTTGTAATTTTATTGAAAATAAAAGCCAAAAATGCATTTTAATGCATTTTCATGTGTTCAATTCTTATCGTTATTCTGGCGAAAAAGTAACAAAATGAATAATAAAAACAAGAAATAAATAAAACAAAACACCCAACCAACCACGCATTATTAATAAACAGGAAACTGAGACCAAAACATGAAGCATTAAAATTTTTGAAAGAGTTGTGAATAATAAAAGGATGAGATGGATGTAGTACTTTTGATGTTGAGTTCAAAAAGTAATAATTAATTTAATTTTTCAAAGACCTGCTGTGTAGCAGCAGCATGTATTTGTTCGATTGAAGGTGTTTGCAGGGTTATTATAAGCAGAGGCCAAATTATGGCATTCGATATCGGCCGGAAGTGAAAGCGAGATATTGAAAACTAATCCGATTTATAGCCTGTGGTCATTTATATAGGAGAATGTAGTAGATCCTCCTGCGCAGAGTTCTGATATTTAAGCCGGAGGTCGAAGTGTTTTTACTTTATTTTTTTTATTCCAACTTACAGCCTGTTTTTCTAACTGCGAAAGAAAAGCTCAAATATTTATACGAGGGCTACTATTTATATTTAGGAAACTGGCAACACTAATGTCCATGGCTAAAATCTGGCAGCACCATTATAAAGTTCGATATTTTTTTCAGCATAAACGTACTCTCAACGTTTTGGTGTACGTACAAGTGATATTTGTTTTGTTTACAGTGAGTTCGGAAAGTCAATTTGAGAAAAAATGGAAATTTCAAGAGAAGGTTTTCGTTGGATTATTTTTTACAACTTTCGACGTGGATTAGCTCAACAAGAATGTGTCAAGGAATTCAGCTCTTTGTATTTGCGATACAGCATCATCAAAATCCTCAGTATATCGTTGGTATAGTGAATTCAATCGCGGTCGTAGTTCCGTCACCGACGAATTCCGTGAAGGTCGTCCAAAATCGGTTGTTGTGCCACAAAATATCGATGTATTGCGTGAACTGATAATTCAAGATCGTCATGTATTTTGAAGGGTACACGACCATTTGTTTGCCTTAAGTCTGCGAAGAAATTCGTAAAACTGACCTCCGAAGAAGAATCATTCTTCATCATGACAATACGAGCTTTCACACATCTCGTCAAACAAGAGAATTTTTGAACAGTCAAAACATCGAGTTGATGACTCATTCTCCGTACACTCCTGACTTGGCACCCAATGACCTCTTCATCTTGTTCCCGAATATCAAATGTAAACTGCGTGGTCAATGATTTATGAGCGCCGAAGAAGCGTTCAAAAACTATTTTTTGGAGGTGTCTCAATAGGAATGGAAAAACTGCTATGACAAATGGTTTGAACGAATACAAAAGTGTATTAATCATCAAGGGGAATACGAGTATTTCGAAAAACAATAAAGCCATTTTCAATTAAATATGTTTATTTTATGCTATTCCTGAAGCATAAATAGTAGGCCCTCGTTTGAAAAAACAAAAATAATAAAACTCAAATTGATCTTTGTTTTCATTTTCGCATTTAGAGAAACAGGCCTAAAATTCAAAATTTTCAACATTAATCATTGTGTATCTAAGGATTTTTATTAGATGAATTAAGTTGCAACTTCCAACAGCCCCTTTTTCTTCTAAAGTATATTCTAAAAGCTTACTGACTGCCCCATCCCTTTTATAGTAACGTTTGATTATTAAAACTGAACAAAATATAAACTTTTATTGTTTATTCGGTACTTTTCAATTTAATTTCATTTTACAACTTGTAGTGCCTTTTGGCACTAATTATGACGAGAAATAAAAATATAAAAAAACAACCACACAAAAAATATGACGTCGGGTGTTTGGGTCTGTCTAGTGCAAGCACAGTGAATGCATTTCAAATATACCACAACTTTTTCATGCCGTTTACTGTGTTGCATTGTTATTTGGCAGCACAACAAACAAAACAACAAAATATTTCAATATTCCAGGGGGGAAAAAAAACAAAAAAATATATAAAAAATTTAAAACATATTGTTTTTGAAACATAATCGAATAATGTATGGTTAAAATGATAACAACAGAACAAAAATCTCTTTATAAACAAAACATCCTCTTCCCTCTTTCATGACTGACTAGGACGATTTCCAAACTGGCAGCGAGCAGCATGCAGCTTGATTTCTTCATTTATGATGTTAATGAAAGAAAGTTGTTGCTGTTGTCGTCCTCATCATCAACATCAACGTCCTTTTAGCAGACGTCACAAAATAAAATCAGCAATGAACACAACCAAACAACACATGTCATGTCATTTTGGGTGGCAAACAAAAGCAACAACTGAATATGAAAATTTTTCTATATGGAATAAAAAAAAGAATAAACCAAAAAACAAATCACCACTTCAAAACTGAAGTATATTAATTAAAATTTATTTTTACTTTATTTGGGAAATAATAACACAACAAAAGCAAAAGCTACAAGAAAATTTTTCATAAATAAAAATTTATAAAAATGTTCGCTGAAAAGACAAACAGGAGGACAGAGAGACAGACAGACAGACAGACAGACAGACAACCACAGAATCATATTTATGTATGTACAACAGACAAACAGACACCTCATATATCCCTTAAATACTGGCGTTTTGTTTTACTAACTTTCTGACAGTCAGGCCGGAATTTTATTGAATCAAAATGCATAAATACAGGAAATTGCACAAAGTGCAGCATAAGAATATTTTTTTCCATTTTTGTTTTTGCTTTCTGCTGATTTTGAGGCTTTTGATACGTTTGAAATACAAAATGCATTAGCAGGCTTTTATTTTATCATTAAAATCTATTAGAACAATGGATTTTTTCAAGCCCGCAGGGGAGGTGGGAAATGGTGTAGTAAGAAAGGGTAAAATTTGAATATTTTTTAATGGCAAGATTATTAAGCATTTTGAAGGGGATGTAAGAAAGTTAATTAAGAATTGATCATATAAAGCCAACAAGTGCAACGTTTCACACAGGATTTAAAGATGAACAACAACAACAACAACAAAAACATTCTTCAAATTTAATATAAAACGAAAGTTTAATAAATAAGTTTACATCAGTTGAATAAAAAAATTTTATGGGAATGCGAAAAAAATATTTAAAAAATAATCGAATAGACAATTTCAAAATAAAAGATTTTTAAAAACAAAATGTGGCCTCTTTGAGGGAAAACGCGAGCTAATATTCATAAGTGGAATTAAACACATAAAAAAAAGGAAGCGAAATTCTTTAAAAGTTTAATATTAAAAAAATTGTAAATGTAGTTTTAAGTAAAAGGGTAAGAAATGTTGCACTTTTTGTCCTTTTTTCACAAAGGTGCAATTAAGGAGGGTTCATTAGTGAGGATAAATTTATTAGATAAGAGGGCAAACAAATTTTATAGAAATAAAAGTGTAAACAAATATTGATAAAAAAATATTGGATAAATAAAATTTTATATTGTTATCTGTTGGCATTATTAAGCTTTAAGAAGTTTTTTAATAATATATTAATAAAAAGTTGGATTCATCATCATAAAATTTTTGTCCGGAGAGGGAGAGAGAGAGAAATGATTTTGTTCAGAAAACTCTCAACATGAATTGGTTTAATTTCAATTTTTGTTCGGACAGACTAAAACTCAGCTGCTAGATTATAGTGTTTCAAAAGCGGTTTTACAGAAATTCTTTTATTTTTTAGTTTTATTTTCTATAAATATCTTTGCAAATAATTTCGCTTTATTTAGATCATTATCCATTAAGAGAAGCACATATTTTTCGATAATTTTGGTTAATGGTAGTCTTGATATTCCGGAACATTTTTATGAATTGGATGAATCGTGTTGCAGAAAACTCTTTGCTCACATGCGGTTTTTAAATAAAAGGGTAAAAAAATTGTGAAATTTTTGCACTTTTTTGGAAAAGGGTAAAATTTTGTGTTCATTAATAAAGCAAACTTTATTGGACTACCCTTTTAGAGCGTAAAATTTTTTTAGGGGAGCACGTTTCATAGTTTCCAATTTAATTTTTCCAGAATTTTTTCTAAAAAACAACATAACTTTTTTTTATTGATATTTCTAACGCAACTTTTTTTAAATTTGTTCCCAGTGCCCAGTTTGATTACCTCAAATAGTTCTTCCCTAAACTCAAAAAACAAGTTTCGAAGCACCCAAAGTGTCTTAATCGAATTGTTAAATCAAAGAGCAAGAAATGTTGCACTTTTTGCCCTTTTTGCAAAAATTTAATGTTCATTATTGTGGGTGAACTTATTAGATGAGTACGCAAAATTTTTGAGACATTTTTATTTTAATTTACTCTTGAGTGTGATTATTTTAAATAATTTTTTTAATAAAAAACACAAGCTGCGAAATATTCAGAGTGCTAGATGGCATTCCAGTCAGCAGTCTGCACAACGACTATGTAGCACACTATCAGCTAGTCCATCGCAACCTATTATTTCTTTTTAAATGAAAAACATAAACTACGCAGCCTTCTACAGTCACATTTCGTTTCTTATGCAAAGAAAGAAATTAAGCAAAATAAGTTTTTCAATTGCAAACAAGAAAATTATGTGCAAATTTTTTTTTACCAATAAATCAAAGTTTGATTTAATGGACATGAGCTAATCTTATCATACGAAATTACGAAATTTTTGAAAAAAGCCCGATTATAACAAATATGTATAAAATATGTACATTCGAAAAAAAGTTTTACTTTTGTATGTTTTTAAAATATTTTTCTGTCATATTTCACGATTAGCATATTTTCTACATATTTCTTCGTACGACTTATTGTTGCGAATTTCTATATATTGCTTCGAAATAACTGATATTTTGTTTTAACAGAACAACATCCCGCAATTACAATCTTTAATTAATTACATTAAAACAAAATATATTTGAAAAAAAAAATTTCTCTCTCTAAATTCAATTAATTTTTTTAAATACTCATATGCTTTTGTAGCCATACAAACTCACCATATTTTCATTTGGTTGCAACACTTAAATAACTACTGTTGCTGCTGCATTATGCATCAATCCCCTGCTTTCCAATTATAAACGTCATTAATCAATATTAATTGTATTTAAGCATTTGCCAAGGCAGACATTTTTATACTGGATTCCATAAGGATAATGAAAGCTGGTAAGTATGATACACAGCAGTCGTTCTTCAAAGTCTAAAATAAAAAGATATGAAAACAAAATAATTTTTAATTTAAATATTTTGTTGAGATTTTAACTGTTGAAGCATGTTTGAAATTTTAAACTTAATTTCAAAATAAAGTAGAACGTGAATATTTGAGCATTTATTTTTGACAAACTGTCTATTTATGCAAACAGCTTAACATATTCATGGTTTAGCTAACTTAATTTAGAATTTTATCAAGAGTTAATTGTATAACTTATTTATACTAAAAACAGTTAAAAAGAAGAGAAATTTTCCAAAATACTCGTTTTCTCCTTGAAGTATGTTTAAAATTTCCATGTAAATATCGAATTTTCGAAGTCAGTTATATTTTGACACAAACTGGTGGTTATTAAAGCAAAAGTCCATCGTCTTAAAATAATTATTGGGTTTAAAAAATTTAATTTAATTTTTTATGTTGTGGTAATTAGATTTTATGGTTCAAATATCATAAAATAATTTCAGTTTCAATAAAAAATTCTAAAATTAAAAATTTTTGACCATTTTTAACGCATGTTGGAAATTTAACATTTAATTTCAGTCTATTTTGGGATTAATTTTTCAAAAAGGTTTAAAGTTTTATTTAGTTAGATAATTTTCGAAATTAACATCGAATTTTATTCAGAGTTATTTACATAACTCAAATATACCGCTAATTGTTAAAAAACAATAAAATATTTCAAAATATTAACCCTGGAACTTTGTTGAAAATTTCGAATTTAATATTGAATTTTCGAAGTCAAGTGGAGGATCAATGTTAATGGTTACATATCAGAAAAACTTGTTATTAATACAAAAAGAGCACATTTGAACATTTTTATGGTGTTCGAAAGTACGAATTTGATTTTTAAACCCTGCGGAAATCGGGTTTCATAAAGAAAAAATCAGTTTGATTAAAAATTTTAAAAATCATGAAGTTAGGCAAATACACATATTTATTCTTTAAGTATTTTCGAGTTTTCAGAGTTGTTTATAATTTTTCGAATATTTGTATAAATTCTATTTGTAAAAACCTATAATTTATGCAAAATGTGAGCAATTTCTAAAATTAAATTCTATGTTTTTCAAATTACGCAGTTGATTTCGAATTTTCAACAAAAATACGATTGGTCTAATTTCAAATATAAAAAAAAATTCAACATTAATTCTCGAATTATATTCGAAATTTGGAACTGATAACGAATATTATAACTCAATAGAAATTTGATTTTACTGCTAAATTAAAAAAAAAATAATAATAGGGAAAAATTAAAAAAATATTTAAAATTAATTACGTTCAAAAATTCGGAATTAGCTTTGTAATTTAAGAAAAAGAATTAGAAAATTATGAATATTTAATGAAGCTGGAAAATTATAGATTAATTTAGGTAATCTTCTAGGTAACTGCAACATGTTGAAAAAATTTATTTTTATTAAAAAATGTATAAAATCACATAAATTTTGGAATCTTTTATCTCCTCAATCATTTTCTAAGTGCAATATATATTTTAATGAACTTTTTTTTGGAATTTAATTTTTTGAGCGAAAAAAAAAATGTTTTTCTTCATTGTGGCGAACCAAATTTGGAATTTAAGTAAAATTCTAATTTTGTCACATATAATCCTCAAAGTCCTTTAAAATTACACAGTTTTGGTCTCTTAATGAATTTTCGAACTTAATTTCGAAAATTCAAATTAATTTTTATAACAAACTTGAATGACAAATTTTTGAAAAACGTTTTACTATATACGATCAGCGTACTATTTCGAAATTCTGAATGTTTTATAGAATTTATTTTGGGAGAAAATTTTTAAAATTTAAAGTATTTAATTCGAAATTAATGTATATTATAAATTTTAAACCAAAAGTTTTACAATATATAATTTAAAATTAAAAATATCACATAAAACGAAATTTAAAAACAAATTTTATTTTCAAAATCAAGAATGTTTTTACTATGGACTTTGGATTGCTGAATAAACTAAAAATTTAAAAACGCCCTGGAATTCAATATCAAAATTTTAAAAATTATTTAAAAATACATATTTAAAATTTGAAAGATTTTGTTTAGATTTGAAAATATTTGTATAGAAATCGCACACACAACTTAGTGCTTCTTGTTAAAATTTTTAATTTTTAACGTCTGGATTGTACGACTTTCAGCTGTTTTTACTAAAACCTTCCACATTTATTTTTTGTTTATAAATTTCTAAAATAACATTTTCTTATACATATTTCATGGCTAAAAAAATTCAACCAATTACATTTTTTTCGTTTTTTCTCCCCTTTTTAATAGCCAAAACAATTCATTTTAAAAATCAGTCACACTCTCAACACACTATTTATTTATATATTTACTCTTCCCTTTTGAATTATTGTTGAAGTTGCCTGGTGTTTTTCATCTTTTTTTTTGTGGGGATTTTTTTTTAGTATTTTGTGTGCAGCACGAACTAAAACTGAATAACCGGCACAAGTTCGAGGTCATTGGATGCAATAATCTGGTTGCTATTGCCGCTACTTCTTCTGGCAACAATATTTGTTCGTTGTTGTGGTTTTGCTGTAACAGCAACAACAAAGGAATTGTACTATAATAAAATAATTAAACAATAAAAAAAATAAAACGAGATTGAAACAAATAAAGAGCAACAAAATGAGTTTTGCTTGAAAACAAAAAGTATAGTGAAAACTACAAATAAACTCCGTCATTATTTGGGGGGCAACACAAAACTAAAAAACAACTCTTAAAGACTTGGACAACTAATTGTACGGAGGCGAGAATAAGATATTTTTGAGTGGATGATTTTTTCCCTTTTTATTTAGCATTGTTCCTGTGTTTTCTTAAAAATGTTTGACTCTCTTTGAGTATTTGACTTACTGACTGCATTTTGCTTACTTTATATTTTTTTCTCCTTGATTTTAGTTCCCCGGTACCCCCTTCACAAGAGTTGTTGTTGAATTTTAAGGCTTTCCAAAAGAGAAAAACCAATTTTTTTTCCTTCAACAGAACAAGAGAGTGGGTGTTGTGGGAGCAAAGGACCAGTTAAACAGAAATAGCAAAAAAAAGAACAAAGAAAACTAAGCAGAAAAATAAGAAAAAAAGGCGAGGCACTAAAACTACAACAACTAAAACGTCATTATCTAAAGTAAATGTTGCTGCTACTGCTGCTGCTGCTCCTCTTGATATTTTCTTGTTGCAAAGACGAAAGCAATAAAATTTTAAAACGAGCAAAACTAAACGGGCAATAGCAAAGTTGTATGCAAAAAATAAAAGAAAAGATTGATGATCTCGTTCAAGGATGTTACTTGCAGTTTACATTTATGTTGAAAACAAATCAAATGAAATGAAGTAAAATAAATTAAAATGCATTGAAAACATTAAAAAAAAAAACAAATCAGGGAAAAAATTAAAACGAAATTAAACACAAGTGCGATAGCAGATTTTTTTTAAATTACATACAAAAGTTTCAGACCTACAACTTTGAAGTCTTTGAAAAAACACAGAAAATAAAATGTTGTATTCAATTAAGTCATCTTTTAACTCTATCCAGAGATTCTTTAAAATTTTTAAACTCTCCGCGTATGACTTCGGCAGATCTTTAAAAATATATTGCTAATGCAGAGACTACCTCCTCATGTGCCTCAAACTGTTTACTTGTTGCTAAATTTGAACCTATAACTTAATCGAAAGTTTTAAGCGAACTTTTACTATTTCCGTAATACCGCATGTTTACAGTCGTGTTTAACAAAACTTACATAATTTTGAAGATATTTCTTTACAAATGTGCACAATCCATATTTTGTTCAAATCGGTTCAGTATTTTAGGAGCTATAAGCGTTTGAAGTCGCTACTAATACATGCACACTTATTGCACATGAATGCATCAGTTTCAAGTTCAAAAATAAATAAAGCATGCATGTGTGTTAGTCCAATTTGCTTTTGCAAAGAAATGAAACACTTCTTATTCTATTCATACATTGTAAACAAAAGTTTAAGTAAGTTTTTTATTATAATAGCGGAAATCAATCTTCGTTGCAAACTACCCTTGCAAGCTTTGCAGATATTGCAAATCTAGCATATGTCCTATATTCTGCAAGACCACAACAACACTTGAACAAATATGCACAAATAAAAACCGTTGCAGATTGGTAATTGCAAAGGTTAGCAATGCTATAACAGCTGTGTTTTTTGTTTTATTTTTACAATCGAAACAAGTGGAATCCTGCGCTTGAAAAATTGCAGGACGTCAAGGCCGCCACAAAAACAGCGTGTGCTGGAATTATATTGACGTTAAGACTGCTGAAAGAAATATTATTAAAATTATGAAAATTCAATGTCAAACAAAACTTTTATACAATTTTAGAAAATTTGTACAAAACCGGACGCTTGCTTCTCGTGAAAATTTTATCGGCGGCTTTCGCGTTGAAATATTGTCTGCGGCTTAACTAATTCCAAGCGGCAAAGTTATTCATTTAACTCTGTGAATTTAATTCATTTAAAATTTATAACACTGCACTTCTGATACGTAGTAAAGCTGTGATAGAATGAAAATTGCTGTCTCTTTAATGCTGTAAAGAAGCGGTACTTTTTCAATTTTTTTCTTTTATCAAGAATTAATTTCATTTCAACATGTTTCGCGTTGTTTCAACATGTTTCATGTTTTTTTTTAACATTGATTTAACTTTTTTGACATGTTGATTTAACATAAGCCAACGTTTGTTAATATTTAAAATTGGCAAAAGTTTTTCAAAGTATTCTAATGTCAATTTTAATGTTTATAACAATGTTGATTTTACAATAGTTAATCTTGTTTCAACTATATGCAACGTTAATTTTACATAAAAAACTGTAATTATTACTACAAAAACGGAATTTACAAAATAAAACATTGACTGTTGTTATTTTAACTCTGTAAAAGATAAAATTTAAAATGTACAATGTAATTTCGATGTGATTGATTTTAAATCAATATATTTTAATACTAAATTAAGAGTTTTAATCATTGATTTGACTTGAAACAATGTTAAAAGTAAATTTAATTGGATTTTTTTCACATATTAAAAACGACTTGATATCAACATTTCTTTATGTTGATTTTACATTGATTGTTTTCTGTGTGCACATACATACTGCTAAACACAAATTATTGTACAACTTTTAAAAAAATCCACATATTAAATCAAGAATAATATCAAATTGATTAAACTTTAACTTCATCAGATATTATACCTGCCGAAGCTTAAGTTTTTAAAAATTCAAACAAAAAGTTGCATAATATTTTCGAATAAAATAATTTCACAAAAATAAACTGGCACAAAATGTATTTCTGTTATAAAAGAAAAATAAAAGAAACAAACCAAAAAATCTGCACAAAATACAAAACAAACTAAAACTCTACTACAGAATGTTTTTAACAAAAATTCCAGTTTCGTTTTCAATAAAAAAAAAATGACTGCGTTGTTGTGTTATTTGGAGGCAGAAAAACTCTAAAAAATAAAAAAAAAATAAAATAAAAATTCTAAAACACAATACAATGAACAAGAGAAAGAAAATAAAAAAATAATAAATAAATTCAGAAATTACAAAAAAAGAAATAAAAGAACAACAACTGCGAAATCAAACAACCAACAAAAAGAGTATCTATCCAACAACAAAACTCAGACGAACTTGAAAAATTTGTAGATTTGAAGTAGTTTTATTTGGTGTGACTGACGGGGGATATGTATGTGTGTGTGTGATTTTCTCTGGCTGGCTGCTCCTCTAAAGCCGGGACACTCAAAACAAATAAAACTGTGGCAAGCGAACGCAAGCCAAACGAAACAACGAACGAACTTAACAGCAGACACACCGATTCACTCGTTCGTTAAGCCGAGAAAATCTAAACGGCTGGAGAAAGAGCAGACAAAAATCGAATTGAATTAAAGGGAGATGTTGCAGAGGCTGGTTGGAGTAGTGCTTTTGTGGCATGCATCAATTGTTCTTTAAAATAAAAAAATAGGGTGTAAAAAGATTTATACGGGTGTATTTTTGGACTAAAATTGTACTATTAGGGATATCTCTATTGAAAAAAAAAAGAATTTTACTTTATGAAAGACGTTTGGATTTAGAATGAAAACCAATAACACGCAAAGTTCAGCAACTTGATTTCATTGATCGCGTCCATAAGACGTAACTGTTGCGCAACCGTTGATTGTTTGCCTTAGAAACGCAGAGTTGAGTAGTTCCGCTCCACACAACAGTTTAGTATTTGCTTCCATTTTTGCGCTATATTTAGCCAACATGTGTGTTTAGCTCCGCAGCTGATCAAAAGAGTTATGCGCTTTTATATTCTAATGCAACGCCGTTTTGTTTGGTGGCGACTACAAATTAATTTGTTAAATTTTGCATTACAAATGCGATAAAGTAACGAAAATAAAGAAATAAAATTAAAATACTAATTTCATTATATGTTCATCGGTTTATTATGCTGTCTATTTATATTAATTACATATGTAATTAGTTAAATATAAGGTTTAAAGATTTTTTTGAACACAGTGCCGGCTTAGCGGTGAAAAATAAATAAATTCGGCGCAGGTTTATAATTTTATTGGAGTATTTTGTTGTGCATTTTTATGTGATGAATATTAAATTTGTGGTGCAGATTATAAATTAAAATTGGAAGATTCCTGCCAAGAAAATGAAGCTTTTTTAGTGTTGTCCAAACTAATTAATTTAGCAAAATTAAGTTATTTCTTTTGCAGGATTTTTATTTCTTTTCAATTGTTTACATTAATCAGCTGTTCATTATCCAATTATTCATCAAGCCGTTTTAAGACGTAACTGTTGGGCTCAACAGTTGACAACAGTTGAGCTCAACAGCTACGTCTTATGAACGTGACCATTCTCTGTGTTATATTGGCTATTGAATTCGTCTTCAACTGATAATCTTGATGTAATTCTTGGGCGTCCTCGCTTTCGATATTGTTGCGGATTCCAGCCTTGGTGATGTCTGTATTCTCCTTCCTCAGATTGTAGCCGACAACCCATTTCCACATTCTTCTCCGAATTTCTGTGTCTAAAGGTGATGGTCAGAATATTTTCATAATTCTGCGTAAACATCTGTTTATAAAAACTTGTAACTGCACTCAAAAGAAAAATCACTCCATCCGTTCTTAAATCAGTCCCCAGCGGTGTTAAAAGTACGGTAATCCCAGATTTATAAAAATCAAGTTCAAAAAGATTGATTCAAGTACTATTAAGTGCTCAATTAAATTTTTTAATTGATTCAAGATTTTTCACGTGATTAAAAAATTTTGTACTTATTTTAAAAAACTCCAGGATTGGTTATCTAAAGGGATCCCGTTTTCGGCTCGATTAAAGTACATTTTATTGATTTTTGTACTCTAAATTTTGAGTACGACTTGTACTCAAAGTAAGTAGAAAATACTTGAATTTGGTACAGTCTTTTTCCTTCTGTGTGCTGGAAGATTGCGTTCTTAACCTTCCCAGTCTCGCTGCCGTATAGTAAGACCGACTTGCATTGAATATCCTGTATCGAGTTTCTGTATTTCTCGCATCGTTAAAATTTTCACATGAAGTGTGAAACAAAAACTTTCATCGTTTTGCGATTAGTGTGAAAAGTTTGTCTTTTGATTGGAATGTTTCCATTAATCGTGTGTTAAACAAAAGACTAAAAACTGTTTTCTATTTAATTCAAATCTTGCGTTATTTTTGTGACTCCCTTTACTTTTAAAAAAAAAATTAGCTTTGGTTAACCTTGGAGGCCAGCTCCAAAGAAAAATCGTTAAATTTTGGAAATAAAATAGTCAAAATCGACAATATTTAAAAAAAAATCTCAAAAAAATCGTCACACAAAAATCTCCTATTTTATACAACAACCAATAGTATTTTATATAAATAAAACAGTCTTTCTTTTGAAAATTAACAATTTAACGGATTTATTAAAAGCTTCAAACACAAAATAATGGAAAACACAACAATATCTTAAACATGTTTGGTCAATTCAAAGCAAGTTTTGAATAGATTTTGTGTCGAAACAGTTAATACATTTTCCAAAATAAACGTTAATTTTTTCTTTGATATGTTTTATATTTTAGTTCAATATTCATTTCAATATAAACCTAAACACTTCAACAAATTACGCATAAACATTTGTGCAATTCACAAGCTCGTATTAACGTCGTAGGTTTTGTGTAATCGTCTAATTATACAGTATTATATTTTTGTTCTTGGTAATTTTCATAACCATGGTAGAATAATACAGGTAGCAGCAAAGCGATAACAGACTTTGTGTTTGGGTTCGGGTCTGTCAAAATTTTATTATGTATTACTAATACACACTCACACTACTAAAAAGCACACTTTAACATTTGTTTCAAATGCAAATAAGAAAAGGAAAAGAAATAAAATTCTTTATAGAACGTAAAATGCAACCATTTTGGCATTTTTCTTTTGTGCTTTTTGACAGCTTCGAACATAAAAGCAGTGTTGTTGTAGCTACGACACTACTTGTATTATTCTACCATGATTCTGCCATGAGTACCCCTGCATACAGTATTGCCAACATTAAATTAGATAAACAAAAATATGAAAATAACAGAAATAGAACATTCATGAAAGTTCTACAAACAGTGACGAGAACTTTGTTCGAGTAAGCTGTACGAAAACTTTTAACGTCTGCATCCATACCAGCATTCGTATTTATTACGTTATCGAGGTAACTGAATTCAGTCATATCTTGAATTTTTCTACCATTTACAATTATTGAATTATTGATATTCACATAAATAATTTTCGTTCTGTGAAGGTTGCTTTTTAGCTCAATATTAATATCTTGATTATGACCTCGGAAGTTTTCTATCTGCCTTTCTACGGTTGTCGAATTTTCGTCTTCGACTTCGACAGTGTGTACTAGATTAAAGATTAATGTTGCGTGCTCCTTTAATCTAGTACAACTTGTCGTAGACGAAAATCGGACAACCGTCAGAAGAAATATTTTCTTCATTAATGGAAGCCATTAAGTTTGCTCATTTAAATTCTTTCGCAAAAAAAACTCTTCGATTTCATTGTAAACAATTTTCAACGGAAATTTGCCTGAAAAGTTGCTCCCTAATTGTAAACGCATTTAACAGAATTCACAATTCTCAGTAGCGAAATGTAAATAATACGCACGTCACATTGAAAATTGATGATTGAAAAGTAATGGCTGGCATTTATAAACGTTTGGTTTTATACAAAAAAATATATAAAACTGAATAAAAAACAGTTGGTGGAAAAAATTATAATAAAATGTTTTAAGAGTGAAGAGTTATTTGTGCAGAGATTTTCAAAAGAATCACCACAGAGTAGGAATGGATAGACAGATAAAATGCAGCAGCAGACACGCAGATAAAATATTGCAACAAAACAAAAGCTGATTACTGGAGAGCAAAAAATCAATAAATGTGTTAATATTAAAAAAATAAAAATTAAATTCAATATAAAAATAATATTTTGGGAAAATATAAAATTATTCTGAGAAGTTTTATAATGCAGTTGGCGGCTCTCTCCCTCCGGCTTCGCTAAATGATTTTAGCTGGGTTTGTAGGCGCTTTCGGTTTTTGCCTATTTACAGTGATTCTTGAGTTGGAGTGCCTCCGTAGACTAGTGAATAATGTGCTTAACTATTAGTCTGGGGTCGCAGGTTCCTCAGCAGCAAGCTGAGGCGTTCCTATGCTCTATTGCTGGCCACTGAGGACCCAAAACGTCGTCAATATTGTACATTTGACTACTCAAGCCAGCAAGATATCCTGCATATCCTAAGAGTCTATTAGTTGCAAGGCCAATCCGATTTTCGCCTCTTAGTCGGCCAATTCGTTACACCGGCTGCCTTTACGATTTGGAAACCCAACAAACCTGATGGAATATTGACCAAATAGGATCACATACTCAATAAATATTAGGATATATTACAGGTCTCCGGGTGGAAGTGCATAGATACTATCCTTTCCTAACCTAAACTAGCATACACTTTTGCCTTTTCTCCCTTCAGGACCCTGATTTCGGCAGGACTATCCATAAAAATTAATATTTATGGCCACTGAAAGCTATCAGCTGGTATGTGCGAGCTTCTTTATGCCGTTTTCTTTTCTAAAAAAACAAAATACTTTTTATCAAGAAAACTGCTTTTTAAAGTTTTCTTTAGACAAAAATAATTTATAATAAATTAACTTTTTCAGGAAATCATTATATTGAAAATTTTCAATAAAAAGGGCAAAAAATATTGCACTTTTTTTGAGAAAAGAAAACGCCATTAGTTATCAAAAAATATTGATAAGAAAAATATTTGTCCTATTCACAATCTATTGTAGGAGTTGTAAGTTGTATCGATATTTATATAGAATTTAACAATAATATTTGTAGAACTTAGAACTCCCAAAAAAGGTTGTGAATTAAAACTCATAGCGAAATAAAAATGATTTACATGATTGTCGGTCTTTTTTATGCAAATGTACGTTGTTTTTTTCAACTGACAACTAAATTGAAATACAGGTTTTCTTATGAGCTTTGTCACATTCGGTACGTCTCCGTCAACGCAAAATACTGAAGTTGGGCAACTTTTAACGTACGTTGAGTACTTTGAAATATATAATTTTTTTGCTTTGTTTTTATTAAGCTTTTTGTGTTGTGTGGTGACAAAATTAAATTATATGAAAATTAAAATTAAAAAATAACCAGAATATCCTCTAATTCTATTGAAAATGTGAACTTTAATAAAGTCCGTCAACAAAGTACTCATTGTGTCAACCTCCTCCGCCGATAGTTTAATGTCAGTTGAAATAAGCAAGAACGTACGACGGATTCTATGTGCGTTGGCCTTAAGGCACATATTCTGCGAACGCAAGACTAGTATCGAAACATAAGAAACACGGTTTTAGAGCCAACTATTTATATGTTCTGCGCGATAGGATAAAAATATTTTTACTTCGTGCTAATCCACAAACTTTGGTTTGATACCAGCAAACGGAGACAATAATTCTAATTGCCGATTACAGCATGTTTGCAGTGTCAAAAGTGTTATCTTTTCTGAAAACCAGTCTAAGACATTTTCTATTTAGGATCACTTTTTTATGCCATTTTTCCAGATTAAAATTCATAATTTATTTTTCATTTTTAATTTATCACTTAAAATAAAATTTAATTAAAAGACAGTGTTGCTTCAACATGTCTCACACATGTAAAGCAAAAAACCCACTTCTTTGCCATTTCAGCCAGTTTTTCTACTCGATATTAAAAAAAAATAAAAAAATAAAAGCAAATTTGTTCGCATTGGAGCCACCATTACAGACCAGCCCAAGAATTATTTTCATTTTTCACGTTTTTTTTTTAACAGAAACCGTGTTAAGAACACGTACTAACTAAACTAAAAACCAGAAATCAACTGCTTTGAAGTGTTCTTACGTAAAGTTTCAATTACATGTTGTAACAATTAGCAACATTGTTGCCACAAATACTGACGCTTGCATTTCTGAATGCAGCAGACAGGACACATGACGAAATATCTTTGGCAGCCAGTCCCTGGATGGCATTGCACTAAAAATATATTGTGTTTTCTGTCTCACTGGCCATTTAGTTTCAGTTCATTCGCAAACTAGTTTGATGTTGTGAAGCAACAGCTAGAAATTGTTCATGCTTTGCCTAAAAGCATTATTTGATTTATTGATGATTTGGGTGAAGATACAAGTACTTAAGACGTGGCATTTAAATTAAAACAAGTAATAAAGACAGCGCAACCAAAAAACCTAAATCAAATTGAATAATGTTAGTGATAAATTTATATCATGGACAATTCCTTTCCTTGTTCAAATCAAGGAGCATAAATGAAAATGATTTAGGAGCAGAGACAGAAGAAAACAAAAAATATATATAAATAACGGGAAAGAAAACAAATAGTGATTGAAAATATTTTTTTGGGGGGATTTGGAACATACACAGGGACATAGAATAGGCAGGTCTTTATAAGGGACTAATAAGTGAGAAATAAACTACAGCTACCAGTGTAGATTGGGGGAACACAAAAAACTAAATGTAGGGATTTTTGCAAATATTTTGTTTTTACAAAAAGTTTAATAAATCAATTAGTTTTTTACAGATTTTAAAAACCAAAGTAGCATATATTTTCCCTACGAAATATTCTTTCATATTATGTGTATAAAAAATATGGTTCTCTTACAAAATAGTGGAAAAAAATATGTCCAAATATGAAAAATAGCGAAAAAATTTAACGGCAAATGCCTTTGCGGTTAAATTACTAAGATGTTTTTGAAAGTAACATGAATATCATATACATCATTTTAAAGGCTTCAGTATCTTCTTTCTAACTCTGTTCTAAAATTTTAATTCGGTTAATACTCAACTAAGTTACAGACCTATAAGTCCCGGAAATTTCAATTACATATTCTTGATCTACTCGGCAGCACCTACAAGAAAAATAATATCACATCCTTGGTATTTCGTCTTCGTTCATTTTTGTAACACAGTGTTATCAAGGATTATGTTAAAAATCATATAACATTTTTTATTTAATTTTGCCAATGCTATTACCGGAGATATTCACGAAATTGATTGCAAAGTCGAGGCCAAAAACAAAAATTTAAGCCCAAATATCTTTGAAAATATTAAAGATATTCAACAAAGTTTTCATTGTTCGAGGTAGTTAACTTTCACACCCTGTAGCCTTCCGTTTGTTTTAGCAGGGTGCTTCACATTTCAATATTCTTAAAGCTTGGGTCTTCTTCTATGATTTTCACATACATCGTTTTGTAATCGGCTCGGAAGTTTCAAAGATACAGATTTATTGCCCTTTTTCAAATGGAACTACTGTGTGTCGTTGACATTTATTTAATAAGTGCATTTAGGCCACTGCCACTGTTAAGACAAGAAATTAACAATGAGGTTAGGTTTTAGCTTAAATTAGCCTTTTCCCATCAGATTGTAAATGAAAAGAGATAGCAATATCATGTATAGGGTGATCGGTTTTTCAACCGGTTTTTAAAACCGGATTTTCTACAATACGGTTGTCGGTTTTTTCAAAGTGTTGATTTGTCGAATAGTCAGGTTTTTTTACAATTAAAAAACCGACTCAGTCGAATACTTTTCAATTTGTATATTTTTCAAATAAAATTACTTTTTACTATATTAAAACTGAGACGAACGGTTTCTGTCGATTACCCAAGTATTTTTTTTTGCAATGTAAAAGTTGTAGTTGTTTTTTGACTATGGCGAAATGATTTTATGAGGTGGTAGAAGGTTCAAATTAAATTGGCCTTGTTTCGTGCGATGGATGTCAAACTGCATATTTGAAAATATGTATTTAGTTTTCTTGACATTTTGCTTCATAATTTATATAGAATTAGACATCTATTGCAGAACAAAAACGAAGAAATGAACGTCGCCTAAAAGGTTTGAATATTTAAATACCATATCTCAGAACTGGAAAATTCACCAAAAGCAAGAATTTTATTAAGAGTAGTTAATATGAAACGAAGGAATTCCCCGAGTAACGACGTAACTACACTTTTGTTTAATTTAAAGGAGAAGCCTTGCAATTCTTTAATTTTTTTTTATAATATAGAGACTTATTTACTTTTGAATAAGACAACTCAGCACGTTTTTTTTTACAAGAGTGTAAAAAATACATGCACTTGTATTTACTCTCGTTTGAATTTCTGTAACAAAGGGTCTGTTTTTGATCGTAGGATTCTAAAATTTTTCGTGAACATGTCGTTTGACGAACCATAATCAATCAAAAACTCTATGATGCAACCGATATGAAGCTAATTTTTAGGCTTAACCTTTAATTTTTATATTATTCTATAGTATTTACATGAACTAACTCTTTTTTTAATAGAGCAAATACAAATCAAAACTTTTCTTAAGAAAAAAAAACCGGTTGACCGCTTTTTCCCTGAATTTTCAAAAATTGTAACCGGGTTTTTCAAAATTTCAAATATTCGAACTATTCGAAAACCGGTTGCAGGAAAATGTCGAATAATCGATCACCTTAATCATGTATCATGTACTATCAGATTATCGTGCTCCAGTTTTTTTTGTCGAATTTTCCATTACCGCCAGGGTTGCCAAACGTGACGATTTTACGTCATTTTGACGATTTTTATAGCGAATTTCTCAAAATGACGTTTGACGATTTTTGTTAGTATCCTCCCTTATACTTTGACGATTTTTTGGCTTCGCTACTTTTTACTCAACATAACCTCTACGTATGGGCAAATGTCAAGCTCTAAAAATATTTTTGTTTTGCGGTCAATATCGATGATAATGATACTTCTAAAGAAATATTTAAAAATTTAAATGACATTAGCGAGTTTTACTCTTGTTTTTTTAAATATGTGCTTAATTTGATGAATAATCTAAACAAAATTGAATAGTGCAATGACGAAATTTTTTTAAAATGTTATAATAAATTTTTTAGTAGATGATTGTGTAAAAAATACGCCTCTAAATAAAATTGATTTCCATAACCGTAAACATTTTTTTAAATAGGAAGAAGTTCCATATTAAAGTGTATGCAAAAGAAATGTTAAGCCAAAAAAAAACTGATGATGAAACTTGCAATCAATTTATTGATAATTGTGTATCATTTTTCGTTGAATTGTCTTACCAAATAAAAAAAGATTTGATTTCGATGACAAAATTATAAAAAAATTAAATTTAATTACACCTTCTGTGATTTTGAAAAAAAACTCCGAAATTTTTCCTTTATTAAAAGGTTTTCCTAATCTAGTCTCTAAAGAAAAATAACAAGATATTGAGAATGAAATAAGAGAACTAAGTTTTTTGGATTTTGGAGATACTCGTAGCTGATTAATTGTAGATATATTTTGGAAAAGAGGAAAGTCAATTAATCTACCAAACAATAAAGCTGTTTTTCCAAATTAATATGAATTTGTAAATAACTTAATGACATTGCCAAACTCTTCAGCAAATGTTGAAAAAATATTTAGCAAAATTAATCTTAATAAAACCAAGATAAGAAATTCATTGGAAACAGGAACCTTTGAGGGGATTTATTTTTAAAGATTATTTAAAAAATAATTCCTCTGAATGTTGCAATGTCAGCATTTCAAGAAATATAAGAAATCTTAACCATAATATGTTAAGTATTTTTATTTTGTAAAATCGTTTAAGTCAAAAAATTATGAAAAACTATGTAATGGTATATTTAATTAATTTCTATTTAAATTGAAATATAAAACATATCATATAAAAAATTAAAGTTTATTTTGGAAAGTATATCTATAACCTGTTTCGACACAAAATCTCTTCAAATCTTGCTTTGAATTGCATAAAAGGTTTAAAGTTTTTGTTGTTTTTAATAAATGTGTTGAATTGTTAATTTTTAAATGAAATATTGTTGTATAAAACAGAAGATTTTTGACTGATGATTTTTTGACGACCATTTTTTTAAATACTGAAGATTTTGACGATTTTATTTACAAAATTTGACGATTTTTCTGAAAATTTTACTGGCAGCCCTGATTACCGCATGCATATGTTTTTAATAAAATAGTAAATACTGGTGGAGGCTATAAAAAAACTCTAAGAGTGAATCTTAGGACTTCCACTTTCTATACGAAGGTATGGGTCGCTTCGCAGTTCCTGAAGGAAGCACTTATTCGTGTATTCGTGGGATACGCCGGCTCTTTGGCCGACTGCTTTTGCTATTTTATTCTTTTAAATCAGAAAAAGTTCAAATTATATGATTTCCGAAAATGAATAACAGCCAAGTTAGTGAATTATAGTATTCAAGGATCAAAGAAAATGGTATATTTTATATGTCAAACATACAAAAGAAAACAGCAATAATTCACAATTTACTTTTTGAAATCATGTGATTTAAACTTTCGTTATTTATTTCTTCCTTACAGAGATATAATGGTGTAAAAATATAGAAAAAGTGATTAAAATCCGTCATGAGCAAAAAAAATCGTATGGCCATTAAATTATTAATGCAGCCAACTTGACAAAACGAATGATGCAGATGTTCTTATTTTTGGGGCTACTTCTCAGAATTGAGTCCCAATATTAATAAGCTGAAACATGTTGTACAGTGTTATTCAATGCAACTTTTGGAACAAATTATGAAACTTTTACTCATTTTCAAAAATATGTAAGCGTCGGGAGCAAGAGCGTGCATACTTTTTATAACTTTTATCATTTAATTGAATAACTATTTTCTGTCAAGCTTGGTGCTGAATACTTTTTTGTAAATTAAGATATTACATTATAGTCTTAAGTATTTTTCTCTTCTAATATTGTAATAATTTTAAGTTTGTTTTCATAAAAGAATTACAGCCCAATTATGAATAAAAATTCCCCGGGAGATTTCTCCCTTTTCCCAAAAAGGGGCTGTTCACATATATGTTGACATATTAATTGTTCGCATATTATATGTGAACAGTCCTTTTTTGAGAAATGGGAGAAATCTCCCGGGGAATTTTTTATTCATAATTGGGCTGTTATAAAAAAGGCTCAATAAATATTATATATTAAACTTAAGCTAATTTTCAAAAAGATTGTTAAAATGATGATGATGATCAGGGATAAATTAAAAAAAGGGTTATAAAAAGTGTCATTGGCACAAAAAAGGGTCAAACGTAATACCTTAGTGTCTCAATGGCAACGCTGTTCATAATCACGAAATCTTATATGGCATTTACACCAGACTGAAATCTAGTAGATTTCAATTGAATTCTCTATCAAAATCTATACCGTTTACACCAGGTTATTTGTGACATTTTTCGAGATTTCGTATCCATCACAAAAACAGTTGATTGAAATTTTCATTTTCTAGTGTCATACTCCATACCAAAAATTATCATTCAATTGCGAAACAGCTGGCGATCACACCCTTGAAAGAATGCATGCAAAAACAGATAATTGGAATTTTAATTTCAAACTCCGTACAAAAATTCTCATTCAAATGAGAAACACCTGGCGAGCACACTTTTCAAAGAGTTGTTATTGAATTATCAAAGAGTTGTTATTGAACAGCGTAGTATTTTTCAGTACAATTTAGGGAAAACCCATAGTTGCATCACTAAGTACTACGAGATTTTTAGTAGATTTTGTAAAAATCTAGGGACATAGTAGAATCAACAAGATTTAGCTCGAAATCTCGTAAGTACTAGATTTTGGTCTAGTGTAAATGCCATATTACGCTGACGAAATATTTAAGAAAACCAAATCTATGAAATAATTAAAAAAAAATTATAATAAATAAAAAAAATCACGAAATAATCACGCTAAAAATCTACGCATGCATGCTCACTCA